>CM048821.1:37729913-38112413 GCA_026586065.1 Dioscorea zingiberensis | reverse complement strand
TTCTTGGACCGTAAGGAATCCTAAATTAGTTTGACCTAAATCTCTCGTGCAGCTAAACACTAGTCATAAACAGCGACTTCGTCGTACGACTGCATTATAATTATTATTAGGTTGTGTGGTTCCCACTATTAGATTTTACCCTAATCCGGATAGTGTGACACCATACACCCGATCTATCGGGGTGCACTCATTCCTATCATCTATGCCCAGATCTAGCTTAATCGAGATTTCTCTTCATACATCAAACAATTACAGATATGTGATTGGCCATTTCGCACTAACAAATCACAAGCATTAATCACACATAGACAATCTATAAGAATAATTAAAGAAAAACATAAATATTAAAATGAAAATAGTCACAAGTTCATCCTAGGGTTCTATGACTCGAGGCACCATAGAAGGTTTAGCCTCTCATACTATAAGAATTCATCACTAAAGCTAAAGATGAAGACATAAATTAAGATAATGAACTTCTTAGATCGATGTCTCCTCCATCTTCAATCTCCCTCCAAAACCCTAGCCGTCGATAGAGGAATGACCAAAAATCCTTTTGCAATTTGTATCTGGCGGCTTTTTATAGGCTTCAAATTTACGACACACAACCATATTAGAGCTGTGTTGGCCCCATGTATAACTCTGGAATCTTCTTGAATCGAATTGATATGAGTTCGGCTAATCCCGAGATGTACAGAGCTTGCACACGTGCTGCAAACACCCATGTACATCTAGACATTCTTGTGTTCAGGGTCGTACCACTCATTGTAAAAGTGACTATTCAGATCTTTTTGCTCCAAATTGTTCTGGTTTTCGCTTCTTTTATCCCAAGTACCTATTTACCTATTCAATCACAATGAAATATCCAACATAGCACAAAAATAGAGGAATCCATGTGAAAAGGAAGACAAAGTGCATGCAAATATAGTATGAAAATATGTATAATTATGCACTCATCATAATACCACTACACTTAAACTTTTGTTTGTCCTCAAGCAAAGAAAATACAACCACAAGAAAGAATATGAGTACATGATCTCCAATCTCAAAATAGTTAGGAGTCCCTCTGATGTCCAGGAAAACACAGTGTTAAGTGTCATGACGGTTTTTTTACGGAAATTAAGTCTTGCCTTATACTCATACACCCCACATGTGTGTATGTAGACCCTCCTAAGGTGCCTCTTATTGACTCAAGTCTGACTGAGTCAATCTAGACCTTATTCACTCATTAATCTTTTTCTATTTTGATTCTTTTATTTGGGTAATAGCTGCATACATCCAATGAGTTAGTCATTTCTCCCGGTAGGTCATCAAGTGAATATTTGTGATGCATACTATCCGACCACTCAAGAGCGGCTTTCACTCTTCAAAGGTGATATCTCTTTCTACCATCTTTTCTCTCTAACGCATGCGGTAGGGCATCCCTAATAGATCTGACTTTTCGGACTTGCATTCTATCCTTCTCTGGTAGGGCATCCCTAATGGATCCAACTTTTCGGATTTTTTTATTTTATTTTTTTATCAAAAAGAAAAGCACCAACTATTGGTCAAACTAGCTAAAAATTCAAACCTAAGCGAACAACTGGCAACCAAGTCAAGGTTTGTGCTTCAAAATTTTGTGGGGTGTCAAGCAAAGGCAAAACTATAAATTTTTGAAAATTTTTAGCAGTCAAGGGTAATTTTTGCCTAGACTTAGAGATGACTCCGAATCATTAATGATGAGTGCATAATCATATATATTTTCATATATCATTGCATGCACTTTGTCCATTTTTCTGCACGATTTCCCATATCTTTGTGCTCTGTTGGGTATTTTATTGTGATTGGACAAGTAAATAGGTACCCGGGAGAAAAGTGGCGAAATCTGGAACAATTCAGAGCGCAAAGAGCTGGGAACACACTTTTACAAAGAGTGATATGGCTTCTACACAGGCGTGTCAATTGAAAAATGAAAATAAATAGATAAATTCATCAATCGCGTCCAAATTTACTCAGACACAGCCATGTGTCCGATGACACGGTTGTGTGTTATTCGACACGGGCATTTGGAGCCCATGTGCAAGACAGTGTATATCTCGAGATGAGCAAAAACCACATCGGTTGATTCGAAACGATATACACGGGGTCTACACGACCGTGTGACGTAAAATTGATGTTTATAAAAGGCCGTCGGATCTAATTTACAGGGGGGCTTTTAGCATATCGGCCTTTAGCGACTCTTCTACCGACGGCTCGGGTTTCAGAGAGGAAATTGAAGGTGGAGGAGACATCGGTCAAGAGAGTTTATGATCTTTATTTATGTCTTTCTCTTTAGCTTTTGTGATGAATTCTGTTAGTATGAGTGACTAAACCTTCTGTCGTGCCTCAGATCCTTGAACCCTTAGATGAACTTGTGACTCTATTCCTTTATTTAATGTTAGGTTTTTCTTTTTTATTATTATTGTGGATTATCTATGTGTGTTTAATGCTTATGGTTTGTTAGTGCGAAAGCGTCGATCACATAATTAGAGTTATTTGATGCATGAAGAGAGATCTCAGTCAAGCTAGATCATGACATAGATAATAGGGAGTGCGCACACACTGAGAGATCGGCTGATCGTAGTGATTTCATAACATACTCTTCGGATTAGGGTAAAACCTAATAGTGGGCACTATATAACGCTAAATAATAATAATGTAGTTGTATGGCAAAGCCGCTGTATAGAACTAGGGTTTGGCTGCACGAGAGATCGGGGTCAAACTAATTTAAGATTCTCCACAGTCTAAGAATATATCAATTAGATAGCCAGTATTAGGAATTAAGTTGAGCAAGGGATTCTTAGGGGGGATAGAGATTTAGGGTGCCATGTCCTCTTGATTTATGAAACCCTAGATTTACCAATTATTCACTTTAGATTTAGAACTTCTTTAGATTACCTAGTTAGATAACAAAAATTCCAAAAATATTTTTGGCTAGATAATAGAAGATAAATTAGTACTAGCTCTGCCGTTCGCAATGAATTCGACTATCCTACCCTCTGAGAACTTTACTACTTGAGCGACTCCGTACACTTGCGGGCTAGCAACACATCAATTAACTATCATAGATCATCCTAAATCAATATCCATTACAAGAAATATATCAATAGCCAATCCCTCCCCCAACATTTAAACTGTATAGTGTCCCAAATGTACACAATATATACAATGAGTGAATATGACATGGAAACCAAAAGAAGTGGAAAGGGATTTGTGGAACATTACTGAATTTGTGTACGAATTGATACAATTATCCTTGTCGTGGTGTCCTGTTTGAATTTTGAAACCATGGTATTCCAATTCCTCCTGAGAACATTGAAGGCACAATTGTAAAGCTCAAAATATATATATAGAGACGACTAAACCTGAGTTGGTGACATACGAAACACTAAAAGAAAATAAAAGTACAAAAGTGGTGAAAAGAAAAAGAAAATCTGATGCTGATTAGCCGTCGAACTCCTGAGTGTCGTTGCCGCCGGAGTCATCCTTGGCCTCTAGTACTCCCATGTCCGTCGTGAAGTGTGCAGGAGTTGATGGCGAGGATGGCATTTGGGTCCCAAAGTGATCGGTGATCCTATAGAGGATTGTTGTCACCTACTACTGGAAGGCAACTGGGTCAGTTGGAGCTGGTGGTGGAGCTGGTGACGTTGTGCTGGGCCCAGCAGCTACTACTACATCTTGTGGCTCCTCGGGGGCTATAACTCTGTAAGTGATGCCGCTTGAGGTGCGTATCGCTCGTAGCATCCATCGTTTATAGTATATCCACTGTGATCGGTAGCGAGCCCACGACTATCCCCATCCTCGCCATGATGCCCCTAAAAAAGAATCCCCATCTCGCGAGCAAGGCATGTGATATACGGGCTGATGAAGATAACATGGATCCTAGTGTACGTCGCCTGGTGGAGAAAGAACTGCGCGATGACCCATCCCAGGTGGATCGGGAATCCCTCGGCCATGCTCGATAGGAACAGGAAGTCCCTAAACCTAAATATTTTTGTGTTATTTCCCTACCCTATCATCGAATGACTAAGAACTATATGGATGTACCTGAGAGTGGGGGATCGAAAGGTAGAAGCCTTTGACCACCTCGGGTTATAAATCGGGTTGGTATTGAGCCGACTTTAGTATGCCTCTTGAGTTTCCCCGAGTGGTATGTTGATGCCGATATTGTCATACTCGGGGGTCCTGTTGAAGTCCTCATCGTAGAGATCAAGATGGAGGGTGAACTGTGTATAACTCATCTGATAGAGGGCGCCTCCTAACTAAAACTGAATCTGATCTCCTCTGTGCCACAAGACCGCCCCTCTAACTATGGTGATGGTGGCCAGGACCTCCAGAATTAGCTCTTGGTAGGCCATCTCATCAATAGAAGAAAGTCGGTGCCACCCATCCACTGCTAATAGTCATCAAACCTCGTCAGTGAGGCCTACATCCACAAGAACATCCAGTCGATGGTTTGGGCGTCGTTAAACATCCTTTGGCTCATATGCGCATACCGATTGTTGTGAATCGGTGTCCCAAAAACTGGCTCCGATTGGGGTGGTTGTGAACTTCCTTCCCCTCTCTAACATTTGCTTAGTCCTGTCGTGAGCCTCTTCCTATTTGGGTTCATGGTGCTGGCCGTGAAGTAGACGAACACGGGTGTGAGGAGGACCATGTGGAAGAAAGGGGAAACACGGACGTGCTCGTCGGTGAAGACGATGAGGTTTGTAACACTCATCTTTTTACTGAGACAGATGTCACACCAACCAGGTCAGGAGGGTATCTTGTGCCTAAGGCTATAAACTTAACAATATAATCACAATGAAGTACTCAAATAAAATTAATATGACATAAGCAAATCCAGTTACACACCGGTAGTCATATCTAAATCAGAGTCATAAAGAGTACATCATATAAAGTCTTGGGCAACTACAGCCCCAAATACACGGAAGAAACAAATATAATGTCGAATACAACACAACAAGACTAAACATAAAGGTAAGGTATGCCAGAGCCAGCTAGACTTCGATATTCACTCATGACACGAGCTACTACCCAAATCCCTGTCTAGATCCTGCAATAGAAAAACAATAATAGAGGGGACTGAGCTATACAAGCTCAGTGAGTAAAGACAACTCCGCTAGGTATTACACATACGTGTCTCTCGATCGAAACTGTACTAAAATACTAGTACATGTACATAAGTAAATATAAATCATGAGAGTTAGCATAATTATCCTAAATCATGATAAGCATGCTAACACGATTAGAAATACGAAGAAAGCACACATGCGATCTTACAACATATCAAGCATATAATGAACATGTATATGCAAAGGCCTCGTATCATACAAGCATGCACCCCTAGTTCGAATGTCTCCGAAAGGACTCCAACACCCATCAAGAAACAGCGGTATACATCTACATGATCCTTATGACAGGGAACAACGGTATACATCTATATATATGAGCCTAGTACTTGATGACCAGCGCTATACATCTACGTGTATCCGTCAAGTATAAATCATGTATCCGATACGGGCACACACAAGAGTCAGAAAGGGGGTTTTTATAAAAGAACGATTTTCACAAACATTTTTGGTTTTAAGAAAATTAATTGAAAACAAAGCCCCTTTCTTAACCCGGTATCGTCTACTTTAATATCTAGGCTCTATCCTGAGCCTTGCTGGATCCCTGATACATAACTAACAAAGGTGCAGCCTATGATACATGAAATAATCATTTTCTACCCCTTAGGGTTTCACTTTACCATTTCTCATGCTCCTTAATTTTTAATCAATTAAACAAGCATGAAATCACTAAGCAAATATAGCGATAAAATCCATCGGCATCCACAAACCTATATAAAACTCATAAGAATAAGAGAAAACCAAATCACGATGAATACACAAATAAATACTACATTTATGGTGATGTCCCCTCACCTGAAGTTCTTCGAAAGTTCCTAGGTCTGGCTAGATCCTGCTGATGCTTCCGTTGGACCTTTACCCTTTCCTAGAATTAATAATAATAACTAAGTAAATACGAAATTTATATTTTCCACAACTTAGTTCTATTGCTTAAAAATACGGAGATTTAAGAATACGGAAATCATATTCTTAGCTTTGACTCCTATTTACACTCGATGGGGCATATTAAAGACATTAAGCTAACAAAAACATGCTTCTCTACTTAACATGCGTTTCATGTCTTCAAGACCCTTAGAATGCCCTTAAGCATGATTAATTTATCAAGATCAAATAATCTAGAGCATGAAACAATTAGGCATGTTAATCATGGAAACTAATCGAACATTAATACTTAGAATTTTCATGAAAAATTCGGCCGCACCTCCCCTATTTATAGTGTCACGCCCCGAAACCACGGCCCGGGCACGTAGACAACCGGCCGCACCCAAACAGGGACTAGTCCCCATTCAGGCGCAAGGCTTCAGAGACTCTTATACAATAATTATTCAGAGGTAATGATAACAGCGGAATTCATAAGATAAAAGAAGAAAGGAGTTTATACAACTCCATACAAATACAATACCGGGTTTACACAACCCAAGACTAGGATTTAGTCCAGTCACCCCTAGAAATCCATATAACCATAGAGTACAAAATACAAGTCTCTCACAAGATAAAAAGAGGTACGCAGACCTCAAGATGAACATAAATAACCCAGTCAACTACTCGGTACGTCCCCGCTTAGGTTCGACCCTACTCCTCCTCGTCTGAACCTGAGAAACACACAAGTCAAGTGCATGAGCCTAAAGAAATAGGCCCAGTAGGATCGTATAAGCAATAAAAGAGGCGAAATCCATAAGCACGAAATAAGATAGATCAAAAGCAAATTTGCGAGTGAATCACAAATCACTAGCAAGCTATCTGTCTCTGAGAAGTGGATAAATCCACAGATGTACTCAATCTCTGGCATATGTGATACTAAGATGCCTACGACATCAAAGACACTATCAGCATCGTCTTCGGCCTAAGCCGGATAGCGCTATAATAATCATGTGCACATGGCCAGCAAATGGCGCTCTTTAACTGAGCCAGGTGGCCAGATATTATACGCCCTCTGCCGGGGCCTGATGGCCAGATATTATACATCCTCTGCCGGGGTCTCCGTCCGATGTATCATGCTTGTACGTAAGAGATTACTAGTACAAATACCTAACAACAGGTATACATATATATCCAAGGCAGCAACATCTTGAATATATAATAATCAGTGACCTCATCGAGATCGGAAGCCAATAAGTATCTAAGGAGTAACTCTACTCAAATACGCATAGGAAAACATGAAAGCAACAATCTCCTCGAGATATAAAGCCGATACATATGAGGAAATCCATCTCGAATATGTATTGGGAACCTCTCGAGGAAATAAGAGCACAAAATCAAAGCAAGGTAGGAGGATGGAATACTCACAAACCCCCGTGCGAGAGCCTACCTGGCTAGAAGCAAATCACTGATCCTCGTCGCGCCTCACGCGTCCGAATCAGGATCTAGTAAATAGATAGAAACTCTCAGTGTCTCTATACTTAAGCAATCTCCTATCTAAATACGAAATACGATCACAAATGAATCCCTAAACTCAATCATGCTTGGAAGACATACAACTCACTTCAAACATATCACCCCTTTAAGATTCTTAGAATGCCCCGAAGCATGCTTCATATCCAAGATAAGTCAATCTAAAGCATAATACCAATAAGCATGTTAATCATGGAACTAATCACAATTAAACATGTTAACATAAGCACTAATGGGACATTTGTACTTAGGGATTTTTATGAAATTTTGGCTGTATCTCCCCTACTTATCGGGCCCTGAAATTATACAATCATTCACCAACATACCCATTACACATGGGTTTCATAATTCATATATCATTCAACCACACATACAATTCCATTAACTTCTTACTAAGAGAAATTTAGGGCTTCTAATTCCCTTAATTAAATATCATAAAGTCCATTAACAACCCTGATCCGACCGGTCCAATGAGAAGTTGATCCTTACCTTACAATTCGAGGTTGAGTTGTTGATGTATAACAACGAGTCTCCCTTCTTAGTCCTGCAGCTCGCCGGAGCTTCACCGGTCGTCACTCACAACCGGGATCTCAACGGGAGCTAGAAGGAGCAAGAGGGTGAAGGTCTAAGTCTGCCTATGAAGTAAGGCCTGCAGCTGGTCGGAGATGCTTGGAAGGGAGGACGGCCGGGCAACCGGGGCGGTGTGAGGAAGGCGGCTGGGCGGTGGAGTGTGCGGCGGCCTGGTTGGCGGTCGATGCTTACGCCGCGGGAGGGTTCAAGCAGCGGCCGCGGCGGCGTCATGGGGGAAACCGGGCGTGGGACTAGGGGCTGGCCAGCGCCCGGCGAGGTTGGCGGCGGATTCGTCTTGAGCCGGCTGGCGTGGGAAGCTTCAGCGCCTTGAGTGGTGGGGAGGCGAACAAGGCTGAGCGGGCTCCGGCTGGGTTGGTGACCGGCGGCGACGGGGCTCCAGGAGGCCGGTGGGGAGTTCGCCGGCGTGGGTTTGCTCAACCGAAGAAGAAGGATTTCTAGATCTGAGATTCAGATAGTGAGAGAAAGAGAGAGAGAGAGAGAGATATGAAAATATCTCTCTCTTCTGTGTTATATGATAACATAAAATTTATTATTTTTTAATAAATTAAAAATCCTTTAAATGTCACATGTTTACTATTCTCTCACTTGTGCACTGTTCAATCACGGGTGAGTGAATGATTTCTATTCAACTGGGGTCCACTGTCATAATTCTCTCATCCTCATGCCCGACCCAGATCCGCGAATCTCGGGTCAATGGTCCAAGTGGTACGGGTGCACTGTATTACTACGGGGTCTGTCTCTCGTAAGACAAGTTCCGAGAATATCGACTTTTAGTCAAATCCTTCGTCACCGGCATACTGTGGCATCACGAGGCTGTCTCAGTCCTCGACCAGATCCATCTTTCCCGGGATTTGAATATTTGTCTATTTTCTCTTCTCGATAACTAATCCGAATTAATTAACATATGTTTAATATGGATTAATTAGCAAATGATTAACCTTGATTAATTAACGCTTAATTAATCTGGATTATTCAGACACGTGATTTTTCCCAAAATTTCACCGCTCACCATATTAAATTTGCCATTTAATAATTCTGGAAAATAAATCTTTATTTATTTCGGGGCGGGTTTTACATATAGGGCCCCGAAAATTAATACAATCATTCATCATATTAATCTAAACATACATCAAGTTCATAATCTCACACCCAACCCCTTCACAACCCCATTAACCTCTTTAATTTCATAGCCCTAACACTCCCTATTAAGTTCATTCATCAGATTAATTTCATAAAATCATCCAATTTATTGGATAGGATTTTTCCCAAGTCTAATGCTCACAGTAGTGAGGAAGGAGGGCTGTGGTGGCTTGCCGGACGGTTGCAAGCGGATGACCAAGCTCGCGGGGAGTGGCAGCCGGTGGAGGAGCTCGCTCTGGCCGGAGTTCAGGGGCGGGGATTCCAGTGGTAGGGGCCTTGACGAGGAGGCGGAACCGGTGAGGCGGGCGGTGGGGCTGAGCACGCTAACAGACAACATCCGTGAAGGCCCGGCGTTCGAAGGCGATGCTTCTTTGTGGGCGGCGTGGGCTTGCTCAAGGCGGAGGGGCTGCAACGCGGAAGGGACAGCCGGGCGGCGGTAGCTCCAAGGGGCGACGGCAGCGGGTCGAGGCGAGGAAGAAGGGGAAAGGAAGAGGGAGAAGGCACGAGTCTCCTTGATTTCAATTGAAATCTAATTCAACTTCAAAACCTATGTTTCTCTTAGCATATATATATATATATATATATATATATATATATATATATATTGGGGAATGATACAGTGCAACCAGCCGTTTTACTGTTCATTTACAGTAGCCTCCTATTTAGGCCCTTGGAGCATGTTTGAAGGATTTCCAACCATACGGATGGGAAGATCATCGAAAAATAAGCTAGCAAGTCCATTTTCATACAATTTGGTGACCGTTTGGTCCTCCCACTTAACGGTTCTTATTTTAGGGAAATTTTAACGGTTCAGAATTTCAACCATTAAGTGGGAGGACCAAACGGTCACCAAATTGTATGAAAATTGACATGCTAGCTTATTTTTCTATGATCTTCACATCCGTATGGTTGGAAATCTTTCAAACATCCTCTAAGGGCCAAAATGAGAGTCGACCGCATATGAGCAATAACCACGGTCGACCGGATGCTATCACGATTGTATATATATATATATATATATATATATATATATATATATATATATATATATATATATATATATATATATCTCTGTGTGTGTGTGTGTGTGTTAGTATAAGGCTGGTCACATTACTGTTCATTTAAGGTCGCCTCATTTTGAGGCACTTACAGAGTATTTTTTCCAAATCCAACCGTATGGATGGAAAGAACATCAAAAACTAAGCTAGCATGTTAATTCAATTACACTAACTTATCTTTAAAATCCATTAATTAAACTTATCCTCTAAATTATTTCCCCCACTAAAATCCAAATAATTTATTTAATATTATCTTTCTTCTTTATGTCACGTTGCCCTTTAATTAATATTATCTTTATAATAATTCATCAACCCAGATCGGGAAATCTCGGGTTAATGATTCCAGCGGCACGGGCACACTGTAACATCACGGGGTCTGTCTGTCGTCAGACCAGATCTGAGAATATCGGCTTTTGACTCGCCCCATCTACTTTATTGGAAATCTAACATTTGTGTGGTATCTCCCACACAATTAATCTTGATTAATTATCACTTAGTAAATCTCCCAATTAATTAACCGAGGTTATCTTTACCATCCATCTCCAACTATTCCAAGTGTAAGTAGCCTGGCCCAATAAGGCCTTACCTAAGCCCATTAGTTGCGAGGCTGGATTTAAATTTATTAATCCTCGATTTTCCTTTAATTGAGCATTAAAATAATTAATTCATTTTTTGAGTTAATTAATCTCACTAATTTTCAAGAATTTTCCGCTTTATTAATTTAGAAAATTCAGGATGTTACAAGGTTCTTGCACGCTCAGATCTTGGTGAAGATGCGTCAGAATCTTGAGCGAAACGCAAGGGAACTTGCAAGGGAAACTTGGGTTAGGTCACTAGAGGAGAGATTTGAGAGAGAAAGGCTGAAATTTTGAGCTCGGCGGATTTTGAGTTTTAAAACCCTAGAATCGAATTTGTCTAGGCGCACATAGGCTTTACACGACCGTGTTGATTTTTCATGAGTATGTTCATGACCATGCTGAGCTAATGCCAGTTTCTATTTTTCCGTAAAATCATAAGTAGGGAGCGACACGCCCGTATAAGGAGCTCTTAAACAGTGTTGGTGCCAGCCGACACGCCCTACACACGGCCATATTGAGGCCGTATATCTCTCTGTTCTGCCTTCTACTCTTTCTCCAGAGATACACGGGCCTAGACACGGCCTTGTGCTGCCCGTGTATCTCTTTGTAAACTCTTGAATTCTGATTTTTGCCTTGTTTTCACCTGCACCTATTCGTTATTGAGTCCAAGAATGAAAAATTGATCGTTAAGCACCTTGGAAATCACATAAATACTTAAAAAAATCATCAAATAATAGAAATCACCACTAATGTATACCTACTCTAAGCCTAAAAGTGAAACTAACTAGACTTGGGTTGCCTCCTAAGAAGTGCTTGTTTTACGTCACTAGCTTGACGTACGTGTGATGCTCACTCAGTGTTACCGTCGAGAGGTATATTACCCACTACTTGCATACTTAAATAAGAAACACATTCACACCCACCAGATTGGCTCTTAAGTGAGCTTGATTTCAAAGTCGCAGGTGAGGGAATTTTGCTCCTTTTCCTTTGTTTCTACCTTTTCCATTGCTTATTCCTCTTCCTTGTGGAGGGACTTGGCCTTGCTCAAGGCCTTCTGCCTCTATGTTATCCTACCAAGGTGGTTCTTTATTCTCAAAGAAATCCTCTAAATGATCTTTCAACAGTTCATCCTATATGAAATCAGAAATACAATCACCAATGTGATCAACATAGTAGCAAGAATCATCAAAGTCAATGGGGTATCGCATGGTTGCTTGGAGACTCGACTTCCTCCTCTCTGACCTTGAGAACAATTCGGCTGTCCTTGATGTCCAATAGCGCTTGTAGAGTCTTCAGGAATGGTCTCCCTAGGATGAGAGGTACTTCCACTTGATCGTCCAAGTCCAAGATGATTGTAAAACACAAGGGTATTTTCGTCTTTTGAATAATTATGGAACTTTATTATTATTGTGAGAAATAATAGAGGAAAGTTTGCTATCCAATTAATAAAGTAAATTGGAAAATTTGAGGATTTCTAGAATAAATGTGATTAAATGGTTTATGGGGATTGAAGGACAATTTTCCCCTCTCTATGGAATTAGTCATTGAGGATTTATGGACAATTTTAAGTATTGGGGGGACCAGGATGAAATTTTCCACAGTAAAAGGAAAGAACTAAATGGAATTCTGAAGGAAAGGAAGGACCTGTTTGTAAACTGGGCACCAATACATGCACGTGAGGGTGAAGATCGCGTGGCAGCTATTCGATAGGGCTATAGGTCGATCTCAAGGCAAGCGGGGGGCATCCTTAGCAGCGCACACCCTCTCCGCGTTTGTTGGGCCGTTCAACGGACTACGCGTTGGTTCCGCCGTGGTTGCGAGGAGCTGACTATCTTATTCGCGACCCAGATCCTTTAAAGAGCAAGGAACCCTAGAGAAACCCATACCTCTCTCGCCGCCACTCTCTTTTTATTCTCTTCGGCCTGAGTTGAAGTCCCACCTGCTGCTGGAGGATCGGGAGAAGGTAGCCACGTGTGGGGAATACCGAAGCATTGTCTGGCCACCGCGTTGCGCCCGACGGCGTGAACACTGCCCTGAGGACATCGAGCATAGGCACAGTACGGTAAGCTCTTCTGCCCTCTGTCTTCCTGTCCAGTCTTGTGCATGTCTAGAGGTTTTGTTTGCTTGATGTCATAGCTATCTGGACATTAGTTGGGGAGTCATAGAAATTGTATTGCTTATCTAATGAATGGTTTTGATGGTTTATCATGGGTTGGTACTGTTATATTTGGGGATCTTGAGATTAGATGGGTGACAAAAGATTGAAGCTTAGTGGTAATTGCCATGCTGGGGAGAGTTCTAATAATTTAGTATACACAGAGTGACTTTTCATTTATCTGAAAAAAAAAAGAGAAGAGTAATAGTGCTTTGAGGTGTTTTACTACTTATGAAGTCACTGTAGCATGAATAGTTTGTCTTCTATTTTTATCAAAGAACAGATCAGGTGATTATGGAATCATGCAGGCCTAGTATTGGTCTTGAAGGATTATAATAGAAAGAATAAGGAAATTCTTTGAGGATGGAAACTGATGGTACGATTAAAAAAGGTATCATATGCTTTAATGAGAAACCTTTGTATAGGATGGATGATAGGTTTAAAGAATCGAAGATGTTACTGTTTCTATTTTATAATTGATGCTCTGATTTAAAGCACTGGAATTGACTTCTCTTAATAGACTTGAGACTTGCATAGTTTGCATGAACTGTTAGGTATAAGCACTCAGCTGTGAGTAGTCTCTGGATTCAGAGAGTGTTGAGTTGATGCTGGGTGTTGAGATGATCAAAGTGGCGATCATGTGTGTGTGAGTCATGGTATTTAAGATCTGGTTTGGGTATTTAGGATGAGGCCATTGTATGTGGTTACATGTGATTAGGTGTATATTACTGCTTGGTTTTGGGGACAGATTAATAAGCATGTTCAGTGATGTTTAAAGAGCAGATTTGGTGAATAATACTATTGATGCAATACTTTGGGTTCATTAGAGTGGGATTTTCGGGTGGGCCGAGCCCATTTGTTTGTATATGTAATGTAGAAGAAATTATTTTAAGCATCTGTGCGTGGGTTGAGTATGGATTCGCCTTGACCAGGTATTCTCGAAGAGCGTGGTGCTTCGACAGGACAGATACCGAGCGTTACGTTGGATAGCGCTTAGAGGTAAGTCACTCTTGCCTCGTTTCCACCCTTATATGGGTTTTCTTGATTTTGTTCGATGCTATTAGTTAGCATGTTCTTGCTTGGTACCTGCTGTTTGATCCATGCACATACATGTTTGATTATTTCCTTCCTGGTATGTGTTTGGTTGATTTTTTTGGTAGTGTTAAGCTGCCATTTGTTGAAATACATAGTTGGATTACCCGCCTGTGGGCCGACACTTGATCATGGGCACATGGTCTTGTGTGCTGGCCGGGAGGTACGTACCAACTGAGTTTTGATCTTCCGCTCGGTTGTAGTGGAGTCCGAGGCTCCGTCCCTGTCAGTAGGGTTGATTTGCTGGCCGTATCGACACGTAGAGGTGGCGCTACCGAGTGCGATAGGTTCGTCGCTCACAGCCCGATGCTGTTGTTGCAGTATGAGGCTGCGTTACATGATTACAGCTTGAGGCTGGCTGTCCGGGGGAAATCATTGCTGAGCTGTCTTTGGACTTCTCATCCAGGGCTCTGAGGGCCGTAGCTGGATGTTAGGATCTGTTTGTATGGGGTGTAGCCCCTTTGTTTGATGATCCTATGTTATTGATATCTGTTTCAGATGACCATTGTGATTCTCGCAGGGTACTTACTGGGCTTTCCATTCGAAAGCTTACGACATTTCTCTTCTCTCATTTCAGGTCCTGAGGAGTAGGTAGACTCGAGCTTAGGGACGACGAGAGTTGGGGAGGGATACTGCTGAGGTTGGAGGACCTCCCTATATTATATTATTCTTGTGTGTGAGGACACTGTCTTTATTTTTATTAGGACCCTTGTAGGGCCTGGATTGTGTAGAGGGCTATGGACCCTCATTTGACTTTATTATGTTTCCGCTGAGATCTTATGGTTTATTTATGGATTATCTTTTGGTTGAATGTATTATCTGCTTATCATGTTTTGGCCTTGCATTCGATTGGGGGCTCGTCTCCCTTCGTGTACGGCCGATCTGTCGACGTTCCCGAGGTCCCTAGATCCGGGTCGGGGCGTTACAGATTAAAGTGGTATCAAAGCAATGCAGATAACCGACAACCTAGTTGCCTTAGTGACATAGACAATTAGGTTGAACTGAGTGTTGGGTCGGGTAGACAACCATCTGAATCAAGTAACTGATTTGTGAAATTATGTGGCAGGAACTATGGTACGTGGACGAGGAGGATGAGGACGTGGAGGACGGGGAGGAGGTAGGAGGGGACGACCTAGACATGTGGAGGTACCACAGCCTCCAGTACAGGAGACACCACAGCCCCAAGTGGACGTTCCCCCACCGGCAGTTGATATGGAGGTTGAGCAGGAGCTGCCTGCTCAGCCAGAGGCCGCAGGATCACAGGCGGCAGGTCAGGATTTGAGGGGAGGGATACCTCCGGCCACTGTGTTGGGACTGATGCACCAGATGGCAGGACTGATAGAGAGAGTGCAGCTGCAGCCACCACCGCCACCACCACCACCTCCTCCACCTCCGCCAGCAGTACTGGCTACTAGAGGTATCATGGGAGAGATTAGGAGGCCTGCTCCTAGATCATTTGAGGGTACTCCAGACCCTCAGGCAGCAGAGGCTTGGCTCAGGGAGCTTGAGAAAGCCTTTGAGATGCATCAGACAGATGATGAGGAGAGGATCAGGACTGTGGCTTATTTGATGCTGGGTACCGCAAAGGATTGGTACCATGGTGAGATACGGGCTAGGGATGGAGCACCTTTCCATACCTAGGTTGAGTTCAAGAAGGTTTTCCTGGCAAAATACTTCTCACGAGGGAGGTTCTACAGATGGAGAGGCAGCTTATGTTTCTTACTCAGGGCACCAGGACAGTAGAGCAGTACGAGGCTGAGTTTGATAGGCTTGCCAGATTTGCACCGAACCTTGTTTCCACCCTGGAGAGCAAGGTTCAAAGATTCATTGAGGGGTTGCATCCATCACTCAGGGACCATGTTGCTGGACATATGTGCACCACCTACAACGATGCAGTGGCTAGGGCCAAGTTTATTGAGGCCACCAGACTGGGGAGTACCTATGTGCCACCACAACTAAAGCAAGAGAAGAGCCAGAACAGTCAAGGGAAGTTCTCCGGCAAGAATTCAGGCAACAAGAAGTCAGGAAACAGTTACAGGCCGTATGGTACACCATCTGGGTCTACAGCCTCATCTAGAGGCGGTGGTCCATCTGCTGGTAGCTCGCAGACAATGAGGTGCTTTGAGTACAAGGGACAGCACAAGAGATCACAGTGTCCGAGGATCACTAGAGGGTGCTTTACCTGTGGCAGCTTGGACCACAGGAAAGCACAGTGTCCCTAGAGGCAGTCGGGATAGAGCACAGGGGGAGGAGCACAGAGCCAGTAGTAGCAGTCTTTTGGGGCCTCCAGGCAGTCTGTCACATTTCCACCGAGACCACCGGGGGGTGACAAGAAGGGGAAGGGCACCGCTGGACAGCCCTCCACTTCTAGTCAGCCACAGCAGCAGCAGCAGAGGCCCATGACTCAGGGGCGAGTCTACCACCTGACTACCGAGGAGGCACAGGCATCAGCTGACGTAGTCGCAGGTACCATTTCAGTCAGCTCTTTTTATGCTTGCACATTATTTGATCCGGGTGCCACACATTCCTTCGTCTCTGCTTTATTTGCACGCCGTCATTCCTTACCTGTTGTGGAGTTGTCATATGATTTGAGGGTAGATACCCCAGTGGGAGCTGCCAGGGTAGTGAGCAGGATGTCACCGGCATGCCCAGTGGTGATTGAGGGGCGGGAGCTGCCCGCCGATCTTCATGTGGTGGACCTGAGGGATTACGACGTTATCCTCTGAATGGATTGGCTCTCTTCAGCCTATGCGGTGGTGGATTGCCGCGGGAAGAGAGTGTTGTTCAGGATGCCGGGTGACGAGGAGTTTGTTTTCAGGGGCAGCAAGGATTGTGCTTTGGTACGTGAGATTTCAACTATTCAGGCACAAAGGTTACTTGACGGAGGGTGCGTTGGATATTTGGCCTCAATCTCAGAGGCTAAGCAGGGGAGTGGAGCCGGAGTGGCAGATGTTCCTGTGGTGCGGGAGTTCCCAGATGTATTCCCAGAGGATTTTCCAGGACTACCTCCAGAGCGGGAGGTGGAGTTCTTTATCGACTTGGTCCCAGGTACCGCCCCAGTGTCTAGAGCTCCTTACAGGATGGCGCCAGCTGAGTTGAAGGAGCTGAAGGTCCAGTTGGAGGAGTTATTGGAAAAGGGGTTCATTAGACCCAGTATGTCACCTTGGGGAGCACCGGTGTTGTTTGTGAAGAAGAAGGATGGGTCGATGAGGCTGTGCATCGACTACAGAGAGTTGAACAAGGTGACAGTGAAGAACAAGTATCCTCTGCCCAGGATTGATGACTTGATGGACCAGTTGCAGGGAGCCCAGGTGTTCTCGAAGGTAGACTTAAGGTCTGGGTACCACCAGGTGTGGATCAGGGAGGAGGATATCCCGAAGAGTGCCTTTCGCACCAGATATGGACATTATGAGTTATGGGTGATGCCTTTCGGGCTTACTAATGCCCATGCGGTGTTTATGGATATGATGAACCGGGTCTTTAGGCAGTACTTGGATCAGTTCGTGGTGGTCTTCATTGACGACATACTGATTTATTCTAGGATTCGCTAGGTACACGAGGAGCACTTGAGGATAGTGTTGGGGATCTTGAGGTAGCATCAGCTGTATGCCAAGTTCTCTAAGTGTGAGTTCTTTCTGGACAGTGTGGCATTCTTGGGGCATGTGATCAGCTGTGCTGGAGTTTCTGTGGACCCCAAGAAGATTGAGGCAGTCGTTGATTGGAGGAGACCGACCACAGTCAGGGAGATCAGGAGTTTCTTGGGATTGGCCGGGTACTACAGGAGGTTTGTTGAGGGTTTTTCCCGGCTGGCAGCACCCTTGACTAGATTGACCAGGAAGGGCACCAAGTTTGTGTGGTCAGAGGCATGTGAGAAGAGCTTCCTGGAGTTGAAGCAGAGATTGGTGTCCGCACCTGTTCTGGCACTACCACAGAGTGGACGTGGTTACACAGTATATAGTGATGCTTGCAAGACTGGCCTGGGGTGTGTGTTGATGCAGGACGGGCGAGTGATTGCTTATGCTTCCCGTCAGTTGAAGCCCTATGAGGAGAACTACCCCACACACGATCTGGAGCTTGCAGCGATCGTGTTTGCTTTGAAGATATAGCGGCATTTCCTCTACGGTGTACCATGTGAGATTTACACAGACTACAAGAGCCTCAAGTATATTTTTACACAGAAGGAGCTGAATATGAGACAGCGGCGTTGGTTGGAGTTGATCAAGGACTATGATCTGAGTGTTCACTACCACCCGGGGAAGGCCAATGTGGTGGCAGATACTTTGAGTAGGAAGTCCAACTATGGAGTTGCCGCATTATTGACATCTGAGAGGCCCTTGTTGGAGGAGATGAGGAGACTGGAGTTAGAGGTGATTTTGCCGCACATGGAGGTTAGTTTGGCTAGCTTGCATATTCGACCCTCAATGTTGGGCAGGATCAGAGATGCTCAGAGACATGATCCAGATCTGGAGGAGATCAGGGGTTAGGTTGGTCAGGGTGAACCATCACGGTTCAGGGATCATGAGGATGGTACACTGAGGTTCGATCACAGACTTTGTGTGCCTAGTGTCCTAGAGTTGAGGGAGGAGATCCTTGAGGAGGCACATTATTCAGGCTATGCGATTCATCCCGGAGGTACCAAGATGTACAAGGGTTTGAAGGACCATTTTTGGTGGAAGGGTATGAAGCGGGCTGTTGCGGAGTTTGTGTCGAAGTGCATCACTTGCCAGCTGGTGAAGGCAGAGCATTAGAAGCCAGCTGGGACTTTACAGCCCTTACCCATTCCGGAGTGGAAGTAGGAGCATATTAACATGGACTTTGTGACATGCTGCCCCATACTCATAGGGGTAAAGAGTCAATCTGGGTCATTGTGGACCGGTTGACTAAGTCGGCACACTTCTTACCGTTGAGGACGGGCGCTTCATTGGAGCAGTTGGCTCAGTTGTACATAGATGAGATTGTGAGGTTGCATGGAGTACCAGTGTCGATTACCTCTGATCGGGATTCGAGATTTGTGTCGAGGTTCTGGGAGAGTCTGCATGAGGCTCTGGGCACAGGTCTGGCTTTCAAGATACTTTTCCACCTACGCATGCATGGACCGGTCAGAGAGGACCATTCAGATTTTGGAGGACATGCTCAGGGCATGTGCACTGGATTTCTTAGGATCTTGGGATGAGCATCTGAACTTGGTGGAGTTCGCCTACAACAACAGTTATCAGGCGAGCATTCAGATGGCTCCGTATGAGGCACTTTACGGGAGGAAGTGTCGGACACCGATTTGTTGGGGAGATGTGGGTGAGAGAAAGATGGTGGCTGAGAAGACACTTAAGTAACCAGAGTTCGTCCGGCAGACAGAGGAGCATGTCAGGATGATCAGGGAGAGGCTGAAGGCTTCTCAGAGCAGACAGAAGAGTTATGCTTACAAGAAGAGATCTGATCGGGAATTCCAGGTAGGTGACGAAGTGTTCCTGAAGGTGTCTTCTATGAAGGGTGTTGTGAGGTTTGTAAGGCGTGGGAAGCTGGCCCGGCGCTATATTTGCCCATTCGAGGTTCGTGGACGAGTTGGGACCGTGGCGTACAGGTTGGCGTTACCCCTGAACCTGGCACAGGTCCATGATGTGTTCCACATTTCTATGCTGAAGAAATGTAATAGAGATCCATCTCGGGTGATTCCACAAGTTCCAGTGGAGATCCAGGAGGACATGTCTTATGAGGAACGCCCAGTGGAGATTTTGGGCAGAGAGGATAAGCAATTAAGGAACCGGGCCATTCCTTTTGTAAAGGTGAAGTGGAACCATCATTCGGATCAGGAGGCGACATGGGAGCGCGAAGAAGACATGAAGAAGCACTACCCGGATTTATTTATTTGAGGATTTTTTTCTTGGTTATCTGATTTTAAATTTCGAGGATGAAATTTCTATAAGGGGGGAGGATTGTAAAACCGAAGGGTATTTTCGTCTTTTGAATAATTATGGAACTTTATTATTACTGTGAGAAATAATAGAGGAAAGTTTGCTATCCAATTAATAAAGTAAATTGGAAAATTTGAGGATTTCTAGAATAAATGTGATTAAATGGTTTATGGGGATTGAAGGACAATTTTCCCCTCTCTATGGAATTAGTCATTGAGGATTTATGGGCAATTTTAAGTATTGGGGGACTAGGATGAAATTTTCCACAGTAAAAGGAAAAGAACTAAATAGAATTCTGAAGGAAAGGAAGGACCTGTTTCTAAGCTGGGCACCAATACATGCACGTGAGGGTGAAGATCACGTGGCAGCCGTTCGATAGGGCTATAGGTCGATCTCAAGGCAAGCAGGGGGCATCCTCAGCAGCGCGCACCCTCTCCGCGTTTGTTGGGCCGTTCAACGGACTACGCGTTGGTTCCGCCGTGGTCGCGAGGAGCTGACTATCTTATTCGCGACCCAGATCCTTTAAAGAGCAAGGAACCCTAGTGAAACCCATACCTCTCTCGCCGCCACTCTCTTTTTATTCTCTTCGGCCTGAGTTGAAGTCCCACCTGCTGCTGGAGGATCGGGAGAAGGTAGCCACGTGTGGGGAATACCGAAGCATTGTCTGGCCACCGCGTTGCGCCCGACGGCGTGAACACTGCCCTGAGGACATCGAGCATAGGCACAGTCCGGTAAGCTCTTCTGCCCTCTGTCTTCCTGTCCAGTCTTGTGCATGTCTAGAGGTTTTGTTTGCTTGATGTCATAGCTATCTGGACATTAGTTGGGGAGTCATAGAAATCTTATTGCTTATCTAATGAATGGTTTTGATGGTTTATCATGGGTTGGTACTGTTATATTTGGGGATCTTGAGATTAGATGGGTGACAAAAGATTGAAGCTTAGTGGTAATTTCCATGCTGGGGAGAGTTCTAATAATTTAGTATACACAGAGTGACTTTTCATTTATCTGTAGAAAAAAAAGAGAAGAGTAATAGTGCTTCGAGGTGTTTTACTACTTATGAAGTCACTGTAGTATGAATAGTTTGTCTTCTATTTTTATCAAAGAACAGGTCAGGTGATTATGGAATCATGCACGCCTAGTATTGGTCTTGAAGGATTATAATAGAAAGAATAAGGAAATTCTTTGAGGATGGAAACTGATGGTACGATTAAAACAGGTATCATATGCTTTAAAGAGAAACTTTTGTATAGGATGGATGCTCGGTTTAAAGAATGGATAATGTTACTGTTTCTATTTTATAATTGATGCTCTGATTTAAAGCACTGGAATTGACTTCTCTTAATACACTTGAGACTTGCATAGTTTGCATGAACTGTTAAGTGTAAGCACTCAGCTGTGAGTAGTCTCTGGATTCAGAGATTGTTGAGTTGATGCTGGGTGTTGAGATGATCAAAGTGGAGATCATGTGTGTGTGAGTCATGGTATTTAAGATCTGGTTTGGGTATTTAGGATGAGGCCATTGTATGTGGTTACATGTGATTAGGTGTGTATTACTGCTTGGTTTTGGGGACAGATTAATAAGCATGTTCAGTGATGTTTAAAGAGCAGATTTGGTGAATAATACTATTGATGCAATACTTTGGGTTCATTAGAGTGGGATTTTCGGGTGGGCCGAGCCCATTTGTTTGTATATGTAATGTAGAAGAAATTATTTTAAGCATCTGTGCGTGGGTTGAGTACGGATTCGCCTTGACTAGGTATTGTCGAAGAGCGTGGTGCTTCGACAGGACAGATACCGAGCGTTACGTTGGATAGCGCTTAGAGGTAAGTCACTCTTGCCTCGTTTCCACCCTTATATGGGTTTTCTTGATTTTGTTCGATGCTATTAGTTAGCATGTTCTTGCTTGGTACCTGCTGTTTGATCCACGCACATACATGTTTGATTGTTTCCTTCCTGGTATTTGTTTGGTTGATCTGTTTGGTAGTGTTAAGCTGCCATTTGTTGAAATACTTAGTTGGACTACCTGCCCGTGGGTCGACACTTGATCATGGGCACATGGTCTTGTGTGCTGGCCGGGAGGTACGTGCCAACTGAGTTCTAATCTTCCGCCCGATTACAGTGGAGTTCGAGGCTCCGTCCCTGTCAGTAGGGTTGATTTGCTGGCCGTGTTGACACGTAGAGGTGGCGCTACCAAGTGCTGCTGTGTTCGCCACGTTCTCGAGGTCATACAGATCTGAGGTCAAGTTACATGATTCTGACTGGTGCCGTTGAGGGAAATCGCTTTGTCTTTGGAGTTCTCATCCAGGGCTCTGAGGGCCGTAGCTGGATGTTAGGATCTGTTTGTATGGGGTGTAGCCCCTTTGTTTGATGATCCTATGTTATTGATATCTATTTCAGATGACCATTGTGATTCTCGCAGGGTACTTACTCGGCTTTCCATTCGAAAGCTCACGACTTTTCTCTTCTCTCATTTTAGGTCCTGAGGAGTAGGTAGACTCGAGCTCAGGGACGGCGAGAGTTGGGGCGGGATATTGCTGAGGTTGGAGGACCTCCCTATATTTTATTATTCTTGTGTGTGAGGATACTGTCTTTATTTTTATTAGGACCCTTGTAGGGCCTGGATTGTGTAGAGGGCTATGGACCCTCATTTGACTTTATTATGTTTCCGCTGAGATCTTATGGTTTTTTTATGGATTATCTTTTGGTTGAATATATTATCTGCTTATCATGTTTAGGCCTTGTATTCGATTGGGGGCTCGTCTCTTTTCAGGTACGGCCGATCTGTTGATGTTCCCGAGGTCCCTGGATCCGGGTCGGGGCGTTACAATAATGAAGTCCACCAGGAAAATGAATTTATCTACCTTCACTAACACATCTTCAATGATTTCTCGAGGGTGATGAATCAATTTATTGGCCGTCTAAAGTATCACCTTAGTTGGTTTTGGTTCTCTGAGTCCTAGCTTCTGGAGGATTTTGTACGGCATGAGGTTGACACTAGATCCAATATCGGCTAACGCTTTTTCATCTACCAACCCTCTAAAAGTACAAGAAATTATATAACTCCCTGGGTCTCCTTCCTTTTTTGGGAGCTTGTTGGTGAGAACTACTGAGTATTTCGCGCTCAAGGTGGCACTGGATACTTCTTTTCTTTTCCCGATAACGATAAGGTTTATGTACATATATAAATTATCCTCTGTTAGTCAACATTCTGTGTATTGTAGGATCTCCATTTGTGGTCAGCCTCATGGCAACGGCTGTAGCGTAACTCATGCACGACAGATTCTTGTGATTCTATCCTCTTTCATTTTGGATGACCCGGTTTCCTCTTCGTGATTGGCTGCCATAGAATTAGTTCATGGTTTTTATTAGTTGGCTTGTCGTTGTCCGACAAGGGAAAAATAACTTCGACATATACCACCCGATAAGCTTCAACTATGAAGTAGCCGTCAACATACCGATGAACACTTATGTCCCTTTACATTATTGCTCCTCATGTGTGCTTGCATGGGAGGTCGTATACTTGCCATCTTCGACAATGAGTATGTTCTTGAAAATAGACTGACGGAGTTGTTGTTCTGTTCGACAACCTTAAAATGATCCCAGTCGGAACAACCAACCAATAGGGTATGGCCTTCTTCAATAGTTTCCTCCAGCTTATTGTGTATGTTAAGGCATAGGTGGGTTTCCTATTGTCGAGAATGCTCACGATGGTTAGACAACATACTCATGAGCTTGAACCTTTGTTAGGCAAGAAAGCAATGATGATTGACGAAGCAAAAACAAAGGATATTAATTAGAAACATGTTGTATCAAATGGAAATGCTGGAACATAAGTACAAACACAAACTATTAAATGGAAACCATAAATCATAAACGAAAACATGTCAGAGTAAATGGTAACTTGAATACTTAATGGGAAAATGTTATATTAAACGATCACAATGGAAAATAAGTAGGAACTACATATGTTAATGGAAATATGACACAATAAATAAAACCTGGCTTACCTTATAGAATCCACCATGTTCGTGATGTGTAGGTGGCATGCCTCCTTAATCTAGGCATTGAATGACTAAGCCACGTTGGAATACATCTCTCCCCATCTTTCACTTTTGAACATATAGTTCGAACAATGTGTGACATCGGATTTTTGAAGTAGCCAGCAATTTACATCAGCCGATGCGGCTAGCTGCAGGTCGTTGACTGCGTCATCATATTCCTTTGTCGTATATATGTAAGAAATTCTGACAAATATGGACCAACGCTCCTCCTTCAGTGCTTTCCCAAGTCTAACAATCCCTTTCATGAAGTTCATTTCCAAGTGTCGTAAGAAATATGCATACGGGGAAGAAGGGAAAAACTTTGCGATGGCGCTGACAAGGCCTTGGGACCTGTCCGATATGAATGTAATAATCTTCTTGTAGTCGTCATCCCCATACAGCGCATCACCAAGCTTTGATTGGAACCACTTCCAATTAGCGTTGGTTTTATTATCAACAACAACGAACACAACATGAAAGAAGTCCTCGTTCCCATCTTTACCCGTCATTCCCAACAAAGTGCCCCTGTATTTCCAAGAAAGTGAGTTACATCAAGGAACAACAATGGCCTACGACCTCTCTTAAAACTAGCAATACAGGCACGGAAGGAGAAAAATGCATGTCTAAACCGCTCACTGTCCTTCTCCACAATAGCAATGCTACTAGCGTTTGTCTCCAACACCTTGTTTGAGTACCATACCAACAAGTCATAGCTCGCCACCTCTTTCCCCAACCAAGCCTGCTTATACAAGAGCATGACACCATGATCACGTAATATATCCCGCTGAATGTCAATAGCCTTGTACAGGGTGGGCTGTCCTTCAGCTTCTGTATTATACGTGCATTGACCCATTTTTTTTTATACTTTTGGATGTGACGTCATACCGATTCCGCCGTCGCATATATGTGTGGGATGCATTGTCTTGATTCTAAATGCCGCATGCCCACATTCTCACGATGCGTGGACACACCATTGACAACCCACCGTGGCACATTGGATAGTCACCCTTTGCTTATTATTCTTTATGAAGGTAAAGTTAAAGTTCAGTTTGATAGAAAAATTGTGAAGTGCATCCTTGAAGTGGTCGGCGTCATGAAACCAGTCACCTACTTTTAGCAACACAGTTTCAATATTCTCTGATAGAGCAAGGATGGCTAAGGCCAATGGCGGAACAAGAAGCAAAATTAAGGGGGTGCTGACTTCAATTTAAATTTTTTTATAAATATTAAAAAATTATATTAATTCAAACTTAAGATTACTTGTTTATACTAATTCTTCTGCCTAAAAAATAACAAGTTTTATTTTATTTTTTAATTATTTGGGTACAGGTCTAATTCCATCCATGTTTTATTGGAGGAATGTATATAAAAAAACATAGAAATCGCAATAATATGATATTGGAATTAAGTTCAAATCATAAAATAAATTACTGAGATACGAGGTGAAAAGAAAAAAAATTATTGGAAATATATGAGCAAAATTTAAATTTTATAAGTGATTTTAGTACTAATTTAAATAAAAAAATTGTGGCCTTGGGTACAGGTCTAATTCCATCCATACTTTATTGGAGGAATGTATGTAAAAAACATAGAAATCATAATAAAAAAAATTGTGATATTGATATTAAGTTTAAATAATAAAAAAAATCACTGAGATAGGAGGCGAAAAGAAAAAATTTAATAGAAATATATAAGTAAAATTTAAGTTTTATAAGTGATATCAATATTTATTTCAAAAAAAAAAAAATGCAGTCGGAGGGATTAGAGCCCATGTCACCACAATCATAGAATGAAATTCTAACCACTAGACTATAATATTCATTTTGCAATATAGTAATAATATTACTAATTAAAGAAACATTATGGAGGTAGAGCCCTCCTGGAACAATGCAGATAGAGCCCCTCTTGGAGCCAAGGGGTGCTTGAGCACCCCCTTGACCCCCCTCCCTCCACCCCTGGCTAAGGCCCCCGCAGATCCTTGTTGTGATGGAAATATGCCTCTGTTGAACGATATGCTCTCTTGGAATGAATACCTCTTGTTGTTGCATATATCACAAGTGAGATTGGAATAAATCTAGCTAACTAGCACTAATCTTTAAGCAGAAACCTATAACTTTAAACGAAAATGTTATATATTAAGCGAAAAGTCAAAATGTTAAACGGAAACGATGGACAATAAGTGGAAACCCATATATTTAAGCGGAAACTATGTTTCCTAAGCTGAAACATGAAATACATGAAATAATACAAAAAGCATTGACACACTGACGGAAATATAAAATACACGAAATACAAGAAATATTAGATGGAGCATCGACACGCTAACAGATCGGTTGGTTCATCCAAGAGAATGCACGATATTTACGACGGTAATTAGGAGCACGAGGGCAAGCCCACTGTCTCTTCAACTGTATCGACAATAAGGTTGACGACAACGCTATTGAACATGTAAAATCCAGGATTTTATTTAGTTTTGGGGATCATGATTCCTGATTGGTCTCCGATTAATTAGTTGAGTAGTAGAAGAAAGTTCCCAAGGTTGGATTTGATAAAGTTGTTTATTGGAATAAAAGTTCTAATTATTTCTTTAGTTAATTGGAGAAAACTCTCCAAACTTGGAGCTGATCGGATTTTTAATAAAAAGAAGGGTTTAAATGATTATTTCCATGCTTGCTTATTATATATAATCAAGATAAGGTTTGCATTCAAAGACTTGAATTCTATTCCACGTGAGGACAATTGGATGGGGATTGAATCTTCAACACGTAATAATTTCAATGATAAAACGCATGGAAAAAAAAGAAGGGAAACAGATTCTCATTATTTTCTTTATTTTTTTTTCTTTTTCACTCATTACACTACTGCTCGTACTCCACGGAACGATCTTATCGCCTCCACGATAATCACGTCAACCGGTAGATAAGGAATGTGCACACCTGTGAAGCCAGATCAGAGGGATCTCCAGTCATCCAAACCCTCGCGGGAGGTTATATGAACGGGCCAATTCTAGGAACCCTAATATCAGAAAAGGGAGAGAGGCTTGGAGAAACAGACAAACTCGGACGATGGAGAGAGATTGCCCGGGTCACCATTGAGAGCACCGGAATATCATAGCCCCCTCGGTAAGTCTTCTAGCTTCTGAACTTCAGCAGAATAGTATAACCTCCATTAAACATGTGTGCATGGTATTGTGACAGTTTGAGCACTTGGCCGCACCGGAGACGATCCTTGGAGTAGCATCGATCGTCGACAACCTTCACCGGAGAAAACCTTCTGAACCACTGTGAGCTTTATACCCTTCTCCTCTTCCGTTGAGTTTATCTCTGATAGATTCATGTACGATTATTCATAGAGGAGTAAACCCATGGAAATGAAATACCCCATCAACTCTATGCATGAGTAATATATATGTTAGAAGGTTCATAGATCTAATATCTATTTCTATAAAATCTAATAGAATTGAGGGTGTATATGGGTTCAAGTATTGTCATCAGGTTAAGTGTTTAGAGTTTATGATAGTTAGTATGGAGGGTTGTGAATACTGGTTGGCTATAGATGATTAAACCCTCTGGTAAATAGTTGATTAGTTACTTGAAGGGGCTCCCTGTGATTGGAACATGAGAAAGAGACGTCTATTAGATTGTGGCATGGGTTGTAGGGGGTGCAAGGCATGAGTTCACAATATACAAGTTAGAATTTGAGAGGTTCCATGGCTTGTTGGTTGCTATTGTTATGGGAGATGTTTATGTTATCTTGAACTCCCTTTTTAAATGGATGCATGGGTGTTCTTTATGATTAGAGCTTGGACAGAAGCTGTGTAGTGAGGGTATGAATTTGGTCTTAGTTCAGATTTGGTTTTTGAACTTATGGTCTTTGTTGTGTTCCATAAAAAACTATGAATTGTGTATTGATAAGTGTTCATTTGAGCATAATTTTATATCATATTCTTATATGCTTGGCATGTAATTTTGAAGTTTTTTTGCCCACCGATACTCAAAATGTATTCATTCTGATCAACAGGGCAGAATACCAGGACCTTGGAAGAAAGAAAGCATTTCGAGAGAAACCGGGATCTCAGAGCGCCCAAAAGGGCCTATACGGGCATTTATACGGGCTGACATATAGCCGTATACTGGCACGTGAAGGGAATACGGGCTAGTATATGGCCCGTATGGATATGGCTGACACGTATACGGGCTGATATACAACCTATATGATAGACCGTATGGAGGTGGTTGGCCCGTATACGGGCTGATATACGCCTGTATACGGGTCCGTACGTCTTAAATCTCAGCAAATCTGCAGATTTAGAAGTGGGGAAAATTGGTAAATCTCACCCCTAAAACCCTAGAGGTATAAAAGCCGACTAATGAGGGTTTAGAAAAAGGGGATGACGCTTGGGGAAAGAGGCTAATCTTGGGGAAAGCTTGGAGATTGTCATCTTGAAGCTATTAGAGCAAGAAAAAGGAGAATCATTAGAGGAGGATCAAGGAAGCCATCAACGGTGCATTCATTAGTGTCATTCAATATGATTTCCTTGTTTGCTTTCATCTTTGTTTTGTATTGTTGCCCCCCTTTCATGGAGGGCTAATCTTGTAGATGCTTGGATGATTGATGAACCCTTGGACATGTTTTAATTAATGTTATCTCTCTATCTTTGATTGTTTGGTTGAATCTCATTGAGTCTATTGTATGTTAATCCCTCTACATTGCGAGAGCTTGGAGGGATTTTCGTAGTCCATATGGAGGAAGAAGCGAAGGCCTCCCCGTGTGTAGACCATATCCAATAGAGGGGATTGTGAGTATACCGGGAACCTGGGTACTAAGGAGAGCGAGTCCTTAATATATATTATTCTCATAATCCTTCCAAGACTTAGGTTCCCTAGAACATTATCAGTAAAGGCACTAGGATTAGTAATTCGCCACGAGAGAGGGAGTGAAAGCACTATAGGAACCCTTGGCTAAGGATCAACCATATGTCGAGATAGAGAGTAGCATTCATCTTTTACAGGTCCAAGGGGGATTCAATTGTCCGAGCAGCCCCTTTTTATGATTGTTTAATCCCAAGAGTAACTCGATTTCCTTGTGTTGTGTTTTCAATTGATTAGTTTAGAATTAGCATAATCAACCACCTTTGGATAGATTAGATAGTAGATGAATAGTGGGTACTAGTACTTCCATCTTCCTGAGGATCGATAACCCGACTTTCAAGTCCACTTTATTACTTATTACGACCCGTACACTTGTGGATATCACATCATGTATGGATAAGCACGAGGGACACCAATCTTGTGCTTAGTAATTATGATCTTCATGTGGGAGTGTGTTAACATGAGATAGATAGGAGGAAAAGGTAGGCCAACAGAGATGGGTTATGTCCACTGACTCCATTGCTTGCATTCTCAGGAAGGAGCATGTGGTGATTTTGAGAAGGGTTATGTTTTGCATGATTATCTTAGAAGATGGGAGGAGTATTTGAGGCTTCTATATATCTGGTGTGGTGTGAATCTGTTGAAATGCATGGGAAATGGTAAAGATAGTGAGGGAGTAATATCAGGCGTGTTACTGTGCGGCCGGCTAGAACACTATTCCAGTCAGGTCACCTCTCATTTTGACACTTGGAGCATGTTTTAAGGATTTCCAACCTTATGGATGGGAAGATTATAGAAAAATAAGCTAGCATGTCCATTTTCATACAATTTGGTGACCGTTTGGTCTTCCCACTTAATGGTTGAAATTATGAACCGGTAAAATTTTTCTAAAATAAGAACCGTTAAGTAGGAGGCCCAAACGGTCACCAAATTATA
Source organism: Dioscorea zingiberensis (assembly GCA_026586065.1). Classification (NCBI taxonomy): domain Eukaryota; kingdom Viridiplantae; phylum Streptophyta; class Magnoliopsida; order Dioscoreales; family Dioscoreaceae; genus Dioscorea; species Dioscorea zingiberensis. The sequence continues at coordinate 38,082,504 of CM048821.1, read as the reverse complement.
TGAAAATTGACAGGCTAGCTTATTTTTCGATGATCTTCCCATCCGTAAAGTTGAAAATACTTCAAACATGCTCCAGGGGCCAAAATGGGTGTCGGTCGGATCAACACAGTGGTCCGGCCAGCCTGATTATATCAGCGGTGATATATGTATATCCGTATCTTGTGTGAAGGGGTCCAATAGTCTACAATGGGTCACAACCCACTCAACTCAATAGGTCAAGTCATGGACCAGGTTACAAATGGGCTAAGGTATGATGGAAAATTCTGGGTATTTGTGGGCTCGAGATGGATCACAACTCAAGTTGGCATTCTAGTGTTTGTAGTGGGATTTGAGTGAGAAATAGAAAGCATTGTAAAATGGGGTTGCTTGGTGACAACCCATTCCATGGAAAATTAAGAGGCCTAGTTTAGAAGTAATGGGCTTTGTAGCATGAACAACAGGTTAGGTTTAGTCAAATTATAACTTGACCTGGTTGGATTAATGGGATTGTGTTGAGTGGTTGGGCTCTAGTAGTTGGGCTAGATTGTGTAGCAGAGGCTTGTGGTTAAGTTAGAGGGCTAGGGAGCCTCTGAACCAATAAAGATTATAATAGGATAATGAGCTAATGTAACAACCATCTCCGAATAGGGGATAGGTGTCACACCAGTCAGGTCAGGGAGTGAACCTTAGGCCTAAGGCTGTATTAATTTAATAAGCTTAACTCATAAGCAAACCCTAATATCATAAATACTCAAAAAGTTTAAGTACAATACCAAAATATATAGAGTCATACAACACAATACATAAAGGAGTTCATAATTCTCTAAGTCAGATACAACAGTTCAAAAGACAACAAGGCAGCAGGATGGTTAGAGCCAACTAAAGGTGACAGGACTCTCTCCTCGACTCTAGATATGATCGAGTACCTGTCTATCTCCTGCAAAATTTCACATAAAAGAAGGATGAGCTACTCGAGCTCAGTGAGGAAAATAGTACTATCAGGTATATCGTATCTGTATGAAATCAAAAAGAGAAATCTGAAATAAATTCTTAAAAATGTACAAGATATATAAGTATGAAGAATAAGACATTTTAAAATAATATATCAATCTATGCATTATCTTCAATCAAATATAATCATGTCAGTTTGTTACACCCTGACCCGGATTCCAGAGCCTCAGGTACGTGCACAGACCGGCCGTACCCAAATAGAGGCGCACCTCACTCGGATACAAGACCTAGGTAGTTCAAAGTAGATAAAAAAATTCAAATAATGTCAATAATAACTCAGAGTTTTACATCGGAATTAAACTATAAATCGACACCTATACAAGTTAAGGCCCTACAAGGGTCCTACAAAATAAACTCACACACAAGAAAATCTGAGGTCCTCGAACCTCTACTAGGATATCCCGATCCCTCGCACAGCTCCTGAACTCGAGTCACCTACTCCTCAAGACCTGAAATAAAAGAGGGAAGCAAGTGGAATGAGCTTTCGAATGGAAAGCTCAGTAAGTACCCCGCAAGGAATGCAATGAGGTCAAGAGAAACAATGGTGAAACAGTGATCCAATACAAAGCAAACATAATAAGAACAAGACTAAGTCCAAACACATGAGGATCACTATCCAAGAGCATAAACACACAGCAAGGAGTTCAATCAAATAAGAAGAACTATCGAGTCATCTCCTCAGTAGCCATCGACCTCGGTTGATCTTCAATCTCAATCACATCCAAACCCTCGAGTCTGGTAGCGCTCCTACATTTATGTACACGGCCAGCGTATCATCCCACTGACGGGTGGACATCTAGAGCTCCCTCTCTCTGGTAGGACTAGAGGACGTCTAGAGTGTCCTCCCCCTGGACGCCTGCATCACAATCTGTACTGAGCGGGAGAATCCACAACACAAGAAGAGCTGGAACACCAATCCGAACGGAGCACCGGCTCACATGTTTCCACGGCCATATGCCGATCAATGGGAAGGCATATTCAGCAATAAGAACAGCCAACACACGCACACCTGGATTGAGTACTGATAAGTGTTCATTTGAGCATAGTTTTATACTATGTTCCTTTATGCTTGGCAACTCAAAATTGATTTATTTTCATTAACAGGCCATAATACGAGGACCCCGGAGGAAAGAAAGCATTTCGGGAGAAGCCGAGATCCCAGAGCACCTAGAAGGATCCATACGGGCTAGCATACGGGCTGACATACTGCCGTATACTAGCCTCTGAGAGGATACGGGCCAGTATACGGCCCGTACAAAAACTGGCTTGATGATTAGCCCGTATACGGGCGGGTATACGGCCAATATACGGGCCTGTATGAAGGTGGCTAGCCCGTATACGGGCTGACATACAACCATATACGGGCCCGTACATCGTTAAATTTGGGCGAACTGCAGACCTAGGTGGGGGCAACTAGGTAAATCTCATCCTTAAATCCATAGGGGTATAAAAGCCGACAAGAAGGGGGGGTTTAGGAGAGCAGCAGCTAGGGCAAGAGAGAAAACCTTGGAGAGAGCTTGGGGATCATCTCCTTCATGCCATTGGAGCAAGAAAAGGGGGAACCAAAGGAGGCGGATCAAGAAGCTACCAACGGTGATCGCATAAGATTTCCTTTCGATGTCTTTCTTGTTTTCTTTCTTCTTTGTTGTGGATTGTTGCCCCCCTTTTATGGAGGGCTAATTTTGTAGATGCTTGGATGATTTGTGAACCCTTGGACATGTTTTAATCAATGCTATTTCTCTATTTTGATTGCTTGGTTGTATTGCTTGAGTCTATTGGATGTTTTAATGTAAGTTAATCCCTCTACGTTGCGAGAGCTGATAAGCGTTCAATTGAGCATATTTACATACCATACATATGTTTATTTTCATGTCAAATGCAATGATTTGTAGCCTGTCGGTACTTAAAATGCTTCATATTTTGTAAACAAGGCATAAATAGGCCACCCCGACGAAAAGGAAGCATTTATCAACAAAATGAAGACCAAACGAAGACATTTTGAAGTAAATAGGGGGTGAACGGCCTTGTGAATGATCGTTCACACCTGGGCACAACGGCAGTACACAAAAGAGTGTGAATAGCCTTGTGAATGGCGGTTCATCTGCGGTTCGAGCAAAAGCTGAGGTGAACCGGCTGATGAACCGCCAGTTCATTACCCGGTTCAGAACAAGCTGTGAGGTGAACGGGGTGATGAATGGTCGTTGACCACCCGGTTCGTAACAGTCAGAGTTTGAAGGATCGATGAAAAGGCCGCTCACGAGGCCGCTCATCGTAACTTTGCGATTTCATGGGCCCAATCAAGGGTAATGTTGTAATTTTTTAGTGGAGCCCTAATTCATGGGTATAAATAGTTAAGTATGAGAGTTTAGAGACAGTTTTTGCTGGGGAGAGAGGCTAGAGGAGAGATTAGGGCTTGGGGGGTCATCTCCCCCAAATCTCGATAGTAGAGAACCCTTGGATTTGCAAGCATTGGAGGTAATGGTGTTCTCCATTAATCTTTCATTGTTTTGTAAGTTTTTCCATTTTGGTTTGAGTTCCCCTTTTATGGGGAACTAATCTATTGGTACTTGGGTATGTTGAACTTTTGGATTGAGCATTAATAGCATTGAATGTTTATGATGATTTGTTGGTACCTTCTTGAATGTCTAATGAATGTTATGTATTGATTGTAATTTCATCACTAGAAATTACTTGTGTGCAATACAAGGGTAATACAAGGGTAGAGCTAGCGCCTCCTTGTATTAGGAACTTGCTTCATTAGAGAGTTTCATGAGTATACCGAGGAATCGGGTACTAGAAGGGCGAACGACTCTTTCATACGAATTCACCCCCATGATTCTCCCAATATATATAAATTTCCTTGAGCCTCATACCAAGTCCTAGGAGACTAGTCATTCAACCACCTTGGAAGAGGGGTTGGGTGTAATTTAGGAATTATCCCTTGAGCTTCATACCAAGTCCTTGGAGACTAGTTATCCAATCACCTTGGAAGAGGGATTGGATATAATTTAGGGACTATTGGCACAAGAAGTACCATCGTTGACTCATAAACATCTTTGCTTATCTTTAGAATTGAAATCCAAAAGGGAAACATACCCAAGTATCCTCTCTTGCCATTGATTTACCCCAATCAATTCTCAATTTTCAGTTCTTACTTTCAATCCCTTTTTAGTTCTTTACTTTTGAAAACCAAAACCCCCCAAATTACCATTATACTAGGTTAGTAAAGCTTGGTTTACACTTAGCAATCTCTATTCCCTGTGGTTCGACATCCGACTTCCATAGTCCACTTTATTACTTGATCACGACCCGTATACTTGCGGAAACACATCCCATCAAGAGCCCGGAGGGATTTTCGTAGTCCATATGGGGGACGAAGCGAACACCTCCCAGTGTGTAGACCATCTCCAATAGAGATGATTGTGAGTATACCGGGAACCCTGGTACTAAGGAGAGCGAGTCCTTTAGATGAAATATTCCCATAATCCTTCGAAGACATAGGTTCAAAAACATAATCGGTAAGGCACTAGGATTAGTAGCTCACCTCGGGATGAGGGAGTGAAAGCACGATAGGAACCCTTGGCCAAGAATTAACCAAGTAATTGAGATAGAGAAGGGCATTCATCCTTTAGAAGTCCAAGGGGAATCCAATTGTCCGAGCATCCCCCTTTCATGATCATTCAACTTCAAGAACACTCAATTCCCTTGTTTGTGTTTCCATTCAATTAGTTTAGAATTAGCAAAATCAACCCTTCCCTTGGATTGACTAGATAGTAGATAATTAGTGGATACTAGTACTTCCATCTCCCTGTGGATCGACAACCCGACTTCGATGTCCACTATTATTACTTGATACGACTTGTACACTTGCAGATTTTACCCATCAAGTACAGGCTCACGTGTTTTCACGGCCACGTACCGATCAACGGGAATGCAAGTTTAGCGAACACAAGCATATCCAAACTATGTCAACACATAAACATGCATACATAACATTGAGTTTTAACAAAATAAGAGAATAAACATGTGTATGCAATCCAAGTAAGAGTATTCCAAACATGGAGAAATCCAGCCAATGAGTATTCAAACATTAGAGCAAGACTCAAGCAAAATCAACAACATTGAAGCCAAGAAGTACTGAGCAATGAGACAAAGCCAAGAATACTAGAAAATGGTATCAACAAATTAAGAAAATCCATTACTGTATGGAATCTAGGCCAGCGCACTTACCCTTATCGAAGGTCTAGTCGTTCTATCGGGATCCCTCTTGCGTGTCTCGACACTCCACATCGTAATCTGGTAATAGAGTCTTAATAAGTAAAAGTAATTGTTCATAAACCCTAGATGCACATGAATGGTCTACTATCGGGCCCTATGGGACCTTACTTGTATCTTATGTCAATTCCTTATTAAATACCTGAGTTCCAGCTTTTACCAAAAGATGTTGTATCCTAGTGGTTAAGGTCCACTAGTTTGGGTGTGGGGTCTCAGGTTCTAATCTCATCCTCCTCTATTTTATTCCTTTTCTTTTCTTTTATTATGAGTCAGTTTGACCCTATGTGTTTAAAGTTTCATGTTCAGTCAAAAGTTTCATGTTCTATTTTATTTCCTTCTATTATAATTTACTAACCCACTCTTCAAAACTGGTTAGACCCAAGCCTTTATTTGGCTTAGACCTATGTCTTTTTAATTGATTAGATTAACTCTGCTTATTAGAATTTGATCGAACCGATTTACTATGAATTAGTTAAGCTCAACTCAATTTAACCGAACCTCATCGATTAGAGTTGATTCACTTTACTTGATTTGTGTTTGGACTTGACTCATTTGGTTTTAAAAGAATTCCGACTTGACTTGACCCCTCTTGAAACCAGTTAGACCCAATCAATACTTTTGAAAAGGGTCAAACATAAAATGGTTTACTCGAAGCTTGCTAAACCAAACCCATTAAACTTAATACCCTCCATCCCCTTTCTAAACCAGTTCACCTAATTAAACTATGACTGGACCCAATTCATTAACCCTTTTTTTCGTTAACTGTCACTACCTAACCTATTATGCATGTGTATCTGGGTTTAGACCCATTCTCCCCCCCCCCCCTTCCCGCCTCCGAGTGTTGCAGATGTCTGGTACCACCGGTGGTGCCGTGTCGCCAGAGTAATCTCCCTTGCGATGCTTCTGTCCTCCTCCTCTCGTTGGTTCAGCGGGGTGGAGCACCCGGTGCCCGCGCGGAGGTCTTGGGTCTACCAATCCACAACACTGCTAAGGATAACCGGTAGGGCCAGTTAGAGACGCAGGTCCCCTCCGGCGTTCAGTCCCTCAGCATTGATGTCTCCGGCAGCTCGTTCTCCTGGCGTCTACCCATCTTAACTACAACTATTACAAAATAAACATAAAGGAGATACTTACCAAGAAACTCTGGCAAGAGTGTGCTGAGGTCGTCCGTAGGAAGACGGTGGTGCTGATCGGCGGGGCGAGAAATCTTCTAAGTGCCTTCTCCCTCCCCCTTTGATCGCGGTCTCCAGAGACAGTGATAGTTTACCTTCCAGGTCGTTGTGAGGGCTAGGTTGAGAAAGGATGCTCTTATAGAGGCTCGCGGAAGCTTCTTTGGAAGGTGTCCATTCCGGTGATGGGGCAGTCACGCGATGGAGATTGTAATGATTACGCACGTGATTGCCGGGGACGGCGACTATCCTCGCGGCGGCGCTTGCCGGAGGAGAATAGCGTTTTTCTGCTGCCTCGTGATCGGGTTCCACCGGGCGGATGGTTCTGATTTTGTGTATGTGATCCAACGGCGGAAGAAACGTTATAAAATCTTGGATCTAACACTAGAATGAATGGATGACCATGATTGCACCACAATGAACGGCCGGATGCACTGTCTCTTCCTCGAACTTAAAAGTTCCTCTAAGATGGACGTCTCAGATTAATTCATATCAAGATAATGGATGGAGGGCAAGGAATATAAGTTGTGCCTCGAACTTAAACGACCAATTTAGATGAATGGCTTAGATTAAATCCACGCACTGGGAATTGATGGGAGGCTGAGATGAAATCTCATGCTTAGAACTTAAGTTGCATTTGTAGATGGATGGCCCACGTTAGCTCGCACGGTGAAGTCATTTATTTAACCTCCACATCGGCCTCGGATCCGATCCATCAAAACAATTGGACGCCCAACCAAGTCCCACATGGCCTCCATCCATTCTCTCATCTGTCCCCTTTCAATCCTCACCGTTCATTCATTCCTTTTGCACGGTTTCTATGTTATTTTGCACTTAAGTCCTCCAGTTTTACTCAGGTTACATGCAAGACCGTGAGTTGTGAGAGAAACACAAATTTCAGTAAGTCCCTATACTTCCTGGAATTACAGATAAGTCCCTGACAACCCCTAATTAACTTTAGCTAGGGCATTTATCCATTTAATCTCTTCTTTTTAACTAAAGCTTAACATGGGAAACTCTAAAACAAAATACTTTGAGAACAATAAAAAATCTTTTATTAATCAATTAATTGCTTAAAGAGCACATAGGAAATGAAAGTGCAGCCAAACTCAACGACTAAAGCAAATTGCTAGAAAAATTTATTCCCCAAAATCTTGGAATTTTACACAGTTTCCATAAAATCATAAGTAAAATAACATGCATGATCATATTATTCATTTCATCATTTGTACCGTGTATGATTCTGTATTTTTCCCTTGGTGGATGAATATCGACACCAATAGCCACCACGGTTCTCATATGGCTCCCATGAGGTGGGATATACAGAAACATATGTCATATCTCAATAGTATCAATTTTACCTACACCTCTACTTCAATAATTGCGGAACTAGTGTGTACTCAGGATGAACCCTCACGATCCTCTAGGGCTCCCGTCGCGGTACCATCTCTGCCTTCACGGTTCTACTATAGCTCCCGCGAGGTAACTATCTCTAAGATAGGATATACGTGTACTAGGCACTCTACGAGTACGGAAAGGGGATTTTATTTCTTGAAAACAGGAAGCTTTAAAACAGATATTTTAGACTTTTCAGAAACATAGAGGTTAACAATTCACCCATTCCCTACCTAGTACTACACTAACTGGCTTTATCAAAGTGCCACTACAGGTGCAAGGAAGTATGATAGTACGGTGTAGAGAATTAATACTTCTAATTAATCTCTTTTTATTTCATATTTTTTATTGGAATCTTTTTCATGAATATCTCAAAATTCATTTCTATAAGAATCTGTCAAACACATAATAAAGTTTCCAAACTTAGTAAATCTCATATAAAAATTCATTTCATACTTTTCAAAGTAAAATCAAACATTTTATAAATAATACGATGAAAATACAGAATGTCCAGTTTCGTTCCCTCACCTGAGTCTAGTAAAAGCTTAGGACTGGCTTGGTCCTTTGGCAGCGGTTGACTTGCCTTTGCCTTTGCCTTTACCTTTTCCTAATAAGAATTAGGGAATTTCATGAATACGGAAATTGTATTCTTAGCTTACTCGATAGAGTACGATAAAGACAATAAGCTCACTAAAGTCTGATTTCTTCTTAACAAGTATTTCATATTTTCAATTTCAATCTACGATTTTTTTTTATCTACTCTTAAGTATTTAAATACGAAATTGATATCTATGGATTTTCAGAAAACTTTGACGGAGTCTCCTTTGTTTTTAGGGCTCTAAGTCATTTTACAAACATACATCATAATAAAATTAAACTCATTCACAAAACTCATGCTAATCTTGTGCTTAAATATGAACCATACAACTGGGTTATCATATCTAATGCTAGGACCAATTTATCGATCCCCTCGTCGGTAAATTCGCATCTCTATTCAAATCAGATTCCTCCTCCTATCATTAGTCCATCTCTACACAATTTCATCGAAAAACCCTAACAATTGAGTTTTATTTTATAATACCTTCCCACATGTTTTATAATAGAGAAAAATTAGGAGAGACACGTGGAGTCAACCCAGCTTGACACTTGGAAAGATCTAAGCCCTCGGTTTCATCCAGCCAGTTCGTTAGTTGAGTTGGCTCGGTTATGGACCTCCTCGGATCACTAGACGGTTTCACCTCCACAACTTCATGAACACCTCCTCGGGTAGCCACAAGTCCATTCCCGTTCGGATTCATAAAGCGACTCCACCCCGGTTCCGAAGACAAGACTCCCCGCCTACAGCCCATCTCCTCACTACTATACCGAAGCACTCAACAACAAAAGGATCCGAGGAGATTACCAAAGAGCCTTGAGTCCTTCCAGAAGAATTAACGGCTGAGCTGGCGTCCGAAGAGGGCACACATGAAGCTTATAAATAGCAGATGTCTCCCACCAGCCAAGAGGACCTTTCCTTTAGACACTCCCAGACTCTCTCTCTTTCTCTCAACCCTTTTCCCTCATATGTACTCCAAAAAGCATCAATAGTGGATTTCTATCTCCCAAATGGGAAACCCATGGTTTTTCTTCCCTGATTTGTGGGGTTTCTACGTAAAATCTTGGTGTTCTTTCCTTTGGTTTGCTTTCTCTTGATTTTTCTTGAATTTTCCCCAAAAAACCTTTTACAAATTCAAATGTTAGCCAAATTTGGGGACTTTTCCTAAATTTGAGTTAACATTTTGGCATCGTCTGTGGGGACTTGAACAAGAAGCCGTATCACCGTGAGAAGATCCAAGCATAACCAGGGGCATGAGGCTCTTCTTTTCTCTATGAAGCTCTTATTCTCCAAGATTCATGGCTTTCTCTCTTTAGAGAAGAGCTCTAATGAAGGTATGGTCTTTCTCTCCCTCTCTCTTTCATTCATTTAAGGCTCCCAAGCCGAACCAAGCCCATGCCAAGTTCTAAGGCCATGGCCGACCAACTCCATAGAGGCTCAAAGGGAGAGGAGAGTATTTCTAAAGAAGAGGAGAGTGCTCCTCAGGGAAGGATCCCCAGGAAGTTTCAAAGATTCATAGCCTTCTCTCTCTAGAGAAGAGCTTCAATGAAGGGTTCCTAGGAATTGTGTCTCTGCGCTTTGATCACGAGCCACTAATTTCCTCCTCGGAATTGTGTCTCTGCGCTTTGATCGTGAGTCACTAATTAATTTTCCTTCTTGGAATTGTGTCTCTGCTCTTTGATCGTGACCCACTAATTTCCTCCTTGTGAAAGGTCTCTGCGCGTTGATTGCGAGACTACAACAACCCCCCCCCCCCCCTCGGGAAATGCTCTGCGCCTTGACCGCGAGCCTTTCACTTTCCCCCTCATAAGATGTCTATGCGCATAGATCGCGAGGCTACACCCCCCCCCCTCTCCTCGGGAAATGACTCTGTGCCTTGACCGCGAGTCTTTCACTTTATTCATCGGAAAAATATCTTTGCGCTTCGATAGCAAGATTATAATTCCCCTCCTTCCTCGGAAAAGTGGTTTGCATCTTGATCTTGACCCATCAACCTTCCCCCTAGGATAAAGGTCTAAAGGCCATGACCAAATAAATTTCCAGAACCATGGCTGAACAGCTTCTCAAGAGCTTCCCAGGTCATGGCCGAACATCTCCCCAAAGCTACGGCCAAACAGCTTCGCTGAAAAGCTTCCCAAGTCATGGCCGAACTACTCCCAATGTAATGGATGAACAGATTTCCAAGGACACGGCTGAATAGATCTCAAGGCCAAGGCCGAGCTATCTCAAAAGTCCCCCCAAGGGGTCGAGCTTCAACGCTCCCAAGAGTCCTTCTAATTGGCCAAGCACTAACACTCGATAAACTCCCCCACGGGGCCTAACTCCTTGGCTCTTAAAGTCCCTCTTAAGGGTCAAACGCCTATGTTTGTTAAAGTCCCTCTTAAGGGCTCAGTGTCGGTGCTCGTTAAAGTCCATCCAAGAGGCCGAACATCCAAGTTTGACAATATCCCCCAATGGGTTGAACGTCTAAGTTAGAATGAAGCTAAACGCTCAAAACAACTCATCCAACTAATCATATGCTTAGTTTTCTGAGTCAACCAATGACCGAAGATTATTCGCTCATCACTCTGACTCATCACAAGCAAACTTGGGGGGACTGATGATAGAGAAAAATTATGAGAGACACGTGCAGTCAACCCGGCTTGACACGTGGAAAGATCTAAGCCCTCGGTTTCATCTAGCCAGTTCATTAGTTTAGTTGGCTCAGTTATGGACCTCCTCTGATCACTAGACGGTTTCACCTCCACAACTTTATGAACACCTCCTCGGGTAGCCACAAGTCCTTCTAGAAGAATTAACGGCTGAGATGGCGTTCGAAGAGGGCACACATGAAGCTTATAAATAGTATATGTCTCCCACCAGCCAAGAGGAGCTTTCCTTTCGACACTCCCAGTCTCTCTCTCTTTCTCTCAACCCCTTCTCTCTTATGTACTCCAAAAAGCATCAATAGAGGATTTCTTTCTCCCAAATGGGAAACCCATGATTTTTCTCCCCCGATTTGTGGTGTTTCCACGTAAAATCTTGGTGTTCTTTCTTTTGGTTTGCTTTCTCTTGATTTTTCTTAAATTTTCCCCAAAAAACCTTTTACAAATTCAAATGTTAGCCAAATTTGTGGACTTTTACTAAATTTGAGTTAACATTTTACATAACCTTTTATCATGTAAATCTAGCATAATAACTTGGTAGGATGAACCTCTTTCTATTGCACATAAGCATGAAGATAATTAACGCAAATAATTTAATAAAATTTCGGCAACACTCCACTAATTTTAGGGCTTCCAAAATATTCATACATGCACATAACAATACAATTAAACACATACAACACACCTTCACCCCTCCCCTCTTCTTTTCTCATTTCCTAGCATCATCCCTCCCTTAATCTCCACCCAATTATCAATTGTAGGTGTATACTTAGGTTTATATAAAACTCTAATAATTGAAGGTAAGGTCTCCCAAGATTGTGCTCACAATTGCGAGAGAGAGAATAGGGACAGCGTCGCAGGCCGGCGTTGATGATTACCGACGGACAGGCGGTTGCGGGGCAGCGGTGCTCATAGGCGAAGGGGTTTCTTTCTCACGCGCGCATGCGACTATGGCTGGCCAACGATGGACGGGGGCAAGTAGACGCGGGCAGCGCAGGCCACGAGCTGGTGGCATGGGCGCGTGGGTAGGCTCGTCGGCGGCTGCCGGCCAGAAGGGGGGCGCACGTGACACGAGGCAGAGTAGGGCTGGCCGCGGGCAACTCTGGTGCGGCAAGGTTGGCGTGGGCGCGGCGGTGGACTAGTCGAAGAGGGAGCTCGGGCGGCCTGAGGCGTGGCCGGCACCCAACTAGGGGTGGATCGTAGAAGAGGCGAGGAGATGGGAGGCACACCCCTTTCAATCAATTTAAATTTAAATTTATGAACTATAGCCCTAAGTTCTCTCATATATATATATATATATATAAATATATATATATATATATATAAATATATATATATATATATATCGGCCTTGATAAGGTCAGGTAGGCGGATACTGTTTAGACCCAACCGGCCTCCCATTTCGGCCCTTGAAGCATGTTTGAAGGATTTCCAACCATACGGATATGAAGATCACTGAAAAATAAGCTAGCATGTCCATTTTCATATAATTTGGTGACCGTTTGGTCCTACCACTTAAAGGTTCTTATTTTAGGAAAATTTTAACGGTTCAGAATTTCAGTGATCTTCCTATCCGTACGGTTCTTAAGTGGGAGGACCAAATGGTTACCAAATTATATGAAAATGGACATACTAGCTTATTTTTCAGTGATCTTCCCATCCGTACGGTTGGAAATCCTTCAAACATGCTCCAAGGGCCGAAATGGCAAAGGGTCGGATCTCAAGACAAGTTGATCCACGGGCCGTCAAGATCAGACGGGACCCATATATACACATATATATATATATATATATATATATATATATATATATATATATATATATGTTACGGATATATTTGGTGAAGACAGGTGTCGTTAAGTTAAAGAGCCACTTGTTCCTTTGACTACACGACACTATCACCATCCTTGCACAAGTCCGCTCGGAATTATAGCGTAAGGATTCAATCCTACAAACAAATCCGTCGGAATTGTAACGACCCTCTCATAAAGGGCGTAAGGTAGAAAGAAAGAGATAGAGAAACATCTAACGCCTCTACAGTGAGTGGGCCTTATCCACCTTCGGCCATGAGGCGTGATATTTTCCTACCACCTTCCTACCGCCTTTCCCACCGCCTTTAAGAGATATTTATTCATCAGCCTCACTCCCACCGCCTTTACCCCACCGCTTTCTCCCCGAACAGCCTCTAAGGCGCTATAAAAGGAGAGCACTAATAGAAGAAAAGGGATCCAAAAAATAAAAAGCTCATCACACAAAAACTACCTAACATTAAATTTCTCTCTTCAAGTTTTCTGACTTAAGCATCGAGTCAATCCGCGTAAAGGCCCAATTCGATCACCATCCTCTCCTTTTTACAGTGCTCACCGATGAGTCACTCCAGTAATTCGGCCGGAATTTCTATACACTCCCTGCTCATAGGCGTAAGTAAGCGCCCACATCAACTATAAATTCTAACCGCTGGTCGGTGAGACCAGATCACGAGGCAACAGTGACTGAAGCGTGACGTGAACCAGTTTTTGGCATCAACAATATATATATATATATATATATATATATATATATATATATATAAACTCATTTTATTATTTTATTATTTATTTATTTTTACTTTTTATTTATTTAATCCCTACACTCTTATGTCACATGCCCATTAACTTAGAATAAATTAAATATTTATTTAATTTATCTCCCCACTATGTACTCACATTGGCTACTAATCAATAAATTTACTCGTCCCCATCCCCGACTGAAATCCGGAAATTCCGGGTCCAAAGATTCCAAGGGTCACAGACGCACTGTGGCATCACAGGGCTCGTCTCCGTACCAGACAAGATCCGAAATTCTCGGCTTTGGACCCGACTGGACCTACTTTACCGGGAATCTAACTTTTGTCTAGTACCTCCCACTTATTTAATCTAGATTAATTAACACTTAATAACTTTCTCTGTTAATTAACCAAAATTATCTTTTCCATCCACCTCCAACTATTCTAAATGAAAGCTGCTTGGTCCAATAAGGCCTTTACTAGGCCCAATAATTGCGAGGCTAGATTTTAGGTCCATAAATTCCCGATTTTTTCTTTAATTGAGGTTTAAAAATAATTAATTCGTCATATGGCTAATTAAACCCCTTAAACATTCAAAAATTATCAGGTTATTTATTGGGAAAAATCCAGGGAGTTACAATTTGACCCTTAGAAAGCACGGAGCCACGTCAGTAGGGACATCGACAGCAAGAGGTAAGATACTCTTGCTTAGCTCCCACAAATCTTTGGGTTTCTTGATCTTGATACTGTTGTTTGTTAGCATGTTTGATTGATTCATGATGATCTGCTATTGTTTTTCATGCACATACCTGTTTCTTTGTATTGTTCTTTCGTTATATATGTGTATGTTTGTTGAAACGCTCATTGGACATGCCCACCCGTGGGCCAACACTTGATCATGGGCACATGGTTTTGTGTGCTGTCCAGGAGGGTATGTGCCAACTAAGTTTCATCTTTCGCGCAGTTTAGTGGAGCGAGGAGGCTCCGTTGTGGAAACGTTCGGGGACGAGGACACTCTGGCGTTTTAGCTCGCCATGCTAGAGGGACGATACTCTGGTTATCCTAGGGGACGTTCGGGGACGGGGACACCCTCGGCGTTTCAGCATGCCATACTAGAGGGATGATACTCTGGTTGTCCTGCATGTTAGTGGGATTAATTCGTTGACCATGTTGACATATACGAGAGGTGGTGCTACCGAGGTGCGACAAGTTTGTCGCTTACGGCCGAGGCTGCGTTGTTGCTGTCCGGAGGATAGTTTGTTGAGCTTCTTCTTGAAACTCTCTTCCCGAGCCTGAGGGCTACCGTTGGATAGGAGTCGTACCATTACTATTGATTGTGGTAGACTCCTAGGTCTTGGTTGTGCGGGGTGTTGCCCCTAGATGGTTGATGATTCTTGGATTTGATCATGTTTGACTTATCATTTATCATCTTTGTTGGATTTACATCATTGTGATCCTTGCAGGGTACTTACTGGGCTTTCCATTCGAAAGCTCACCACTTGTTTTCCCTTCACTCTTTTTTAGGTCCTGAGGAGTAGGAGACTTGGTCTCAGGAGTCGGGCGAGAGTCAGGAGTTGTTTGCCGAGGTCGTAAGATCTCACTTATCTTTCTTTTTGTGTGAGAGACTGATTTTTGGACCTTTGTAGGGCCTGGTATTGTTTAGGGCATTTGGACCCTTTTATGTTTATTATTTCGTTGTAGGACTCTGAAATTATTTGTCTATGTTATTTGAGACATTTTGATTATGTATATTATCTGCTTTTGATTTATACAGGCCTTGTGTCCTAGTGAGGCTCATCTCTACTTGGGTACGGCTGATCTGCTCACGTGCCCAAGGTCCCAAGATTCGGGTCGGGGCATGACAGAACGTGTGGTATATATGGCGCATATGCTGAAAGTAAACCTCAGTATCAATTTGGTAAATAGTTCGATATGCATCCAGTGTGATAAACTTCAGGCTTACGCGGGAAACTTCAAGAACCCATCGCTTACATATCTCGGTTATTAGTGACGCCTAAGAAGTCAACACGGTAAACTGTAACACCTGTCCTTCCCCCTTATATCTAGCGACGTACTGCACAAAAAGTCTTCATTGCCAACCTACTGTAAGAGGGCCTTACTCTGACATGGTTTTAAACTATGAGTTATGAAAAACTTTTTTAGAAAAATGAGAAAAGAACTCACGACGAAGTTGAATGTTTCTTTGAGTAGCCTTGGGTAATGACTTACTGAGGAAGAGATGGTCACAGAGCTTGTTATCTCGGGAGACTAAATTGATAATACCAGAATGAAATAACAACGAATCGCTGGTAGAAGAAACAAATTTAAGTTGGCCAGATGGAAACAAAAGGTAACAAAAGGGATTTAACGAAGAAGAAGAACAGAAAGCATATTCCTTCTTCCATTAGATAAAAAGTTCGCAAAATGTACAAAAAATAAGTAAAAAGATGCCAAAAATATGAGGAAGTGATGGGTGTCATACAATATTATAAAGGGTTAAAGCCATTTTTGGTCCCTGGAAAGAGGTCCATTGTTCATTTCCATTCTAAATTTCAAAAGTTGTTCAATAAAGTCCTTCTATTTTGAGTAGTCAGTCACATTTGGTCCTTGATGGGATGTGTTCCGCAAGTATACGGGTCGTGATCAAGTAATAAAGTGGACTATGGAAGTCGGATGTCGAACCACAGGGAATAGAGATTGCTAAGTGTAAACCAAGTTTACTAACCTAGTCTAAATGGTAATTTGGGGGGTTTTGGTTTTCAAAAGTAAAGGACTAAGAAGGGATTGAAAGTAAGAACTGAAACTTGAGGATTGATTGGGGTAAATCAATGGCAAGAGAGGATACTTGGGTATGTATCCCTTTTGGATTTCAATCCTAAAGATAAGCAAGGATGTTTATGAATCAAAGTTGGTATTTCTTGTGCCAATAGTCCCAAAATTATATCCAATCCCTCTTCCAAGGTGATTGGACAACTAGCCTCCTAGGACTTGATATGAAGCTCAAGGGGTCATTCCAAAATTACACTCAACCCCTCTTCCAAGGTGGTTGGATGACTAGTCTCCTAGGACTTGATATGAGGCTCAAGGAATTTTATATATATTGGAAGAATCATGGGGGTGAATTAGGTATGAAAGAAAATTAAGTCGCCCATCTAGTACCCGATTCCTCGGTATACTCATGAAACTCTCTAATGAAGCAAGTTCCTTATACAAGGAGGCGCTAGCTCTACGCTTGTATTGCACACAAGTAATTTCTAGTGATGAAATTACAATCAATACATAACATTCATTAGACATTCAAGAAGGTACTAACAAATCATCATAAACATTCAATGCTATTAATGCTCAATCCAAAAGTTCAACATACCCAAGTACCAATAGATTAGTTCCCCATAAATGAGGAACTCAAACCAAAATAGGAAAGCTTACAAAACAATGAAAGATTAATGGAGAACACCATTACCTCCAATGCTTGCAACTCCAAGGGTTCTCTACTATCAAGATTTGGGGGAGATGACCCCCCAAGCCCTAATCTCTCCTCTAGCTTCTCTCCCCAGCCAAAAACTATCTCTCAACTCTCATACTTAACTATTTATACCCGTGAATTAGGGCTTCACAAAAAAATTAAAACATTACCCTTGATTGGGCCCGTGAAACTGCAAAAAGTTACGATGAACGGCCTCGTGAACTGGCCGCTCATCAGTCCGTTCAGCTCCCAGCCTGCCCTGAACCGGCAGGTCAACGGCCGTTCATCATCCCGTTCACCTCCCAGCTTGTTCTGAACCGGCAGGTGAACTGGCCGCTCATCAGTCCGTTCATCTCCCAGCCTGCCCTGAACGGGAGGTTGAACGGCCATTCACAAGGCCGTTCACCCTCTATTTATGCCTGCCTTGCACCCGTTTGTGAACGGCCGTTCACGCAGGCCGCTCACCCCCCGCTTACTTCAAAATTGCTTCGTTTGTTCTTCATCTTGTGGGTGAATGCTTCCTTTTAAATTCGGAGTGGCCTATTTACGCCTGCTTACAAAATATGAAGCATTTTAAGTACGGCAGGCTACAAATCGTTGCATTTGACATGAAAATAAGTATATATATGGTATGTAAATATGCTCAATTGAGCGCTTATCAAATATCCCCACACTTAAGCATTTGCTTGTCCTCAAGCAAACAGACAATGAAAGTAAAAGTAAAAGAGATGATAAGTGTTCAACCTCCGCAATAGTAATAATGAATTTGCTCACTCAAGTTCACCACCAAAGTGTGTGTATTCTCCTATTTTCACACCGGGAACTAGAGTTTGCATAATGTCATCGCAGCTCTAGATAAGTGTTTTCACTCCACATACCATGTTCTAGAGTCTTAGCAAGACAAGCATTCCCTCAATGGACTCTAGAGAGTCCTTGAGGCCCTAGGTTTTATGCTAATCAACCCTCTATGGAGACAATGGTGGACAAGTTCGAGAAGGTTTTTTTTTTTTTTTTTTTTTTCGGGTAGGGCATCTCTAATAGATCCGACTTTCCCGTGCTAAAGATCAGTGTAGAGTGTAAGTCCTCTTTTCTTCAGGATGCACATGCTGTTTAGGCACCAGAACACCCGGGTACTTAGAGGGTTACAACTCTACCTAGATGTGCTCATACTTAGGAGTGATTTTTCGAATAAAGGAACAGCCTGATTAGGGGCCAGGACCCTAAGCTACTTCATCACAACCCGATGGCGAACCTTGTCTTTATTGCTCTAATGGCTGCACTACTATGTACATACTATTTTATTTTCGCTAACTTGTCCACTAAGTTGAATTATGAAGGGTTAGAAGCTAAACTAGTGCCACGAATCCTCTTGGAGCCATTGAGAGTAATGCTTGGCAATTAAAGTCAACAGAACATGGTAGCGGGTTATCTATCGTGACTAGAGCTTTTGAATTTCATGAATATAATCTCTAGATGTCCATGATGTGTCGTAGGAGAATTCTAAAAAAATTGGGTGTGAACAAGAAGTAGAGCGAAACATTACATTTCCTAATAGTGCCATCATAGATCCATGTCAAACATGCTTCAAATAATTAGCTCCCTATCCCCACACTTAGAGTTTTGCAATGAATTTATCAATGGAAGGGAGCTACCCATCCCCACACTTAAAATCGTACATTGTCCTCAATGTACACAATTAAATTGAAAAGTGCGTAATATGCAATAATAACAAAGGGAGGGCAAACCAAACTTCCCTGTTATATTTGGCGAGATGGTGTTGCAATTTGGTTTTAGGCGTGAGAGTTTTGCCGGGTGTTCCATCATGAGTATCTCGCAAAATAGAGTGAGAGAGGAGGGATAGATCGAAAGGAGATGACATAGTCACGGGGAGATAAACAAGCGAAAAAGGAGTTACATTAACAATAAATCTCAATGATCGGTATGTAGTTGCTCATCGGATGCTAGATGCGGCCTTAGGCGAAGGGTTCAAGGCTGGCGCTGATTGCTTGGGCTCGTGTGGTTGTCGTCGCCGTGTGAGCGGTCAAGAGAGTAAATGCGTGGGTGAGCTCGGCAAGCGTGTCTTCCTCCTCATCATCTTGATGCAGGCGTGGACCTTCCGCACGCAGGTGGTGTGGGACGGAGCCGCAACTTGGAAATGTTGGTGAGGAAGAAGTAGTGGAACCACGATCGCAAGTTGAGTTGGGACATGGCGTCTTGAGCAAAAGGTTGGTATTTCAGGTTTGCCTGCAAAAACTAGCCCTTTGAGAAAAATCATTTAGAATGTTTGCAGAACAGTATTATAGTATTACCAACCACCATGTGAACGGGCCAGTGAACGGCCGTTCACTATCCAGTACAGAGACAGGTATGGTTTAAATCAAACTTGCTGGTTCCATAAGGCCCAGATTTTGAACAAAACATTAGTGCATACCTAGCATGATGAGTCTAATGATGCAAATGCGGACAAAGGAATTTAATGTCAATAGATCTCATGAGTTCTATCACTATAAAGCAAATAATACAAAGAGACAAGATTGAAAAGAAATTTTCGACTTGGGTTGCCTCCCAAGAAGCGCTTGTTTAACGTCACGAGCCTGACGTACCTTAATTTTACCTATGGAGGGTCATATGTGAAGAGGCATCCATCAGTATTTTTATAAAAACACTTACCAAACAGAATCTTCCCCAAATTATCATATATGGAGCAAGTTTGAGAATTCATACCAGGGTCACCTTCATTTAGTGGGTGAGTTGAGGATTTAGGTGGTACCCTTTTTCTTCGTCTCCATACATAGCCACAGGCAATGAGTTTTAGCTCCTTCCACTTTGTCTTTCGTGACAACTTTGGAGGTTGAGTTGAGATAGTGCCCACATTCATGAGCTCGTCATGTTGTTCGTCGAGTTCCTCCAAACATTGCAATGCTGGGTCAGTATGTAAAAAGTCCTCCAAGAAGTCGGTTGTGATATTGTCAACTTCATCGACACTATAAGAGGTGTCATCGTGATCCATGGTGTGTCGCATGGCTTCAGGTAGCTTGAACACCACTTCTTGGTCCCCCACTCGAAGTGCCAATCTTCCATGAGCGTGGTCTTCCAAGGCTTGAGCTGTAGCCAAAAAGGGGCGACCGAGTATAATCGGGACATCCACATTATCATCAACATCTAGGAGGACAAAATCAGCCGGGAATACAAATTGATTGATCTGAATCAACACATCTTCAGCTAGCCCCTTTGGTCGTTTCACTGATCTGTCGGCTAGTTGAAGTGTCATCCCCGTTGGTTTTGGGGCTGCAAGCCCTAATTGCATGTACAATTTGTAAGGCATTACATTTATACTTGCACCAGAGTCTGCTAAAGCCTTTTTCACAACACCTTCACCAAGTGTACAAGGGACTACGAAGCTCCCTGGATCCTTTAGCTTCTTGGGCAGCTCATGTTGCAATATTGCAGAACATTGAGCATTCAATGTGACAGCACCTGCATCCTCTAGTTTCCTTTTGTTGGAAACTAGTTCCTTCATAAATTTAGCATACTTTGGCATTTGGGCAAGGACCTCCACCAACGGTAGGCTGATGTGCAGCTGTTTGATTGTGCTCATGAATTTTGTAAATTGAGCATCTTCCTTGTCCTTTCTAAGCCGCCTCCGGATATGGAATTTGGGGTTGATATGTGCTTTGGGGTATTTGATCTACCCCTTTCTCTTTCTCTGTGGCTTTCTGTTGAGTTTTGTTGGGGCTCGGCTTCTTCAACCTCCACAAGACTTTCAATCGAGTGGTGGTGCAATGGGAGGCGCACTTCCACTGCCACTTCTCAAAGAGATGGCCTTGCAATGCTCCCGGGGGTTTGCCTCCGTGTTTCCCGGGAGGGTGCCCTGTGGCCTTGTTGAGACCTCCTTTGCTAATTGTCCCACTTGGGTCTCCAACCCCTGAAATGCTGCTTGGAGATTTCTGATTGAGGCATTAGTGTCTTGCACAAACTTCAACATGGTTTCTTCGAAGGTGGATTTCTTTTCTTGCTGTGGCCTTGGCATCAGCTGAAAACCGGGTGGATATTGTCCCGCGTGGGGGTTCCCATATGAAAGCGCCGGGTTGTTCCACATTGGGTTTGGTGGTCGATACTGATTATTTGGCATCCTCTGTTGGTTCCCCATGTATTTGACTTGCTCCATAGGTGATGTTTCAGTACAAGAGATCGGACAATTTGATGGCTCGTGGCCTCCTCCACAAGTAGTGCAAAACATAATTGCAACCGGACCCGAGCTACTACCCACATGGGAAACACCACCCCCGGTTAGGCGGTCAATTTGTTTTGACAAGGTATCCATTTTCTCGGCAAGGAAAGTGTCTATAGACGAAGGGCCGTCTACCGATCCCACAAGCTTAACTTGCTTATCCCTTGTGGACCAATGGGCCTCATTTCCGGCCATGTCTTCGAAGATCTTTTCTGCTTCTTCGGGGTACTTGTTGCTTAATGAACCTCCTGCAGCACAATCCACCAAGACTCTATTGGCATTGTCTAATCCATTGTAGAAGGTGCGGACCTTGCTACAAGCATCTAAACCATGCTGAGGGCAACGACGAAGTAGTTCCCTGAACCTTTCATAGGCTTCAGAAAATGTTTCACCCCCATTCTGCCTGAAGGCATTGATGTCAGATCGAAGCTTTGCGGCCTTGCTTGGTGGGAAGTAGCGGCCCAGGAATTTCTCTAGCATATCAGCCCAAGAACGGATGGAACCCGAAGGGAGCGATGTGAGCCAACTATAGGCCCCTCCTCGTAGACTCCATGGAAAGAGTCGCAATCGAATGGCTTCATCGGTGACTCCATCTGGCTTAGAAATGCTACAAATTTGAAGGAACTTTGCGATGTGTGCATGAGGGTCTTCATCTGGCCTTCCATCAAATTGAGCTGAGTTTTGAAGCATATGCATTGTGCTTCCTTTGATCTCAAAGGTGTTGATATTAACATTTGGGGGGTGGATGCTGAATTCTTCTCCAGTATATTGAGATCGCTCATAATCAGCTAATGTACGCCTTCTTTCGGCCATAATGGGCACTACTTCAGTTTCTGTGCCGATCTCAATTGTGACTTAGTTTTCTGCTTCAGAAGAAGGATCCAGCGACGAACCTTCTAATCATCTCAAACGTCGGTGAAAGGTTCTGTCAATCTCACTATCTCTTTCCAGTAGACCCTTGGGGTTCCTTCGGGTCATGCAACGGTTCCTCGCACGAAGAGATAAGACGAAAAGTGAGTATCCAAAGGATCAAAATAAAATAAAATAAAATAAGAAAAAGCAAACAAGAAAAATAAGAGACTAAATTAATAAAATCCTAGTCTAACTAGCAATCCTATTCCCCGGCAACGGCGCCAAAAACTTGATGGGATGTGTTCCGCAAGTATACGGGTCGTGATCAAGTAATAAAGTGGACTATGGAAGTCGGATGTCGAACCACAGGGAATAGAGATTGCTAAGTGTAAACCAAGTTTACTAACCTAGTCTAAATGGTAATTTGGGGGGTTTTGGTTTTCAAAAGTAAAGGACTAAGAAGGGATTGAAAGTAAGAACTGAAACTTGAGGATTGATTGGGGTAAATCAATGGCAAGAGAGGATACTTGGGTATGTATCCCTTTTGGATTTCAATCCTAAAGATAAGCAAGGATGTTTATGAATCAAAGTTGGTATTTCTTGTGCCAATAGTCCCAAAATTATATCCAATCCCTCTTCCAAGGTGATTGGACAACTAGCCTCCTAGGACTTGATATGAAGCTCAAGGGGTCATTCCAAAATTACACTCAACCCCTCTTCCAAGGTGGTTGGATGACTAGTCTCCTAGGACTTGATATGAGGCTCAAGGAATTTTATATATATTGGAAGAATCATGGGGGTGAATTAGGTATGAAAGAGTCGCTTAAGCCCATCTAGTACCCGATTCCTCGGTATACTCATGAAACTCTCTAATGAAGCAAGTTCCTAATACAAGGAGGCGCTAGCTCTACCCTTGTATTGCACACAAGTAATTTCTAGTGATGAAATTACAATCAATACATAACATTCATTAGACATTCAAGAAGGTACCAACAAATCATCATAAACATTCAATGCTATTAATGCTCAATCCAAAAGTTCAACATACCCAAGTACCAATAGATTAGTTCCCCATAAATGAGGAACTCAAACCAAAATAGGAAAGCTTACAAAACAATGAAAGATTAATGGAGAACACCATTACCTCCAATGCTTGCAACTCCAAGGGTTCTCTACTATCAAGATTTGGGGGAGATGACCCCCCAAGCCCTAATCTCTCCTCTAGCTTCTCTCCCCAGCCAAAAACTATCTCTCAACTCTCATACTTAACTATTTATACCCGTGAATTAGGGCTTCACAAAAAAATTACAACATTACCCTTGATTGGGCACGTGAAACTGCAAAAAGTTACGATGAACGGCCTCGTGAACTGGCCGCTCATCAGTCTGTTCAGCTCCCAGCCTGCCCTGAACCGGCAGGCCAATGGCCGTTCATCATCCCGTTCACCTCCCAGTTTGTTCTGAACCGGCAGGTGAACTGGCCGCGCATCAGTCCGTTCATCTCCCAGCCTGCCCTGAACGGGAGGTTGAACGGCCATTCACAAGGCCGTTCACCCTCTATTTATGCCTGCCTTGCACCCAGGTGTGAACGGCCGTTCACGAGGCCGTTCACCCCCCTGTTTACTTCAAAATTGCTTCGTTTGTTCTTCATCTTGTGGGTGAATGCTTCCTTTTCGTCGGAGTGGCCTATTTACGCCCTGTTTACAAAATATGAAGCATTTTAAGTACCGGCAGGCTACAAATCGTTGCATTTGACATGAAAATAAGTATATATATGGTATGTAAATATGCTCAATTGAACGCTTATCAGTCCTTGACACTAATGTGGCGCTGACGTGGCATACGAATGAAATATATGGTATTTATTTATTTATTTTTATTTCACAAGTGGTCGTATTTTGATGACGTGGCAGGCCAGCTGAACTGCTGACGTGGCATGCCACATGGCAATTTTTTTTAAAATATTTTAATTTTTAATTTTAATTTTAATTTTAATTTTTTATTATTTTTATCTTTTATTATATTTATTTCTTCAATAAATAAAAAAATAAAAAATAAATGATAAAAAAATTTTAAAAAAAATTTTAAAAAAAATTCAAATTTTTTTTGCCACATGGTATGCCATGTCAGCAGTCCAACTGGCCCTACACCTCATCAAAATACGACCACTTATAAAATAAAAGAAACAAATAAATAGCATGTATTTCATTCGTATGTCACATCAGCGTTAGGAAACAAATGTGATAGAATACTCAAAATACAAGGATTGTATTGAACAACTTTTGAAATTTAGGATGGAAATTAACAATGGACCTCTTTCAAGAGACCAAAAATAACTTTAACCCTATTAAAAAAGTAGGACATGACCTAGTGGCCTTTTTCCCACAAAACCCATGGACAGAGTTGAGAATACATAAAAAGTTAACTGATGGTGTGTCACGCACCGACCCGGATTCAGGGACCCCGAGCACGTGAGTAGACCGGTCGTAGCCAAGTAAGACGCATCTCACTCGGCTACAAGGCCTCAGTAACTAACAACAGATAACATATAATCAAGATAAATAACTTAATTGAAAAGGTCACAGCGGAAACAAAATCAAATAAGTGGGTCCAGATGCCCTACATAAGCCAGGCCCTATAAGGAACCTCAAAATAAAAAGTCTCACACTCAAATAAATAAAGATAAATGAGATCCTCGGACCTCTACTATCAACCCGACCCTCGATCGGCTCCTGTACGCTAGACTCCTACTCCTCAGGATCTGAAAGCAGGAAGAAAACAAGTGCATGAGCTTTCGGATGGAAAGCTAGTAAGTACCCCTGCGGGGGTTCAAGAAAATCATTATGTCAAGTAAGAATGATAATCAAGTCAAACTTGGCGCCACGCCCCTCAAATAATCCCATGGAGTCTACCACAAAACAAGCAAGGTACAACCCCTAGCTATAGAAGCCTACGAGCTCCAATAAGAGTTCCAAAGGAAGCTCAGCAAACATCTCCCCCGGCCAGCATCATCAGCAAACTTGCTGCAAACTCGACCCTCCGGTCGTACGGTCCTCAGATCGTATGTCGGTAGCGCCACCTCTCGTACGTGTCGACACGGCCAGCGAATCACCCCCACTGACGGGCAGGACAACCAGAGTATCGTCCCTC
This sequence comes from Dioscorea zingiberensis, assembly GCA_026586065.1. Lineage (NCBI taxonomy): Eukaryota > Viridiplantae > Streptophyta > Magnoliopsida > Dioscoreales > Dioscoreaceae > Dioscorea > Dioscorea zingiberensis. The sequence continues at coordinate 38,057,192 of CM048821.1, read as the reverse complement.
TGGCATGGCAAGCCGAAACGCCAGGGTGTCCCGTCCCTGATCGTTCCCCAAACGGAGCCCCCACGCTCCACTGAATCCGGGCGGAAGATCAAACAACAAACAGGGATACCAACATCCCGAAATAGCCAAGCATGCTCAAAAGAATTCCAAACAAATAAAGAAAGCATGTATGGTCTCAAAACAATGATATCAAGAATATGACATAAGCAAAGTCAAAGAATACTCCGAAGAGTGGGTACGAGGCAGTGTACTTACCTCAACAATGTCGCCTGGGATTATTCCTCAAAATCCCGCCTGTCACGACTCTATCTCAAAAACCTGATGATAAATCCTATATCAGTGTGGATAATATTTAAATTATCCGGTTGAACATGCAAGTTGCTTTAAACGGGCCCAAGTCCAACTTGCAGGCCTTTCCTTGTAATCATATGTCAGTTTACCTTAAATGACTAAATCTTTATTTATTTCCATAAGTAGAAAATGGTGGCCTGGTTGTTAAGGCCTACTAATCCTTTAAAGAAGTCCCAGCTTCCATTCTCTCCACTTTCCTTATATTATCTCTTATTTCCTTTTATAGCTTTAATTAGCAAAACCTATTTTATTTGGTCACATGTGAAAGCATGACCATGTTGGTTGGGGCCCAATAGTAGGTGGTGGGAGAGATCTTGGGTTCCATTCTCCTCTCCACCATCTTTATTTCTTTTTTTTATTTAAAAAACTTGGTTGAACAAACCCAATCTCTCTTTTGAACTAGACCCAGCCCTTACTAAACTTGATTAAGCCCAACCAGGTAGTCACAAATCTAGGTCCAGACCCAACCATGCTAACTGGTTGGCCCCAACCCATTTCCAATTTGATCGAGCCCAACCATAATTTATTTAACTTGGTCTACTCTAACCAGTTTTCTTAATTGACTAAGCCCAATCAGTTTGAACCCAATCAAACCAATCCTTGCCAACTGATTAAACCAAACCACTTGATTAATCAACTAAATCAGACTTGATTAATTAATTCAGTTGGTATTTTATTTGATTTGATTAAACCAACTAATTAAACTACATAAAGTTTAATTATCCATTAACTAACTAATTAACTCTTCTCTCTTTCTCAGCTGGGCCTCATCGGAGAAGAGAGACATGCCCGTCGCCGTGGTGGAACCTCTGCCTATGCCCGATGGTCGCCGGCGAACTCCTAGGCGGCCCGCGTCTGAAGTGACCAGCATCGAGGTCTCCTCTGGCCGGAGCTCGCCCCTCTATCCTCCTTCTGATTTCCAGTACCACGGCGGCGTCCGCGAGCCTCCTTTCTTCCCGAGCGTCCAGACCCTCGGTGATAGAGAAAGGATTCCTACCGCTCCTCCGGTCAGCCAATCAAACTACCTACCATGCATGCTCAACGGAAGGTAAAAAGAAGAGAATAAAAGCTCACCGAAGATGATGAAGGCACACTCGTGGTGCTCCACAACCGGTCGAAGAAGGACAGAGATCGGCTGTGTCCTCCCTCTCAGATCAGTCGCCAACAGCGAAGGTGCCCACCCCTTGACTCATGTTCCCTCTCTCTTTGTTTCTCATGGTGGAAAAGGCTCGCAGGCACTGTGTGAGCCTCCACGGTTCCACAACAGCCCCCTTTATAGTGCTTGAAGAGAATCCCAGTGCAATCGACCTTGGTTGGAGAGGGGAATTGATTTGAAATCAAATCCCTCTCCTTCCTTATTTAGAGATATTATGTGAATCACGGCGGAGCACAGCTCGCGGCGGCACGCTGGCGCGATGGAGAAGGGAGGTGATTGCCTCGGGATCGGCCCCAGACCGGACAGACGGCTGAGATTAATCCTTAGAAATCTGACGATGAGGATCTGCTCGTGTCTCTCGTATCCATCAATTTCTCAGATGAAGAGTTGAGATGTCATGGCGATGGACGGCCAGGGTACTCCCCTTTGCCTTGAACTTATAACAATCTCTCGGATGAGCTCCCATGATTTGCCCACACGGTGGGGTGTCCGTATGCTTAGTTCGTTGGGCGATCGGACGGCTAGATAGTGCCTCGAGGTCCTTTACAATTCCAAGATCCTTTGATCTCGACCGTTCATTTTAACTATTGAACCCTATACGCAATTTGTCGTGGACTTTTGCATATAGCCCCTTATCTTTTTCATCTTTACATGCAGGTCCTCGCCGTGAGAGAGAAAACAAGGATTTCTTTCTAGTCCCTTATTCTTTTGTTATTGCAATCTAGTCCTTTTCTCGGAGAGAATACCACTTACTAATTAATCCCCGAATTGTCTAAATTCACAATATGGTCCTTAGTAGCCCAATTTATTTAAATTCGAAATTCAAATAAATTTCTCCTTCCTTTTTAATTAAACCCAATTAGTTCCCAAATTAAATAAATCAATCACCAATCTATAAATTTGTTCCATCTTTAAGAATTTTCCAATTCTTTTCTTTTCTCATTCTATTCAAAATAACTTCTAAAATTAGAATTTACCATTAATTAAAAAAATCGATTACTAAATAATTATTGATTTAATTATATATTCCCTTTTTAGTCAGCTCCAAGAATTTCCCAAACTTGCGCATTTTAATCAATCATTTAATTAACCAAAGTAATATTTACTTACTTAACCTCTTCATGTCCTCCAAACATGCCAAATTACAAAAATGCCCTTGGGTTTAATAATTAAACCCAACTATGGTTTTAGACTATAAAACCTTCCTTTCCCAACTATTTTATTTTATTGGAAGAAATATTATTTCATCATTAAAAAGCATTTATTCTAAGAAAAAAGGGTTTCACATGGTGTGTGGCTAAAGGACTTAAAATAATGGCACCAAAAAAAGAGGGGTTGCATGAGAAATTCAAATATTAGAGGGACTGTTTGGGATGTTTTAAAACTTGTAGGGACCTATAATAATTTTTTTTTTAACTAAAATGAACCATGCAAACAAATTATAATAGTAGCTTTTTATGATTTAATGTTCTTAATTATGTTTAATTAATTTTCCATAAAATAAGTTTGAATGAGGGATTAGTTGTAAATAGTTAGAAGAATAGGGACTACTTACTAAAAAGACCCTCTCACCATGTTAAGACTTGCATGTAACTTGAGGAAAGTATGGGGGGTTTGTTGAAAAATACCATCATAATCCATGCATATGGCTGAGATTTAATTGAACACATTTCCTCCTCTTCGCCAACCTCGGAGTAGTGGTCGGCAATGCCCCGTCACACGGGTAGGAGATGGTATAAGATGAAACGCGTTTCACCAATAAAACACAAACGTCATAGGCCGATCCCCACCGTTCATCACCAAGAAAGCTAAATCGGAGGCGAGTGTGCTTTTTTTTCTGAGTGGTTTAATGAGCAAATGATGGCACCACGCGGCAGCGTTGTATACGCCAGAAAACAGTGAGCATCTCCTTCCTCGGATCACTTACGTGGATCAAGGATCGTTATTAATCAATGACTAGAAATGAAATTGAGGCATATCCATCCTCATTCACCGCCTCTACATGCCTTTAAAAGGAGGAGAAGCTCCACTAATTAGAAACTTGCTCTGAGAAAGAGAGAGTTCCTCTGTTCCCACTGAGCGTCATTCCATCATTCTGAGAGATAGTTGCTAGTATCCTGGTCAGTAGTCGATCGTGAGACCTCGCTGCAGTTGGACCAAGGTTGAGAAGCTCTTGCAGGGACTTTATTAACTGGAAAGTGTGTTACCAACTTTGTAACTTTGTGATAAGGCTATGGTATAGCTAGAGGGAACTTAACTTTGATGATTTGAACCTTGATCAACATTGGGGAAAATAACTCAAGGCTTGAACAAACACACGCAACACTGAGAAAAAATAAAATATATACACCAAAGAAAGAAAGAAGAAAAGATTGTGATTCTTAGTAGTAGTGAACATATATGCCTCTCTACTTTGGAGAAGAGTAATAAGATGACCAAAGTTATAACATTAAACCAAAACACTTATGTAGGTAGTGAGACATGATAGAACAAGGATTGAGTTTGACCCCTTAGTTTGGTAGTGATTGGATTAAACATGAGAGAGTACGAAAGAAAGTAATGGGATGCTTGCAGTAAAATAAAAAGGGTTATAAAGGCCATGGAGTTCAACAGCAAGAGAACACATGGGATTTGAAGATGAGTTATAACCATTACAAAGAAGGTTAAGAAGGCCTAACATGCATGCATATGGGTAGTTCACGTGAGAGAAGGAGACAGGGAAACAAGGTAAGAAGAAGGGTGTAATTTTTTTGAGTAACATGGATGAGTTAGAGAGAGAAAGTTTAAAATTTGCATATATTCTTATTTTTATGGCTGGGTCAAATAGCAAAGAAAGAAATTTGTTTTTTTTTTTTGAAAAGATATACATATACTTAATAACCGTAGGCTTCGCCCATGGACTTGATAATACCTGGTAATCAAGTAGGGAAGTAGTTAAAATATATATATTTGTGGATGGAGAGAGGACTTGGCGCACTTCATGTTGTAAGTAAGTGCAAAGTGGACTTCAACCCATTAAACAAGATCCAAATATTTATGTAAAACATGGTTTATTATCATACTGAGTATAAGTTTTGCCTACCAGATATTAGCAAAGAGCGTAAGGTCCCTCCTGGAGAAAATATTGACTGAAATATGATAAGTATTTACTGCAATATCACCGTATATGGTTTTGAACAATTATACGAGGAGCTTTATTCTGACATATATATATATATATATATATATATATATATATATATATATATATATATATGTGTGTGTGTGTGTGTGTGTGTGTGTGTGTGTGTGTGTTTTTATACACTTTCTTAATTGGACTATTTTCAGTATGAAAAATCGTGCGTGTCGGTTGGAAATAGTCTTTGTATGTTTTCAAGGATTCTCCCATCTGATATTGTGCTAGTTAGGAGGACAACACTGGTGATTGTCTAGCTATATTGTACCAGAATACTCTGGTGTCTGCTTGTCCTGTATACCCGTTAGTGGGGTGGTACGCTGATCGTGTACATACACGTTTTTCCTTGTTGTAGCGCTACCGGACCTGCGAGTCCCATTCGACTGTGCTCGTTGTCAGGGAGATGATCTGTGAATTACTTTCTTGAGTGGGGCCCATCCCCACTCAGGTACTGCTAGTCTGTTGATGCTCCGGGCTCGGTTCGGAGCGTGACACAAACAAAAGATAATGAAAAAGATTTTTAACTTCAATATGAGCAATGCTATTCATCCCGTGAATTCATACCGAATTGTCTTCCCGAAACCCTTGATTGCATCTCGGGATGATCAACATCACCATCCCAAGGTACAATCAAGGGTTTCGGGAAGCAAAATCAAGATGAATTCTCGAGATGAATTGTATCGCCTCGAATTTTCTAAGTAAAAAAATGAGAAATTTTTTTGATAAATAATGAGATTAATTAGCACGGAAAATTAATTAATTATTTTAAAGCTCAATAAAAGGAAAATCAAGGAATAAAAAATTTAAATCCAGCTCCGCAACTAATGGGCCTAGGGAAGGCCTTATTGGGTCAGGCCGCTTACACTTGGAATAGTTGGAGGTGGATGGTAAAGATAACCTCGATTAATTAATTGGTAAATTTTGTAATTGTTAATTAACCAAGATTAATTAAGTAGGAGAATTGGACAAATGTTAGAGTTCCGATAAAGTAGATTGGGCGAGTAAAAAGCCGGTATTTGCGGATCTAGTCTGACGAGAGACAGACACCGTAAGGCTACAGTACGCCTGTGATGACTAGAATCATTGACCTAGGGTTTCCAGATCTGGGTCAGTGAATGATTTAAAAGATAATATTAATTAAATAAATCCATGTGACAATACTTAGATGATAAGATAAATTAATGAAAGTTAAAGTTCAATTGTTCAAAAGCTCCATGATGAGATTAAAGAAATAGACTTAATTAATAAAATTATAAGTTATATATATAACAAGCTTCAGCAGACCTAAGTTGAAGAAAAATCAATTCAATTGATTGAGTGTCTTCATCGTGCCCTTACCTTGCTCCCTCTCGACTTCTCTCTCGCTATCTCACCCACACCGGTCGCCTCCCTTCGCCACCAGAGCCACTGCCACCAAGAAGCTGCCACACCCGGCCACTGGAGCGCCGCCGCCAAGCATAAGCCGGTGGCTTAATTGCGGTGCCGCGTCCTCCCTTGGTCGCCTGTCCACCCCACTGTCCCTCTGCGCGACTGCGCAAACCACCGCCGGAGCCCCGCTTCCTTGTCGGCCAAATCCCCGCCACCTTTGGACCAGCCCAACTCCAGTGATTCGAACACCGACAAGGTCCTATCCTTGTCTTGTGAAATTTGAATTACATGAACTTCACTAAGAACCCAAGATTTATGAAATTATTGCTGATTTGGGGGAATTGGTTGAAATTAGGACATTAAAAGGTATTTGGGGCATGAGATTTAAATTGCATGGATGTATGGATGGATTGTTAATAATCATGGTGAATGTTTGTATAATTTCGGGAGCTTTAAAAACAGGGGGGTGCTACCCAATTTTTCTAGAAACTTCATGCTTAATTCTCTTAATTATGAAGCCCTAATTGTTAAGAAGAACATGTAGAGACCCTTAAGTTTTCATGAAAGGCATGCTTAAGTTTTCAAGTTATGTTAATAATGGAAATAAGTATAGTTAGTAAGAAGAGTTAATCTCGTATTTTTACTATATTCTACTTATTTTAAATCAAAGAACGAGTCAAGAATACGGACTCCGTATTTATAGTATTGATGCCAAAAACTGGTCCCCCTCACACTTTGGCTACTGTTGCCTCGTGATCTGGTCTCAGCCTTCGACAAACGATTGAAATTTCTAGTTGATGTGGACGCTTACTTCAGATTCTGAACAAGAGACGCTCTGGAATGCCGACCGGAATTATCAGCTCTTTGCTTTGGGGTGAATCTGTAAAAAAAAGAAGGGAAGGATCGGAATTGGGCCTTTCTGCCCGGATTTAACTCTGATGCTTAAGTCAGAAAACTTGTGAAGAGGAAGTCTTAGACATAAGTTAGTTCTTTTGTGTAATGTTTTTCCGATCCTTTTCTTTCTATCATTGCTTTTCTTTTATGGCAACTTAAAGGCGGTTTAGGAAAGGAGGTGAGTAAGGCGGTGAGTAAGGCGGTAAGTAAATATCTCTTGAGGAGGTAAGAAAATATCTACCTATTGTGCCTACTGTGTAGGTACTATGTAGGCAAGTAGAAAATATTTGCCCACTGTAGAGGCAAGTGGATAAGATCTACTTACTGTAGAGGCGTTAGATATTTTCATACCTAGGTGGCTATCGCCCTATGAGACGGTTTTTATGATTCCGACGGTTATAATTCCGATAGACTTTTTGTAGGGTTGAACCCTCATTCTTATTTGCCGAACGGAATTGTGCTAGGATATTTGGTGATATTGCCACGTGGCCAAAGGGACATAGTCCTGTGTGTGACAGGTGGCCATTTAGGTCTATGACACGCGTCTTACCAAATATATCTGTAACACTAGTCCCCCCCCAAAGTGTACTTGTTTGAAAAATCTGAGCGAGGGGTGAGCTAACCGCACTTTTCGCTTGGTTCGAGAACAAGTATCTTTCTTAGTTAGCATGTCTATGTAGGTGTAGACTTTGTCTAAGGTACATGTGCTTTTAATAGGCGACCGACATTTGCTGGGTTGTCTTTTCGTTGTTTTGAATCGAGGTAGATTTTTCTCCAGAATTTTCGCCTATAGTGTCACTAAGTTTTTTCTATTTAAGGAGCTTGTATGGGTAGTGCTTTTATCCAAAAATCTTTGTAGCTTTGTATAATGGCTCAGCGTTTGTCTTTCTATAAATTTTTCACTTTTACTCAGTCTTCTCGTCATTTGCGAATTCCAAGTTCTTTTTATGAACATCTGGCGGACTTAAGGACTGGGGTCATCCATTTGGTAAGTCCAAACGGCTGTGTATGGCCGTCCCTTCTGGTTGTTGACAGGGGTTTAGGTGAGATAAGTATTGAGGAAGGGTGGGAAACCTTCCACGTTGATCATGATGTAGAGGCGGGGGATCTTTTAATTATTACTTATGCAGGGGGTGTGCACTTCGAAGTTGAAATGTTGGGCGACTCCCGCCAGAGAAGTGGGTCCCCATCTTAAGCCTAGTGCTTTCTTTGGGGTTTCCTAGCGATAACGAGGACAACGACGGTTGTGGAAGTCCGTGCGTCTCCTCTGAATCTTATCCGAGCGGGTCCTCGGATGGATCCGTGGATTGTTAACTAGGGAATTCCGACGGAAAATATGTTCACTAGGGCTTGTCAAGTTGTTTTGTTGTGTTTTTTTTTTTTTTAAATGCCACTATCGTTGTAACATGAAATAAAGTTTATCATTTTGTTCATAAAGTGTTTGATTTCTTCAAGAAGAAATGATCGCTGGTGATCCTATGTTGGGATGTGTGTGTTTTGTCTTTTATGATGTTGGTTCTATGGTACAACGCCCATTACTCCCCAGAGAGACACGTGTCTCTCGCACTGTGCCGTATTAAAGGGAGAAGATGGCGCGATGTGTGCGGCGTGCGCTTTGTCAACAGCATGATGGGTGCGGCTACCTATGTGTGTCAGGCGGCGTTTGGTGTGCTGACGTGGATAGAATTTTGAATTATTTAAGGAGAAGCAATGATGGTTATCTGAACAGTCCAGATTTGGGGACCTTTGGTTTAATGGCTCGATCGGGATGCAGCTCTGGGATCTAACGGCCAAGGATCCATCTCTTTTGCATATAAACGAAATTGTACAGGTAGAAAAGGTTTTATCTCAAAAGTCGAATTGCGTCTTCTTAAAACATCACCTTCTTCGGCGAACCCTGGTCTTAAGCTTTCTGTGTTTTTTCTTATCTTTTTCTCTTCTAAGGTAATGGCTAGTGCTACATCTTCTTCCTCTAGTTCTTCTCACTAGTCTTTGATCCCTTCTCCGTCCAACCCCATGGTCTCTGTCGCGATTCCCGGCGAGTCTAGAGATGTTCCAGTCCAGGGTTTGCGGATTCATCCCGCTTCTAGGGCTATGGGTAGGGGGTCTGGTACCTTCATAAGCGTCCTTTGCAGAAGGATGTAGATAGTTTGGTAGAGAAATTTGAGATAGATTCTTCTCTTTTTGAGGTTAGGGTTCCCTGTTCCGGGGAAAAAGCGAGTTCTCCTAGGGAGGGGGAGATAGCCATCTATAGGGATGCGTTATTGGGCGGCCTTAGGCTTCCTTTTTCTGATTTCGCTAAGGCGATTCTGGAAGAATATCACCTGTGTCCTTCACAATTAACTCCGAACTCTTGGAGGTTGCTCAACGGTTTTGTTATTGTTTTTAAGAATTATGGGGTAAATCCGACCGTCCGTTGGTTTCGTATGTTGTTTAGTCTCTGTTTAGAGTCTAATGCCGACTGGTATTATTTCTCGGCTCGTTCCGGGAGGAAGTTTATAGGGAAAGTCCCCTCTTCCATTAAGCAATGGAAGAGTAAGTTTTTCTTCGTCAAAAGTAAATCTGAGTGGGATGTCCGAACCAAGTGGGAGGTTCCCCACACGGATATTACTTGTAAGGAGATGACGAAAGAAGAGGAGGTTCTTCTTAAGTCAATGAGGGGAATATCCAAAGTTTACATGGATGAGTTCTTGACCAAGGAAAACCTCCTTAAATGTCGTTTAATAGTATCTGCCGGTAGGATTTATTCATGTATCTTACTTAGTTTAATCTTGAATCACGATATCTAACTTGCTTCGGAATTTATTTTTGTAGGAAATCCGATGGAGGATGAGGATTTGAGTTACGTTAAGGGCATCTTGGCCTCCTTCGAAGGTGAAGTGCATCCGCCCTTGCCTCGTGGGCGAAAGAAGAAGGAGGTGGCGTCTAGCGCAGGCGCTGATACTTCTAAGGAGGAGAAGAAGAAAAGGAAGAGAAAAGATGTAGACTCTTCCAAAAAGGGGGTCAAAGGCGGCTCCAGTGCAGGGTCCTCGTGGGAGAGGAGGACAAAGAGAAAGAATTCCGAGGACGCATCGGATCCCGGAATTATAAGAGAACAGGCGAAGTCGCCTCAGGAATAAGTCCGCCCGGAAGAAGTCCGTCCGGCTTTATCGCCAATTTCAGAGGACCCTTCTTCTAGTCGGCCAGAGGATATCCTCCTTATGGAGGTGAGAATCTACTTCTTAAGGGTATCTATGATTTTACTAAGAATTTTTAACTTTAGGCTCATTTTATAGGCGGAGGCAGGAGAAGCGGCCCTCTTGGACAAACTGATGGCGGCGGACTCAGTCCTAAAGGGGCCGGCAACTCAGCGAAAGGAATTACCTTCCGAGGATATTCCTTTTCGAGATGCCGGGTCCGTAAAGGATGTTTTGATGGCCATGAGGCCCGAACAGCTCTCCACGAAACTCCAAAGGGCTGGGAGGGAAGAGGCCACTTACCAACTTTTCCGCTCGGCCATGTTGGTAAAAACTATTCTTGTATTTCTTCTACTTCCTAATTCGGCATTATCGTCTTTAACTCATTTGTTACTCTATAGACTGCTCAATGGGCGGATCGAGTTGGCAATCTTTGTCAAGGAGAGACTTGACAAAGATGGAAGCGAGTAGGGCAGAAATTGCCCAATTAAGTTCCAGGGTGGCGACCTTGGAGGGAAAAGAGAAGGAACAGCTCGCGGTTATCCGTGCCCTTGAGCAAGATAAGGCCGAGCAGCTTCAACAGTTGGACGCTATGGAAAAAGAGAAAGATGATTTAGCGGCCAAGCTGACTATTTCCGAGGGCTCTCTTCATACTGCTGAGGAGGATATCAAAAAGTTACAGGATGACTCCACCAGTTTGAAAGAGGAACTTAAATCCGCTCAAGAGGAGCGAGGTGAAGCCCGATGGAACCTAAAGTTAAAGGTTCTTTGAACTTCGCTGCCCGTTCGGGCCGAGTTAGAGGAACTCAAAGGGGAGCGCGACACACTCAAGGAAAACTTGGCTTCCAGACAGAAGACCCCTAAATCCGACTAACAAGAAATGAAAGACTTAATTGAACGAGCGGATAAGTTAGAGAATGAGGTCGCTCAGCTTAGGGCTAAGGCAAAAGAGGGGGCCACTCGCATATATTCCGTACTGCAGCAGGTGGGTCATCACGTTTCTCCTGCAGAAGTGTTAACGATGGGGCTTGCTGGAGTCTTGAAGAGGTTCACGGAATTGAAGGAGCAACAAATCATAAAGATTCCAGAGGCCCCTGCTCCAGCCCCTTCTGAACCTTCAACTCAGATTCCTCCAGACCACCCGGAAGGCCCTAGTTCTTAGGGGTTTTTAACATTTTTATGAAATGTTCTTGTAAATACTTAGTCATTTTGGAATGTAATTTCTATTTACATGAATGAAACACAAACCTTTACTTTGGTGAAGATTTATTTTCGAGTCATAGTTATCTTTAACCATTAAGAAGTCTTTCGAGAAGTCTTTCTTTCTTCACTTGGCTTGTAAGTTAAGCTTCATAGCAAGTTCTTTTCGTCTGAGTCCAATCATGGGACTTTGTTTTGTTCATTAAGATCCTTGCTTTTGTAAAATGAGATTGTTGCCTCATATTTCGATCGGGATTTTTGCCCCTTGTTTCTGGATGAGAATTATCGTTTATCCTTGTAGGATAATTCCGACTCATCTTTTAGGAATGGGATTTTCACCTCATTTTTGTGGAATGGGATTTTCACCTCATTTTCATTTGGGAAAGACTTAAGCTTTATTTCATGAAACATTTAGGAGACGGCTACAGAATTTACTGATAGTAGCGTCGCAGGTGTTCAGCATGAAATGGACGCTTGAGCGTTTTTCCTTCCATATTCACCAGATAATAGGTGCCTGCTCGGACAATTCTCTGTATGACGTAAGGGCCTTCCCAATTAGGAGTTAGCTTCCCCATTCGGCTTTTGTTTCCCTGGAACTCATTTTCTCTTAAGACAAGATCACCGATTTGGAAGAAGACTATTTTCACCGTTGTGTCATAGAACCTTTTTACTCTTTGGCGATAGATAGCTCGCTTTGTTTCCGCAGCTTCTCTTCGCTCTTCAAGTAAATCAAGTTCCGCTCGGAGATTCATTTTATTTTCTTCTGATGAGAAAGTTTGTTGTGTCAGTAAGGTAGGCATTCCTATTTCTCTAGGGATGACAGCTTCTGCCCCATAAGTAAGAGAGAATGGAGTTTCTCCTGTGGGGGTCCTTGTGGTTGTCCTATAAGCCCAAAGTGCGCTCGGACTTTCTTCAACCCAGTTAGTTCCATTTTTGGAGACCCGGGTTTTAAGAGCTTGGAGCAAGGTGCGATTTGTCACTTCTACTTGGCAATTGGCTTGAGGATGTGTTACGGAAGTTAACCTGGATTCAATTCCGAGCTCGGAACAAAAGCTTTTGAAAGCCTTGTTGTCAAATTGTCGCCCATTATCGGAAATGAAGGCGACCAGAATTCCGAATCGACAGATAACAGTTCGCCACAAGAATCCCTGACAAGCTTTCTCTGTGACTTAGGAAATGGCCCTAAAAGATCAACTCCCCAGATAGCAAACGGGCGAGGGCCGATAATTGGCGTGAGCAGTGTTGGTGGTCGTCTTTGAACCTTGGAATGCCGTTGGCAGGCATCACATTTTCGGGCGAATGCCACTGCATCTTGAGTTAATGTTAGCCAGTAATAGCCTTGTCGTAGGACTTTGTAACTCAAGGCTTTGCCTCCTATATACCCCCCTCCAATACCTTCATGGAATACCTTCATGGATTTCTTGAAGGATATAGTTGGCTTCTGTGGGACGCAAGCACCGTAAAAAGGGTTGCATATAGGACCTCTTGTATAGATTTTCGCCAATGATGGTGTACTGAGAGGATTTGTATGAAGTCCGTCTGGCTTCTGTCTTGTTGGATGGTGTAGGTCCACCTTGCAGGTAATTTCTAATGAGATCAATCCAACTTGACTCTTCTGCTACACTTTGTACTTCTCCTTCTAACCCTTTAATAGTTTTTGTGGGAAGATAATGTAGGTTGAAAGAGGATTCTGTATCTCTGTTGGGTGCAGTGGTTTTTCTAGATAAACCGTCCTCTTCTTCATTTTGCTCTCGACAGATTTTTTCAATCTGGAAATGAGCGAAGTATGGGACTATCTTCTTCACCACTATTTGGTATTTGACCATGTTCTCCTCCTTTGCTTCAAAGCTGCCCAATGTATGGCTAACGACTAGCTATGAGTCGGAATATATATGCAGACGTTGAATTCCGAGCCCTCGGGCCAAATGTAATTCTGTGATGAGGGCTTTATATTCGGCCTCGTTGTTGGTCGCTCGGAATTAGAACTTAAGAACTTTCGCAATTTTCCATTTAGAAGGAGAATAAAGGACGGAGCCAGAACCTGACTTTTCTTCAGTTGCTGATCCATCGACATATAAGGACCATGAGATGCCAGAGCTTTCTTCCAGATCTCGTGACGGGATTTCATCCCCATTTATGGGAATGGTCAACTCCGTAATAAAATCTGCTAGCACTTGAGCCTTGATTGTCGTTCGAGGCTTATAGGTGAGATCAAACTCACCCAACTCTATTACCCACTTGGCTAGACGTCCGGAATTTTCAGGCTTATGGAGGACTTGCTTTAAGGGCTGGTCAGTCAGCACAGTAACTTTGTATGCTTGAAAATAAGGCCTCAATCTTCTTGTGGATGTGATAAGGGCGAAAGCCAACTTTTCAAGTGGTAGATACCTTGACTCCGCGTCGTTAATGATCTTACTTGTGTAATAGACAGGCTTTTGAACTCCCTTATTTTCTCTTACTAGGACTGCACTGACCGCTCGAGGAGCGGCGGCCAAATAGATATAGAGTTCTTCCCGTACTTGGGACATGGCTAGCAACTGAGGCGATCGGAGATAATCTTTAAGCTCTTGAAAGGCTTTTTCACATTCTTCTGTCCATTCCATTTTTGGTGCTTTTCGCAAGGCTTGGAAGAGTGGGAGATTTTTCTCTCCGGCTTTAGAGATAAATCTCCCAAGAGCTGCTAGGCGTCATTTAAGCCGTTGTACCTCTTGAAGACTTTTGGGTGATCCATATCAAGGATGGCTTTGACCTTTTCCGGATTTGCTTCTATTCCTCTTTGAGTCAAGATAAATCATAGAAATTTCCCTGATTGGACACCAAAGGCAAACTTGTTCGGATTTAGGCGCATGTTGTAAGTCCGAAGCGACTGAAAGGCCTCTTGTAAATCCGACAGGTGTTCATCGGCTTTTCGGCTCTTCACCAAGATGTCATCCACATAAGCTTTGACATTTCTGCCAATTTGCTCTTTGAAGACTGTATTTATGAGCCTCTGGAAGGTGGCTCCGGTATTTTTTAGACCGAACGGCATCACCTTATAGCAATAAGTTCCTTTGCTTGTAATGAAGGATGTTTTTTCTTCGTCGTCTTTGGCCATTCGGATTTGATTGTAGCCTGAGAAGGCATCTAAGAAACTCAGCATCTCATGCCCTGCCGTAGAGTCAACCAAACCATCAATTGAAGGTAGAGGGAATGAATCTTTTGGACAAGCTTTATTTAGGTCCGTGAAATCCACACACATTCTCCATTTTCCGGACGGCTTTTTTACTAGAACCACATTAGCCAACCGGTCTGGATAGTTCGCCTCTCTGATAAATCCAGCCTTCAAAAGGGTTGACAATTCTTCTTCCGCAGCCTTCTGCCTTTCTGGGGCGGAATTCCTTCTTTTCTGTTTCATAGGTTTGAACGACTGATCTATGCTGAGGCAGTGTTCAATGGCCAGGCGAAGAGATTGGAATTTTCCCTTAGTACTACCATAAGATTTTCTAGCTGTACTGTTGTCAAATCTGCGCCAATCTGCACAGTATGTTCCGCTCTAATTGTGTCTAGAGGAACTATAAGCAATTCTTCAACTGGTGTGGGTCGGAGTTCTTTATCTTCCCATTCGGCTATTCTGTTGATCAACATGGTTTCTGAAACTCGTGTTTTGCCTCTGTTTAGAGTTTTTCCTTTGAGGGATATAACATTGTCGTGCCAAGGGTTGATCCCCTCTTACTTCTCCACTGCCATTCTCGGTCGGAAATTTGAGGAGAAGGTGGTAAGTAGAAATTATTGCTTTCAAGGCGTTGAGGGTTGGCTTACCAAGAATCACGTTGTAACTTGAAGCACAACGTACAACTAGAAAATTTGTTGTCACTGTGGATGATCTTGGCGAATTTCCTACCGTAACTGGCAATGTGATCATTCCTTCTGGTTGTACCACCCCTCCGGAAAATCCCACCAAAGATGATTTTACGGGGAGTAAGTTGTCTGCATCGTACCTCATTCTTTCGAAGGCGCTCCAGAAAAGAATGTCCACTGAACTTCCGCTGTCTACCAGAACTCTTTTCATTTGGAAGCTGGAAACCATGATGGCAATGACCAAGGCGTCGTCATGAGGGTGGCGAACCCTGCTGGCGTCGTTATCATAAAAAATGATGGGGGCCATAAGCCGAGACCGTCTTTGTGGCGCTTCTGTTTCCTGCGCAGCTCCCACCATTCGGGCATAGCTTTTTTGAGAGGCGGAACTTTCACCACCACACCCAAGACCACCACTAATAAATCTGACCATCTCCCCTTTTTCTCCTTCAGGCTGTGAAGTTTCAGGCTCCTCTTGGACATCAATGTTGATATATTGCTCCAATTGTCCCCTTCTAACGACATCTTCTATCTCGTTCATCAAATGGGTGTACTTTTCTGTGTCATGTCCTCTAGCTTGATGAAACTTGCAATATCTTTCACTATTCTTTTGCTGTTCGGGATTCTTGGCAGGTTCTGGCCATGTCAAGATTCGTTGATCCTGGATTTGCATAAGAATATGGCTTCTGGTCTGATTTAGTGGGGTATGGTGGTCGTATCCGACTATTTTCCCTTCTCTTGAAGGTTCTCTGGGCTGTAGCATGTGTCGCTGAGGGCGTGTTGCAGGTTCCAAACCTCTATTCTCATTCTTATTATCCTTACATGATCCTCCTTCCTTTCGGATTTCTGTTGATGCCAAAAACTGGTCCACCTCACACTTTGGCTACTGTTGCCTCGTGATCTGTTCTCAGCCTTCGACAAACGGTTGAAATTTATAGTTGATGTGGATGCTTACTTCAGATTCTGAACAGGAGACGCTCTGGAATGCCGACCGAAATTATCAGCTCTTTGCTTTGGGGTAAATCTGTAAAAAGGAGAAGGGAAGGATCGGAATTGAGCCTTTCTGCCCGGATTTAACTCCGATGCTTAAGTCAGAAAACTTATGAAGAGGAAGTCTTAGACATAAGTTAGTTCTTTTGTGTAATGTTTTTCTGATCCTTTTCTTTCTATCATTGCTCTTCTTTTATAGCGACTTAAAGGCGGTTTAGGAAAGGCGGTGAGTAAGGCGGTAAGTAAATATCTCTTGAGGCAGTAAGAAAATATCTGCCTATTGTGCCTACTATGTAGGCAAATAGAAAATATCTGCCCACTGTAGAGGCAAGTGGATAAGATCTACTTACTGTAGAGACGTTAGATATTTTCTTACCTAGGTAGCTATCGCCCTATGAGACGGTTTTTATAATTCCTACGGTTATAATTCCGACGGACTTTTTGTAGGGTTGAACCCTCATACTTATTTTCTGAACGGAATTGTGCTAGGATATTTGGTGATATTGCCACGTGGCCAAAGGGACATAGTCCTGTGTGTGACAGGTGGCCATTTAGGTCGATGACAAACGTCTTACCAAATATATCCGTAACATATAGATTTCATATTTTGATTCTAGGAAAGGAAAAAGGTCCAGCGGGAGCTGCTGAAAGACTGAGCCAATCCTAGGAAGTTGCGAAGGACTTAAGGTGGGGGACTTCACCGTAAATCTAGATTTATTTCATGTATTTACCATGATTTTGGTTTCTCGTATTCTTATGAGATTTATATCGATTTGTAATTTGCCGATGGATTTTTATCGCTATAGTTGAATAGTGATTTCATACTTGTTATATGCTATGAAACTGAAACCGCATGATTATTATAAAGTGAAACATTAAATGGTAGATATTGATATTCATCCGTGTCGTAACTGCTCCCTAGCTAGACATAGACGATTGATCCAGCGGGGCTTAGGATAGAGCCTATAAAGGATAGTAGATGATATCAGGTTAAGGAAGGGATTTGTTTTAATCCGTTTTTCTTTAATAAAATGTTTGTGAAATCGTTTCTATATAAAACCCCTTCTCGACTCTTTTAGGTGCCCTAATCAGATACGAGATGCACGCGTGACGATTGATACACTTTGGTTTATTATACCACTAGTTATCCGGTCTCGGATATGAGATGAGTGACGATTGATACAGTTGGTTGATTATACAACTGGTCGTCAGGCCTCGGGTACTGAAACGGATTATTCCACTGTCTCCCGATCATCAAGATCCAGTTATCCGACTGATATCAGCTGGGTTCATTCAGAGTATTGAACTAGGGTTGCATGTTGATATGATACGAGGCCTTTGCATATATATATGTTTACTATATATATGATATGATATAAGATTGCTTGTGTCCTTTCTTCGAATTTCTGATCGTGTTAGCATGCTTAACAGAATTTAAGATAATTGTGTTGACCTTCATGATTTATACTTGCATTGTTTTTGTACTAATATTTTAGTACATATGACAGGTATGTATAATATTTGGCAGAGTAGTCCTTACTCACTGAGCTTGTATAGCTCAACCCTTTTCGATTTCTGTTTTTCTATTGCAGGATCTAGACTTGGATCTGGATAGTAGCTCGTGTCTCGAGCAAGGATCCAAGTTTAGCTGGCTCTAGCATACCTGTCCTTATGTCTAGTTTGTTGGGTTGTATTTGACATTATAATTATGTTGTTTTTCGCTGTATTTGGGGCCGTAGTTGCCCATGACTCTGAGTGTTGTACATTATTTATGACTTGGTTTGAATATGACTTTCGGTGTGTAACCGGTTATATTTATGTCATGTGGAATTTTGTTTAGAGTACTTCATTGATTTCAGGTTTAAATTACACAACTTATGGGCTGGGTGCAATCCCGACCCAGCTGGTGTGACATCTGTCTCAGTAAAGAAATGGGTGTTACATGAATAGTTTTTCTCCAATATTCTATTCCATGTGCCGCCCATTCCACCCCCACCATCCATGGAAGACTTCAAAGTTTTTTCATGAGGCTTCAATCATACATATTACTAACTTACTTCTTAGATATAATACAAGCAATTGGCCATTGCATTGCTCATGTATTTTTTTAAATAATATTGTTTTAATATCCTTAATTTTATTAATGTGATATTAATTTTTTAATATTCATATATAAGTGTCACAATTTTTTATAGGGTTAAAGCCATTTTTGGTCCCTGAAAACGGGACCAATGTTCATTTCCATCCCAAAATTCAAAATTTGTTCAATATGGTCCCTATGTATTGCATATTTTGACATTTTGGGTCCCTATATATTCCGTATTTTTGCATTTTTGGTCCCTATTGCTGACGTGGCGGTCATGTGGAATACCAATGAAATGCATATAATCTTTTTTTTTATTATGTTTAGGTCGTTATTTTGCTGATGTGGAGTAATAAGTGTCAGTATATGCTGATGTGGACCGTATTGAACAAATTTTAAATTTTTGGGATGGAAATGAACATTGGCCTTGTATTCAGGGACCAAAAATGGTTTTAACCCTTTTTTATATGTATATGTGTAGATCTTTAAATTACATCTAAGCAATACAACTATGAGAATATAATTTTTACATATATAAAACCTTAACAGTTAACAATATGTATCTTTTAAAAATATCAAGAATGCCATTGTCTTTGTCTTCTCCCAATTTTTTCAGTGCTGCACCTACATAGAAAATTCAAATGAAGACTTATTTAGCCTTCTTCTAATTCTGTACAAATTGATCCACATGACTATACCAAAAGATCAAAGGAAACACAACATAATTCCTGGAGAAAGTGAATAGAGTTATCATAATATACAAATAAAAAATTTCATCTAAGGGAATGAATAAGATTATTTAAATATTATTTTTTTTTAAAATGTGGTATTGATTTCATTTTTCTGATGTGTATTATAAATTTTTATTCAATATATTTTATCATTTTTTATGTTGTGGTAATTTTTAAATATTTTTTTAATTCAAATATTTAAAAATAATATAAAATACATATCACAAAACTTAACCATTAGAAGTACCTCATATGCCTGATCAACATTCCTTATGAATGTTGGCGAAATTATAAAAAAATTTATGTTAAAAAAAATTATCAAATGAATTGGATTTTTCTTGAATACGTGTATATATATTCCAAACCATAATTAATATGGTCTATCCACTTTATCAATAAAATAAATTAAGAGAACGGCGGACAGTGGATTATTTTCATATATTTAATATTATGAATATTATAAAAAATGTCTAATTTAAATTTAATTCTGAAAGTAAGTAACATAGGATTTGATTTTTTTTTAAAAAAATTAAACTGATTAATGATTGTAAGTATTAGAGTTGATGAATAAAAAATTAATTATTTAAAGTTTTAAAGTATTTAACAAATTTTCTAAACTGATTAATGATTTTAAGTTTTAGGTTCGATGAAATAAAAAAAAAATATATAAGATTTGATTTTTAAACAAATTTTTAAAGCTGGTTAATGATTTTAAGAATTAATTTCGATGAACTAAAAAATAGGTTTTTAATTTTAAAAGTATTACAAAGTAAATTTTCAAAGAAATAATTTAAAATGAAGGGTTTGATTATTTGGATGATATTTTTTAAAAGTTATGAAATATATTAATTAATCTTTGTATTGTTTATAAAAGGATTTTGATAAGGTAAGAGGGGTTTTTAATAATAAAAATTTATTTTTATTTTATATGTTTATATGAAATTTTATTTTTTTTATTAGCACTTTCTAATAGATTTTCTAAAGGGATTAAATAGTATTAATTGTGAGTTTTAAATTTTAGATTTAAAAAGTTATGATATATGAATAAAAGAATATTTATAGTTTTTACAATGAGGCTTTTTTTTATAACGGAAATTTATTTTTATTTTATCTTTTTATGTGAAATTTAATATTTTTTATTTTGAATGAAATTTTATTTTTTTTATTAGCACTTTTGAATAGATTTTCTTAAGCGATTAAATATGATTAATTGTAAGAATTATTTTAGATTTAAAATAGTTATGAGGAATAAAAGAATCTTTATATTGTAATACCCATCTTGCTAATGAGACAGATGTCACACCAGCTGGGCCGGGAGTGCACCCAATCTGTCACCCCCCGATCCGAATCCCGGGACCTTAGGCACGTGCACAGACCGGCCGTATCCAAGTGGAGACGGGCTATGATCGGATACAAGGCCTAAGTAATTCAAAAACAGATAACAAAATATAATAAATAAATCAAAATTTATTTATTAGAGTTACAACGGAAATAAAAATATAATTTATACACCCTACAGACTAGTTGAAATCTTCCAACCTCGGCAAGCTATGTTGTGATGCTCCTGAGACCAACTCAGCTAATCCCTCAATCCTGAAAGAGAGGAAAAAGAAATGGAGTGAGCTTTCGAAAGGAAAGCTCAGTAAGTTCCCTGTAAGGATCACAACGAAATGAAAACATCAAACCGATAAAAGCTTATCAAAACTCAATAATCATCAAGTCACACAATTGGAGTCATGCCCCGCACAAACAAGGATCTAGGAGACTAGAAAACAAAAGGAACTCCTAGATTAGGAAATAGTCCTCCGGCTCAACACACTTCCCCTACGGACTCCAAATTTCATCTAGAATCGACCTCGGTTTCTTGTAATGCGTGTACACTGGCCAGATCGTCCATCGACAGGTTGGACTACCAGGATATCCTCTCTTTGGCATGGAACTATCAGAACGTCAGGGTGCCCTCAGCCCTGAGCGCTCCACTTGAGAATCTGCTCCACTGAACCGGCAAAATAAGAACTCACCTGGCGCACACTTGCCTGGCCAGCACATAAGACCATGGCCTATGATCAAATGTCGGTCACAGGGTGGTGTGCCCAACGAACAATTCAAACAACGGATATTGAAAGCACATCAACCATGCACATACAAAGAAGGAAACAATCAACAGGTATGTGCACGCATTCCAATAACAGATAGGCGATAAACATGCTAAAAGGAATAGCAACAATAAAACAAGAAATCCCGATGACGGGTAGAAACTAGGCAAAAGTAACTTACCTTTGCGATATCTGAAACCTTCCCTGAGCCTTACTCCTGAATAGTCTCTATGTCTGTATCTGGTGGTAAGATCTAATTAATAACAGCAACATTCAGAATTTTCTAAAACAAATATGCATGATGCCCTAATTCGACCCAAGCCCGAATTATGGGCTAGCTTTTCCCCTTTTATTAATAGACTTTTCTCTCTTTATTCCCAAAAGAAGCAACTAGCTTAGTGGTTAAGGCCCACTAAGCCCAATAAGGGGTCCTTGGTTCAATTCCCCTTCTCTACACCTCTTACTATATTATTTATTTATTTTTTGTAGATTTGATTGATCAATTTAGGTTTGGTCCATTGGACCTGACTCAACCCCATCTGGTTGAACCCAACTATCCCAAAACTAGTTCAAACCCAACTGATCTGATCAAGTCATCTAACTCAATTGTTCATCGGTTTAGACCCAAACCAATTGATTGGACCAAACCCATTATCTCTTTCTAAATTGATTTGTTTTTTATAAAAAAAGCTAGGTCTAACTCAATCATTAAACCCAATCTAATTGATTTGATTAAACCAACCCAACCAATTAAATTGATCTAACTAAACCTGACTCAATCCAACTAATCTGATTTGCTAATTCAGACTTGACCCAATTAAAACTAACTTGACTGAAAAAAATCAATCCAGACCCAATCCATCACCTAACTGACACATTCTCTTTTTCAGAATGGCACTAAGGAAGAGTGGAAGGCCACCCCGTGTGCCTCGAGAGGAACCAGTTTACGAACCTGCGGCAGAAGGTCTGGAACCAGAGGAAGTCCCGGAACTAGATGGAGTTCCGAAACCAGAAGGAGACCAGGTTGAAGGGTCTCATTCATACCATGGACACGGGTTTCAGCCGGGAATGCACCATGAACCCGGATTCCATCCGGGGTATACTATGGACCCAGATTTCAGCCGGGGGTACATTATGGACCCGGATTTCAACCGGGAATACCATATGTGCCGGGATACAACCCGGGAATGCAGTTTGGTTCGGGATATTATTCGGGAGCATAACCTGGACTTGAGTATAACCCAGGAGTGCAGCCAGGGCCAGGACATAACCTGGGGATGCAGCATATGTATGATCAGATGACTCAGTCCTTTGCGGCTTTTCCAAATGACCAACAATCGAAGCCCAAGAAGCATGACCACGTCACCAAGGCCCGACAGATGGGAGTTACTCAGTCCACGGGTACTACCGATCCAGCAAAGGCAGAGAACTAGATCACCCACCTAGAGCTAGTTTTTGAGGCTCTAGTGTGCCCCGAGGAGGAGAAGGTGGCGACCGTCACTTTGCTACTTGGACAGGGAGCTTTGCAATGGTGGTTGACATACAAGAGACGACGTGCGGACCAGACAGTCTTTATATGGGCCGAATTCTGAGAGGCGTTCGATCGGAAGTTCATGTCCCAGATTTACAAAGATGCAAAACACCAGGAATTTTTGCGCCTGATACTGGGGAGTCTTTCCATGGCAGATTATGAGGCCAAGTTCATGGATTTGGGGAGGTATGCACCCTCCTACATGAATGAAGAACATGAAAAGTGTCGAAGGTTTGAGCAAGGGCTTCGTGACGAGATCAGGAATATCGTCACAGTATCGGGGCTCTCAGATTTCACTGAGTTGGTGGAGGCTGCGCTTAGGGCAGAGTTAAGCCTTGACCGACAGAAACAACGTCTGGAAAGGTCCAAGAAGAGAAATATGCCAGATTTCCAGACAGGAGGCAGCTCTAGACCAAGCAAGAAAAGTAATAGTAGTAGCAGTGGTGGCTCGACCTCAGGAGGACAAGGGCAAGATTCCTCACAGTGGAAGCCCAAGTGTCATATTTGTCAGAGGAAGCACCTTGGCGTGTGCTGTTTTGCTGCTATGACTGCCCCTGTGACTGTCACATATTTTCATTGTCACCAGCCAGGATATTATAGAAATGAATGCCCTTTATTAACGCAGGAGAGTGGGATCGCTCCACAGGCCATTGTTCCTGTTCGCCAGTACACACCACCGGGCCAGGGAGCAATTGTTGTAGGCAGTACAGGAGGCCACCGAGGAGGATCGTCCAGAGGGGGATCTCGAGGGGGCCGTGGAGGCCGAGGAGCTCGGCCCTAGATGATGGCTCAGGCTTTTGCCATGGCACGGCAGGAGGCTGTGAACACTCCCGATGTCATCTCATGTATGATGCAAATCTTTGGCACTGATGCATGTGTGTTAATTAATCCTAGCTCCACACACTCAAACATAGCTACTGCTTTCACTCTGCCTACACACATATATGCTACACAATTAGCTTAACCTATGATGGTATCCTCCCCTATTGGGAGTTCGATGATTGTAAAAATAGTGTATGAAGGATGTGATCTGAGGGTTGAGGGTCACCTGTTGTCAGCTGATTTGTTCCCTATGAGGATCATAGACTTTGACGCTATCTTAGGTATGGATTGGTTGTTTACCCACCACGCTATCGTCGAATGTCACTCGAAGATGGTATGCTTCCAACGACCTAGAGAGGAGGAGATCTACTTCTACGGGAGGCAAGCTCAGACAGAGGAAGCCTGCTTGGCGAATCTGGAGGAAGCTGAAGCCCCTAAGAAAGATATACAAGAAATATCGGTAGCGTGTGAATACCCTGATGTATTCCCTGAAGAATTACCTGGGCTACCCCCAAATAGAGGTGTCGAATTTTCGATTGAGTTATATCCAGGAACAATTCCAATCTCTAAAGCGCCCTACAGGATGGCCCCGGTAGAACTACAGAAGTTGAAGACTCAACTGGATGAATTACAAGAGAAGGGGTTCATTAGACCAAGTGTCTCCCCTTGGGGTGCGCCCATATTGTTTGTGAAGAAGAAAGACGGCTCTCTAAGGATGTGCGTCGATTACCGACATCTGAACAAGGTCACCATTAGAAATCAATACCCCCTACCTCGTATCGATGATCTCTTCGACCAACTACGAGGAGCTTGCGTCTTCTCAAAGATCGACTTGAAGTCGAGGTATCATCAACTGCTGGTGAAGGAAGAAGACATGCCAAAGACAGCTTTCCGGAGCCGATACGGGCATTTCGAATTTTTGGTAATGCCTTTTGGCTTGATGAATGGACCAGCAGCGTTCATGGGATTGATGAATAGAATATTCGCACCCTATCTAGACCAGTTCGTCGTGGTCTTCATCAATGATATATTGGTGTACTCCCGGAGTGTTGAGGAGCACGTACACCATCTGAGAATAGTATTACAAACATTAAGAGAGCAGCAACTATACGCTAACCTAAATAAGTGTGACTTCTGGTTGGGAGAAGTGAAGTTCTTGGGACACGTTGTTTCGGCGACAGGGATCTACGTGGACCCCGAGAAGATTAAAGCAGTAACTAATTGGCAAGCCCCAACTACCGTTAAGGAGATCAGAAGCTTCCTGGGGTTAGCCGGGTATTACAAGCGATTCGTTGAAGGGTTCTCTTTAATTGCCCAGCCTATGATTAAGTTGCTGCGGAAGAAGAACCGACTGGTATCTGCTCCTATCCTCACCTTACCTACTGCAAGAATAGGATATGAAATTTATGGTGATGCTTCGTATAGGGGATTGGGTTGTGTCTTGATGCAGCAGGGCAGAGTCATCGCCTATGCATCTAGACAGCTTAAGACTCACGAAGTGAACCACCCTGTTCATGATTTAGATTTAGCGGCTGTGGTCTTCTCTTTGAAGATATGGCGATACTATTTATATGGTGAAGCCTGTAAAATCTTGACCGACCACAAGAGCTTAAAGTATATGATGAGCCAATGGGAGCTGAACATGCGGCAAAGACGATGGATCGAACTGCTGAAAGACTATGACTGTACCTTCGAGTACCTCCCCGGCAAGGCGAATGTAGTGGATGACGTCTTGAGCAGGAAAAGTATGGCACGGTTGGACCACCAACCTTGTTCAGTGTTTATACAAAAAAAAAATTAATAATAATAATAATAATAATAATAATAATAATAATAATATATATATATATAATAAAATTCAGGGTGCTCATTGCAAAAAGGCAATTAAAAAAAAATTAAAATATAAAATATAAAATTTGGTCTTATCTAAATTCGGTGACCTGGTCTACCGCGTTGTTGCGATGATCGTGCCACCAGATCGTGGTGAGGAGTTACTCTCCCTCATCCTCATCCTCAAGAAATTGTTTTTTAAAAGAGGAGGGATGATAACTATTGAAAAGGGGGTAGAAAGAAGATGGCAGCCCCAATAAGAGAAGGAAGAAAAGAAGAAGGTTTCCCCTTTCTCTCTTGCTGCTCCCCTGCGATGTCGAGCCCCCAAAGGGCCACCTCCGCCGATCGTTGCAGGTCCGCGCCTGAAGCACCCCAAAATCCAGCCGCTAGTCCACTCCTGTACCCCTGCGTCACCACCACCATGCCACCACACACCCTGAAGCGGTCCCAGCCGGGGAAGCGGCTTCACCCGTGCTCGCCGCAACTCAAGTCCACCCCAACCCTTGCAGGCCTGCTTGGGCCACGCCTGCACGCCTCCAGACCACCGCATGCTCCAGCCCCTTTTGTCGTTGCCCTTCAGCCGCCCCTGCAGCGCCATACCCAACCACCGCCCCTGTCTTCCGAGTTCTTTGGATCTAAAGCTTCGCCATCGACCATCGCCGCAGCACGATGCCGCTACTTCATGCCAATTGTTGAGCTGCCGTGCTGCTGCAAATGATGATGATTAGAAGAAGCTGCTTCAATTACATGGATGCTGATAAAGACTAGTTGCTGTTGAAGCCCGGTTGCTGTTGAAGACCCGATGCTGATGAAGCCTGATTGCTATTGAAGACCGGATGCTGATTGAAGACTGGTTGCCGAATTGGTTGCTGATTGCTGCCGACCTGCTGATGAAGAAGGGTTGCTGAGTTGCTGAATTGCTATGGTTGCCGATGGTTGCTGATTCGTCAAGAATGGTTGCTGTCCAAGACCTTGGTGGATGCGTTGCTGATTGGTTGCTGATTTTGCCGTTGCTGTGCTGCTACATTTCCGTTGTTGTGTTCTTTGCCTTTCATTTGTTGGGCGGCATTCTTCTGCTGCATTCTTTGAAATTGGGTACATTGTGGGTGATGTGTTCTTTGCCATGGGTACATTATTGCCGTGAGAAATGGCCTTTGTGTCCCTACAAGAAGCTGCAAAAATGAAGTCAAGAAGATGCGTCATTTGCGGATGTGGCCGTGCCTCACTTTCACCAAAATGTTGTTGTTCTTTGGCGATGATGATGATCTTGAATATGAAGATCTAGAAGAGGTCAAGATAAAAAAATCTGATTTGGAGGTGAAGCTTGAGAAGATGGCTGATGAAGATGATACTGTTGTTGATGCTGCTGTCAAAGAGCGTTGATGCCGCTCTGGCCAAGGTAGTGTTTGTAAGGAGTTATGGCAAGAGATATCAAAAGCTCAGGAGATGGAGAAGTTCTATTCATTCCATATCAAGCTGTAAAGTTTCAAAGTGAGCTGCTGCAAATTTGATGAAGCTGACATGTTGCTAATGTATTACTGCAACCAATAAAATTAGGAGTTCTTTAGCTGTCATCATTAAGACAACTTCTTTGTTTTAGCCAAGCCCGATATCTTTATTGCTAACATTCTTAGCTGGATACGGAGTTTCTTGGGTATTTGCTACTGTAGATGAAGAAGTATCAAAAGTCAGCCTTAGTCTCTACGCAAAGAAGTAATAAAACTAGAAGGCTGCTATTGGATAAGAATATTGGAGTTGTCTGGTGCTCTTTCCTCCAGTATTGGGAACTTGAGTTACCTCCAGACTATGTCATTGCAAAATAACAAAATATCAAGCTCTATTCCTATGGAAGTTGGGGAATTGGCACAACTAAAAGAAAATAGTACATCTTTATAATAACCAGTTTATTGGTGAAGTTCCGAGAACCCTGGGACTTCTGGATCAGCTTGATTATTTTTGAAATAAATTCCTTTGCAACTCATCTGGGTTCTGATGTCAAAAATCATGTATTTGAGATTGGTTATTTGAAGTAATTCTCATTCAGATGGATACAAGTTGCGACACATTATTTCAATTCCAAGAGCATTCTAAGTCGGGGGACTGTCGTTGCTATGAAAAGGTTGACAAATCCGAACTTTACCAGATAAATTCAGAATCTGAAATCCTCATATGAGTCTTCAAAAAGACAGCTTGAGAAGCAAAGAAAAGAGAAGCTGACTTCATAGCAACACTTGCAAAACAAGAACAAGGAATAGCAGATTTGAAGTCCGCATTTCGTGATCGGAGGACACAGTTGAGACTTGACCCAGTCGTACATGAGGAGTTTACTCAATTGAAGGAATTGGTTGAGGAGGAAGAAAATGATAAGATTGCATTAAAAAAAAGAAAGCTAAAAAAAAAATAGTTCAGTTGATACTCTGATTGCTCAAAGGATCATATTTAGAACCTATGCTTTGAAATTGCCTGGAAAGTACCTGAATTCCAAATATGAAGAGTTCTTTCAGCTACATTTAGATGCCTTGTTCCATTTGATAAAGTTGTCCCTGCCATCACTTAAAGCTCAAGCTAGTAAAAATCAAGATTGTATTTTTTTTTTTTATGTTGCTCAGAAATCAGGGAATCCTAGCAATACTTTGGTGCAGTCTTCTCCAAAATTGCTTACTATGCCGCTACACAGCAGCAGGATATCACTTTCTGATGATCAACATCATTTGCTTGTTCAGTTTCCACTCTTTGTTGATATTTAAATCAATCCTTCTCTGCTGTCTCATACCCCTTCAAATGAGCAACATGGAAATTGCAATTGGGCAACAATTTGCTCAACAGCAATGTGAGACGGTTGATTGTTGGTATAAAATTGTAACCATACTATGAAAATTAATAGCACCCAAAGGCCTGGCAAAATGAATCCAAGAGTAACATTGAGTTCAAAAGAAGAAAAATATCAAGATGCTGAAACACAGAGGAGAGAAACATTAAGAGTACCATTCGCACACATCTCGATTAGGCTTTTGATCCTCTAGTATCAGCTTTGCAATCAAAGAACAGATCTGCAGAAATTTCTGGAAGGGCTGAAGCTAAAGGAAGATAGCAATGAAGAGAGTCGCAGCCACATCCTAAGGAAATGAAGAGAGATGCAATCAATTCAAAGAAAATGTAAAGAAAAGAAGAATAAATAGAGTTGTGACTAGAATGAGAAAGAGCAAGTTTCTCAAATAAATGACAGCATCATTTGGCAAATGAATGTTTTCAATGTATGATTGTTGAACATTTTGAGCTATGAACTCATGAAAGGAATGAGATTTTCATTAAATGGAAATTGTTTAAAAGATATTCATGATAATGCTTCTTTTATTCAACAAAATCTTGGTGAATCAAGGATTGAAGCTCCTTAGAAAGTTGTGGGCAACCATCCATTCACAACTCAATAACTTTTGCTAGAGAACTCCTATCGGGGCGAAATTTACGGCGTTGGAAACTAGACTTCTAGAGCTTTCCAACCATGTATGGTACAACTCCTATCAGCTGCCCAGTTGGTACAGTTTTGATGGGAAGGGAAGCCAAGTTTCTGCAGTTTTGCCGGTTTGACCATCCTTCATTTAAACGGCAATAACTTTTGATAGGAAACGCTGATTGAAACGAAATTTGCGGCATTGGAAACTAGACTTATAGAGCTTTCCAATCATATATGGTACATTTCTTACCGGCAGCCCAGTGTATAGCAGATTTCAATGGAAGTGGAGACTAGTTCCTGCGATTCAGCTAGCTCGACACCCCTTTGTTCAAATACCGATGACTCTTGCCAGAAAATTCCATTTGAGATGAAATTTGCGGCGTTGGAAACTAGACTTCCAGATATTTCCGATAATGTATGGTACAACTCCTGTTGATGGTCCAGTTGATACAGGTTCTGGTCACAAGGCGAGATATAGAACGCATCTCTTGACCTGTCTATGGATCCCAAGAATTCAATGACATGAGTCTCGATGTGGCGATGGGATACTCATCTCAAGGCGGTCAAATGCAAGTCCTAGATCTCAAACCTGCTATAGGGTGCAAGTCTCCAAGGCGGCCACCAAAAAACCCAAATTATGAAATGACGCAGATCTTGAGGTGGCGATGAAGCACTCATCTTAAGGCGTTGATAATATAAATCCTAAAACAGCATCCTTCTCAGTGCAATGATCGAATACGCACCTTGAAGAGGATCTCAAAGTGGTACATATCATGATATGATGATAGAATACGCATCTCGATGCAGCCAATAAAATGCAAACCTCAAAGCGGCACGATCTCGATGCGATGATAGCACACGCATCTCGGGGCGACCTATAAAAATATGTGAATCCTAAAACGGTGCAAGTCTCAAGACGGTGGTGAGACATACATCTTGAAGCAACCGAAGCAACTCAAATCCCAAAGAGGCGGGGCAGATAAGGCGACGCCAGATATATACAAATGAATGATATGTATGCACATGATGATACATGCATATGTAATAAAAAGTTTTGAAATGCAAATAAAATGAAATTATTTCCTTCATTGCCTCTACTTGTATTCCTTTGCCCTTAATCGGAGGTTCCCGCAATCTTATTCGGGGTAATTAATAATGGAGGCTTGCCTCTATTAGGAATGGAAGAACCCACAAACAACAAAAAATGATATTTGTGATTCGATGTATCGTTTGGTGTCACACGATGCCAGGCGCGTATTTTTGATCCCACATTCAGCTTCACGAATTGAGATCTACTAGAGCCCAGTTCTCAATGGATGAGCTGGGAGCCCTATTGGCAAATTTCCACATACGCCCGACGCTGATATTGGAGATTAAGGACGCTCAATTGCGAGACCCCAAGCTAATGAAGTTAGATAGGAAGCTACAGAAGAGGAGGCGTGGCGACTACTCTTTATCTCCAGATGGAGCAATTATGGTGGGTGCTCGGATCTATGTGCTACGCAATGAGGTGGCTCTCAAGTTGCAGATCATGGAGGAAGCTCATAGCTTAGCTTACGCTATGCACCCTGGGAGTATGAAGATGTACCGGAATATCAAGCAAAACTACATCTGGAGGAATATAAAGAAAGAAATTGCTGATTTTGTGGCTAAGTGTCCGATTTGTCAGCAGATCAAGGAGAAACACAAGAAGCCACCAGGGTTGTTGGTGCCCTTAGAAATTCCTGAATGGAAGTGGGAAAGAATAGCGATGGACTTTGTGACTTGTCTACCTCGTACCAGTCAAGGCAAAGATGCAATTTGGGTCATCATTGATAGGTTGACCAAATCTGCCCACTTCATACCTATCAAGACTACCTACTCACAGGATCGATTGGCACGGCTATACTGAACCAAATTGTGAGACTGCATGGAGTACTAGTGTCCATTGTATCCGATTGAGATCCGAGGTTCACTTCACACTTCTGGAAAAGTCTACACAAAGCCCTGGGGACAAAGTTGAGTTTTAGCACGGCATTCTATCCTCCGACAGTTGGGCATTCCGAAAGGACAATACAGATACTCGAAGACTTACTTCGGGCATATATTATAGAACTTCTTGGGAGTTGGGAAGACAACTTGGGGCTGTTAGAGTTTGCCTATAACAATAGTTTCCAGGCTAGTATTGGAATGCCTCCGTACGGAACCCTATACGGTAGAAGCTGCAAGACTCCTTTAAGCTGGGATAAAGAAGGAGAAAGACAAATACTTGGTCCAGAATTAGTGGAACAGACTTCAGAGCAAGTGAAGCTCATCAAGGAACGATTGAGGAAAGCCCAAGACAGGCAACGGGGTTATGCTAATAACCGCCGTCGAGATCTGGAGTTCGAAGTAGGAGACAGAGTCTACTTGAAGGTGTCCCCTTGGAAGGGCGTTATGAGGTTTCGTAAACGCGGGAAGCTGAGTCCGTGATATATCGGGCCTTACTAGATTCTGGACCGGGTGGGCCCAGTCGCCTACTGACTTGCACTGCTAGAGGAGTTATCGAGGATCCATGATGTTTTCCACGAGTCGGTCTTGCGGAAGTGTCTTTCAGATCCAAATCAAGTACTGATGGGACCGACCGTAGAATTGGTGCCCGATCTGACATACGTAGAGGGGCCAGTACGAGTCCTCGACAGGAAGGAGCAAACATTAAGGAATAAAAGTATATCTTTGGTAAAAAATACTATGGAGTCATCACCAAGTGGAGGAGGTCACTTGGGAGAGAGAAGAGCAGATGAGGGCACAGTACCCTCATCTATTTTAGTTGAGCTATATATGAAAATTTCGGGGACGAAATTTTATAAGGGTAGGAGAAATGTAACGCCCCGGAAATTTTACGAATAAATAAATTATTTCTAGAAATAATTTCTAAGATTAATTAACACATAAAAGAGATTAACTACTTGTAAATCCAATTAAAGGGAAAAATAGAGAACTAATAAATCCAAAGTCCAGCCTCGCAACAATTGTTGCCAGAGCAGGCTGTGTTGGGCCAGGCCAATTACACATGAAATAGTTGAAGTTGGACAAAAGAGATTTAATCCCGGTGTAGTAATTGGAAGAATTAGGAAGTGTGAATTAATTTTAATTATTTAATTGGAGATACAGGACAAGAATGTGAGTCCCAATAAATCACAACTAGCAGGGTCAAAAGCCGAAAGATATGGATCTAGGTCGGCCGTGGAGGCGACCCGTGAAGCTACAGCACACCCGTGACACTACCGGGAGTCCCCGTGACAAGGTATTCCGTTATTCTTTAGGGATTAATTATTAAGGGTTTTAAAATGTAGTTAAGTGAAATTGAATAATTAAAATTTATTTACTTAAATCAAAGGATACATACCTTTGATTATATTTTTTTTGAATATAAAGAAAAAGGGGTCAAGGCCTCTCAGCTTGACCCACTCTCAGAACGCCACAGAGCGCCTTCGCGTTCGCGAGAGACCGGCGGGCAAACGGGATCTGGTCGCTCCCTTTCTCTTGGGTGAACAGCGCCTCAGAACTATAGGGATCTCGTGAGGTGGAGTAGAGCTTGGGCTTTAAGTAGAGGAGAAATTAGGACAGTGGAGTCCCTTCTCTTCCACGACCTAGCTGTGAGAAATCTCCCCCATTCTCCACGATCTCCGGCGAGCTTTTCCCCACCTGGCACCACCAGAGAACCCGGTCACCGGTCACCTTCTCTCCACCGCTTCGACACAACGACCTGACGACACCTGCGCACGGCCAGGCTTAGCTCAAAGCCACCCTCCTTTCATGTGCGCAACCGGCGGCGGTGCACGACCAGGCAGCGAAGTTTCCCCTGTCTCTGCCCTTTAGTGTTGCCCCGACCATCATCGTGGCACCGGCTAGCCTGCTGCCGGTCTACACCCAAGGCTGCCCCTTTCTCCATTGTTTCTGATCGCCAGCAATTCCGTCATCTGTAACCAACGGGCAAGCCGACTACCACTGTCCCTGTCTGTCTCTCTCGATTTGGTGAAAACATCGACGACAGGGTTCCCATTGGGAGACAGTCAGTTGTTGACTAGAATTCTCCCAAAAATCACAGTGAGTCTTCTACTGTTTTGATGATGTTGAGGATTGAAGTTAAGTCACAAAGGGGCAAGGAGTTAGAGTAGTTAAACAACCATGAGATATGTTGTATGCTTGTAGAAATGAGATTATGTGATATGTATGCGTTTATGCTATTATGGGAGAATGCTTGTATAATTTTCGGGGCCCTCCAAATAGAGGAAGTGCTGCCGAATTTTTGTAGAAATCTTAAAAGAAATTATAGATGATTGAATGGCAATGACCATGCTTAACTCTTATTCATGTTAAAGAGCATGTTAGAGGTTGTTTGATATTTGTAGTTAATTAGAGTTAAATTCTCTAAATTGGGGGAAATTTCGTATTATGATTCTTTAGAAATACAAAGTCCATGCTAGGGGAAAACATGCTCTATTCAAGTGATAAATTTATCGTGCTCTAATGAGTTAGATTAGAGTATGCTTTTAGAGTAAGGATTTCATATTCCTGAAAAGTCCGTATTTTCATTTCAACGACAAGAAAAGGGCAAAGGCAAGGCCGTTGCTGCTGAAGGACCTAGCCAGCCTTAGGAATTACTCAGACTAAGGTGAGGGAACACAACTGTAAATTTATCGTATTTCTGTCATATTTTTATCGTATTGACTTCTTGAGAATTCATGTTATGAGTTGATTAGTTTTCATAAATACTGTAAATTTTCAAGCATGAAAGTAGTAATCATGTTTTGGCATTTTTGAAAACCCATTTATGAAAAGCATGTGAAAAGCACATACATATTACATAAATTAAAATAATAGACATATTAGTGCACTGCATCGTACTCACATACATGCCTGAGCCAGAGGTGGCTCTACGATAGAGCCAGAGAGTATGATACTAGGTAGAAAAGCGGTGGTTTTCTATAACTCTGTTTTTACTGGCCCAACTATCTGTTTTCAAACCCTCCTGATTTCAAGAAATAAAACCCCCTTTCCGTACCCATCGGGTGCTTAGTATACGTATATATTGTAATTCGCAAATGAAACAGATGTTACACCAGCTGGGCCGGGAGTGCACCCAGCCCATAAGCTGTACAGTTAAACCTGAAATCAAGGATCATGTACTCTAAACAAGATTCATATGACATAACATAACCGGTTACACACCGGGAGTCATATTCAAATAAGAGTCATAATAAAGTACACCACACAGAGTCATGGGCAACTACGGCCCCAAATACAGCGGAAGAAAACATAATTAAAGTTTAATACAATCCAACAATAATAAACATGGAAATGGGTACGCCAGAGCCAGCTAAACCTCGATCCCTGCTCGAGACATAAATCACTAACACGATCCGAGTCTAGATCCTGTAACATAAAAACAGTATAGAAGAGGGCTGAGCTATACGAGCTTAGTGAGTATGGACTACCCCGCTAGGTATTACACATACCTGTCATCTGTACCAAAGTACTGAAACATAATCAATGCAAGTAGAACTCATGAAGGTCAGCATAATTATCTTCAATCTTGATAATAATGCTAGCATGATCAGAAATCCCGAGAAAAAGATACAAGACATCTTATATCCCTCAAGCATATAGTGAACATATATATGTGCGATGACCTCATATCATACAAGCGTGCACCCCTAGCTAAAATGTCTCCGGAAGGACTCCAGTATCCATCAGGAACAGCGGTATGCCTCTACATGATCCTGATAACCTGAGCTACATAAGTCCAGTAAATCCAGTATCAGAGACAGGAAGGGGGTTTTTATAAAAACACGACTTTCGTAAACATTTTAGTTTTAAGAAAACGGCTGAAAACAAACCCCTTCCTCACTGGTCCCGTCTACTAAAAATACCCGGCTCTATCCCGAGCCCCTGCTGGATCCCCCATACATTAACTAAGGTGCAGCTTATGATACATGCAATAATCTTTAACTACCCCTTAGGGTTTCCCTTAATCATATAACTACCCCGTAGGGTTTCCTTTTATCATATCTCATACACTGAAATTTAACTCAATTATACAAGCATGAAAATACTATGCAAGTATAATAATAAATCCTTCGGCATCCACAAATCGAATCAAAACTCATAAGAATACGATAAAACAAAAATCTCGATGAATACACAAATTAAATATAGATCTACGGTAAAGTCCCCTCACCTTAAGTCCTTGCAAGTTCCTAGGAATCGCTCGGTCCTTCGGCGGCTTCCGCTGGACCTTTTCCCTTCCCTAGAATCAATGAGAGTACTAATTAAATACAAAGTCCGTATTTTCCATAACTTTGTCTTAAAGCTTAAGAATACAAAGATTTAAGAATACGATTCCGTATTCTTAACTTAGACTCCTATTTAACTCAAAGTAGCATATAAGGGACATTAAACTGATAAGGCCATGTTTTCATACTTAATGAGTATAACATGGCTTTAAATCCTTATACCCTTAAGCATGCTTAACTAGCCGACATTAATCAATCTAAAGCATGTGTCCCCTAAGCATGACAATTATGGAAATTAGGCATACATAAGCATGTTAATCATGAAAGCTAAACATACTTAAGCAAGTTAACACGATCACTAATAGGCATTAATACCTTAGGATTTTCATGAAAATTCGGCGGCACCTCCCCTATTTATAGGGCCCCGAAAATTATACAAACATTCACATTAACTACTATTTAAGCTAGATTATGCTTTCCATAGTATTATACAAGCCACTAATCTTTCTAATCTCCCACTTAATCCCTCTCTATTCGTAGCCTTATCATGATCATAATCTCAAGAAAGACATTCACCACCATAAGTTCATGTAATCATATAATCTAATCTAGGGTTCTTCTCCCCCATTTTCAACTCACAAGAGCAATACGAACTCATTGAAGAAGGGGCCGGACAGCAAGGAGAGGGAAAAGAGGTCTGGCCGGACCGGGTGTTGCCGAATCAGTGCTCAGGCGGCTGATCGCAGGTTGGAGGCGACGTGGCTGGTGAGGGCGGCCGCTGGCCCTTGTGCTTTGCCCGGCTTGCAGGGTTGGCGTGGCTCGGCTAGCGGCATGCGAACGCTTGCTCACGGGCACGCGTGGCTCGCTGGCGGCAAGGGGAGCCTAGGCTGGGCGGCCGGGCGGTGCAGGTGAGGGTTTGCCGGCGGAACCTCCAACGTCGGTGGCGCCCTAGCTCACGGTCGAGAGGGAAAGGAAGGGGATGGCACGATGGTTTCCCTCAATTGATTTTCCATTTTTCCAACTTAACCCTAAGTCCTTCCTATATACTTTCATACATGAATAAAATAATGTTAGTTTTCATTATTTGTCTACCATAATAGCCATTATTTTCAATCTTTTCATTAAATTAATTTATCATTCCAATCATTAGATTTTGGTCACATGGGTTTGAATTACTTAAACCACTCATCGAACCAATTATTTCCCCTTTACGTCACATCCTCTTTTATTATTATTATCTTTTAAATCATCCACCGACCCAGATCTAGAAATTCCGGAGGTACTGTAGTTTCACGTGATCTGTCTCTCATCAGACCATATCCGCGAATACCGGCTTTTGACTCGCCCGATTCTCCTGCTTAATTAATCTGGATTAATTAACACTTACGAGACCTTTCCTTTAATCAATCGTGGTTATCCTTACCGTCCACCTCCAACTATTCCAAGTGTAGGTAGCCGGGCCCAGTAAGGCCTTCCTTGAGCCCATTAGTTGTGAGGCTGGTTTTTAATTGGCCTTAAAATAAATAATTAATTTTCTATGTTAATTAATCTTATTAATTGTCGAAAATCTTCTGATTTATTTACTTAGAAAATTCGTGGTGTTACATATATATTATAGCTCACGGTTGTTGAGTTGGTCCAACCGGAGAGCTATCGAGTGTTGAGTTGGTTCACTCGTTTCCAGTCTGGTTCCGTTGTATGGAAGTAGAGGTGTAGATGACACTAATATGATTGATGACGAGGATTTGATTCCACAGATTGTCACCTCCACGGTTGTTAAGTTGGTCCAACCGTGAAAGCTACTGGCTTTGAGTTGGTCAGCCAGGACATATATGAAAATCATCTCCCGCAGATGTTGACATTAATATGATTAATGATGAGGATTTGATTTCACCGATTGTCACCTTCACGGTAGTTGAGTTGGTCCAACCGTGAAGGCTACTGGCTTTGAGTTGGTCAGCCAGGACATATGTGAAAATCATCTCCCGTTCTGATGATAAATGATTAAAGAAATGCATATGTGCATATCATTTTGATTTATTTGGATATTGGCTCTAATCATAGTTATGATCAACATGTTGTTTTCATGTTTAAATATCGTTCGGTATTCATATCTCACATTTCATTTTTTTATTATCTACTATTGAAGGCATACAGGTATGTTAAACCTGACAGTAGTGTTAGTACCTCACTGAGCTCCTGTAGCTCACCCTTGTGTTGTATGATCTTTTGCAGGTAGTAAGCAGGGTCATGGTTCTGCTTAGAATGGAAGATAGGGTCCTGACTACCATAGTTGGCTATGACCGCCTGGCCCATATCCTTTATTGCATTTAGAGTTTATGATTTGAGGCGTATTGTTAACTCCTATCCAGATTTGTGTTGTATCTTAAGACTTTATGGCTTATATCGATATCGTATTTGACTTTATGTTTTCATAATATTAATGTTCATTATGAGTAACTACTTGTTTTATACAACCTTAGGCCGGGGTTCATTCCCTGACCTTGCTGGTGTGACACCTGGGTCCTTAAAAGGATTAGGGTGTTACACTGGCAGTCCATTTCGTTTGAATACCCGCTCTGCATGTTTTATTCATAATTTTATATTTAAATCCCTCTCTGTATTTATATTACATGCAAGCCCCTCATCTGAGAGAGAGATACATAATTCTCATTTGGTCCCTAAGTTTTATAAATTTACAACTAGGTCTCCAGGTCCAGAGAGAGACACATTATCCTTCAGTCCCTGATTATTTCTAAAATTACCATTAGGTCCTTAATGACCCCAATTAATCTCAATTATAGATTTAATTATTTTAAATTACTCTTTTAAATTCATAATTCCTCTCTAATTATTACCCAGTATATAAAACTATATGTTAGAGAGTATCCTCTTATTTAGTTACACCCTTATCCTTATCTCATCAAATAAATATTTTAAGAGATATCCTCTAGATTAAATGAATACGGAGTTTGATTTTAAATCTTATCTTCATCTTTAACCATAAGTAAGATAACTATAATTTTAAATACTTTTTAATTGTAAGGTTTGGAATACTATTCATATTCAAATAAAAGAAATAATTAGAAGGCTTTATTCCAAATAAAAATTTAAATAAAAATCCTTGGGAGACTCTCCCTTATTCTCTAACAACTATCGAAATTAATTAAAAACCTAATAACATGAAATCCTAAAAATACCTTGGGCTTCACAATCTCCCCACCTTAAAAGAATTTTGTCCCCGAAATTACTCATGGTCCTCGACAACCATACTTGTCTCTCCCGGTCTCAGGTGACGCATGTACCCCTTCCGTAACAAGGTTGTAGACTCGTCCATGAGTCATTGGTCTCTGATTGGAAGAAGATGGTTGATTTGTCCAAGTTGCTTTCCTTTTCTTGTCCCCACCGGGTTGTCCCTGAGTTGGTGCACCGGATTGTCGCGTTGGTGCACCCTGCGTCCCTTGACTAGTCCCTTGCTTGGCCTGGTGTTGGGGACACTGTGCCTTCCGATGTTCCATGCTACCGAAGACGAAGCAACAACTTTGAATAATCGGACACTAAGCCTTCTTGTGTGGTCCTCCACACGTGAAACATTTCATTGGATGTGATATACTAGCACTACCTCCTGATGCCGCTGATGGTCCGGAAGCCTTGCCATATGGTTGATACTTGTGTCCGGATTTTGATTTTCCAAAGCTCTTTCCGAAGGACCGTCCTTGACTCTTTTGATCGTTATCTTTCTTCTCCTTATGAGGTAGTGTTTGTGAGTTGCTTTGGGAGGAAGCATCGATGTATTTCGCCCGGGATACCACGTCAGCATAGCTAGTGCACATATGTCCCGCTATTATTTCCTTCAAACATGGCCGTAAACCGGTCTCGAACATTCTGACTTTGCTCTCCTCTGTGGGAACCATGTCCGGCAGAAAGCGAGCCAGCTTGTCGAACTCAATCTCGTATTGTTCCACTAACATCTCACGCACCTTGCATGAGAGCGTTGAATTGTTGTGCCATTAAAAGAAGCCTTCCTCGAGAAAAGTACTTCGCAAAGAAAGCTTTCTTGAACCCTTCCCAAGTCTCGAAGGCTACCCCTTTCCTAATTTGCATCTCCCCAAGATACCAATCTTCTGCGTTCCCTTGCTTCAGGTAGGCTGCCGTCTTGACTCTATCCGGGTCCTCGGCTTGGTGCATGTCGAAAGTCTTCTCTAGTTCCCGGATCCACATCTCGGCCTCTTTAGGGGCGGCAGTACCATCAAACGGGCGGGGAGAAGGCCTCTTAATCTCTCCCACCAGGCCTCTATTAGGTGTTGGCGAAGCAGAGGGAGGCGGTGGTGGAGGTTGTGCTTGTCATTGTTGCCTCTCTTCCTAGATGTATCCCATCATTTCTCTCAATAACTCGATCATGGTTATGGAGGGTGCCTCCCCCTTAAGTCTGGGCCCGCTGCTCGTGGCCTCGCAGTACCTGATTGAGTAGGCAGTTCCTGCTCAACCTCCATATCCACTACGGTGGGGGACCCTCATTCACCTGAGGTTGGGATACCTCTTCCACTGGAGGCTGTGGTACCTTCACACGGCGTAGCCGTCCGCGAGGCCGTCCCCACATACCTCTTCCCCTCACCATGTTAACTGCGAGATATCAACATACAAATCTATCACTTTCAAGTACTATAACCCAAAACAAGTATTTTAACGAAACGGTAACAGATT
The DNA here is from genome assembly GCA_026586065.1 of Dioscorea zingiberensis. Taxonomy (NCBI): domain Eukaryota; kingdom Viridiplantae; phylum Streptophyta; class Magnoliopsida; order Dioscoreales; family Dioscoreaceae; genus Dioscorea; species Dioscorea zingiberensis. Next base: position 38,017,540 of record CM048821.1, on the reverse strand, counting down.
CCAACTATGATTTAAAACAATAGTCAAATTTTTAACATATCAACTTTGGGTGTCAACTGACCCCAACTAACTAACATAACTCCTAACCCTATTCCAAGATGGAGATAGTACTAGTACTACTCCGGTAGTTTTCCCCTCCTTCAGAACTGTATCACATAATTGCGCTTCTTCCCAAGAGGAATATTCAGACAATTGTTCTTGTGGTGGTCCGTTTTACCACAATGACGATATTTAGGGAGAGGATGTCCGCAATCTGCAATCAGGCATTCACAGTGACGACACCACTCGGCCACACAAAGCTCGTCTTCATTATGAGGGGGTCCTCCACAATAGTCGCACCTGATCGCGTCCTTATTCTTCCTCGCCGTGGAAATATAGCGGCAACCAAAGTGTTTACGGTGTTTCCGAACTGGTGATGGCTCCTCGATATGTTCTTCTTGCACATTTTCTCCTTCGGTACTCTCTTCTATCTCTTTCGAGCTTTCCACTTCTACCCCTAATTTCTCTAGGCTTTTCACAACTACTTCATTCTGCCCTATCCTTTCCTCGTCATACATAATTGATACTATGCTTTCCACGTCTTCATCCACATCCTCTAGGCGCTCCTCGGCTACATCTATCTCTAGATCAGACATAGTCGGTTCTCTGTCAACCAACAACACTATTAATCAATTTCGTAAGCGACTTAACACTCAATCATTCCTAGTTGTCTAAGTCACTAGGGCAACTAGGGTGTCCGTTATCTGCATTGCTCTGATACCATATTAATCTGTCACGCCCCGACCCGAATCCCGGGACCTTAGGCACGTGCACAGAACGGCCGTATCCAAGTGGAGACGGGCTCCGCTCGGATACAAGGCCTAAGTAATTCAGAAACATATAACATAATATAATAAATAAATCAAAATTTATTTATTAGAGTTACAACGGAAATAAAAATATAATTTATACACCCTACAGGGGTCCTACAAGTCAGGACTAGTTGAAATCTTCCAACCTCGGCAAGCTATGTTCTGACCCTCCTGAGACCAACTCAGCTAATCCCTTAATCCTGAAAGAGAGGAAAAAGAAATGGAGTGAGCTTTCAAAAGGAAAGCTCAGTAAGTTCCCCGCAGGGATCACAACGAAATCAAAACATCAAACCGATAAAAGCTTATCAAAACTCAATAATCATCAAGTCACACAACAGGGGTCATGCCCCGCACAAACAAGGATCTAGGAGACTAGAAAACAAAAGGAACTCCTAGATTAGGAAATAGCCCTCCGGCTCAACACACTTCCCCGGTCAGCACCCAGCTTCATCTAGAATCGACCTCGGTCTCTTGTACGTGTCGACACGGTCAGTGTATCGTCCCACTGATAGGTTGGACTACCAAGGTATCCTCCCCCTGGCATGGAACTATCAGAACGTCAGGGTGTCCTCAGCCCTGAGCGCTCCACTTGAGCATCTGCTCCACTGAACCGGCAAAATAAGAACTCACCTGGCGCACACTTGCCTGGCCAGCACATAAGACCATGGCCTATGATCAAATGTCGGTCACAGGGTGGTGTGCCCAATGAACAATTCAAACAACGGATATTGAAAGCACATCAACCATGCACATACAAAGAAGGAAACAATCAACAGGTATGTGCACGCATTCCAATAACAGATAGGCGATAAACATGCTAAAAGGAATAGCAACAATAAAACAAGAAATCCCGATGACGGGTGGAAACTAGGCAAAGGTAACTTACCTTTGCGATATCTGAAACCTTCCCTGACCCTTACTCCCGAATAGTCTCTATGTCTGTATCTGGTGGTAAGATCTAATTAATAACAGCAACATTCAGAATTTTCTAAAAAAAATATGCATGATGCCCTAATTCGACCCAAGCCCGAATTATGGGCTAGCTTTTCCCCTTTTATTAATAGACTTTTCTCTCTTCATTCCCAAAAGAAGAAACTAGCTTAGTGGTTAAGGCCTACTAAGCCCAACATGGGGTCCTTGGTTCAATTCCCCTTCTCTACATCTCTTACTATATTTTTTATTTATTTTTTATAGATTTGATTGATCAATTTAGGTTTGGCCCATTGGACCTGACTCAACCCTATCTGGTTGAACCCAACTATCCCAGAACTAGTTCAAACCCAACTGATCTGATCAAGTCATCTAACTCAATTGTGCACCGGTTTAGACCCAAACCAATTGATTGGACCAAACCTATTATCTCTTTCTAAATTGATTTGTTTTTTTTTTAAAAAAAAGCTAGGTCTAACTCAATCATTAAACCCAATCTAATTGATTTGATTAAACCAACCAAACCAATTAAATTGATCTAACTAAACCTGACTCAATCCAACTAATCTGATTTGCTAATTCAGACTTGACCCAATTAAAACTAACTTGACTAAAAAAAATCAATCCAGACCCAATCCATCAGCTAATTGACTCAACCTGAATCAATTGAACTTGGTTTAACAATTAACCCAAATCAATACCACATAACTTGACTGAACCCCTTCTTTAAAACAGGTCCAACCCGTTCAAACGACTCAGCCTCGTCTTCAAGCTCTAGACAGAGCTCCACCAGAGGAAGGTGGCGCCTGGACCTGCGCGGTGATCGCCGGCGATGGGCGGGAACAGACGGAGCCTCCCTTCTCCCGTGGCCCTCACCGTCCAAGGGTGGTGCGCGCCGCGAGCTCCCTCCTGACTAAGAACGGTTGAGTTCTCGTCTTTCCCTCGTCGGAGCTCTCGACCCTCACCGGCGCTCCGCTGCACTACAGAGGATGGCAGTAGTTTCTTAACTTCCCCCTCTCCCTCAAAGCGTTCCTAGTCCTCTTATATGCATGCGATAACGAAGTCGTTTCAAGAAAAGATCATCAAGAAAGAGAGGCTCACCGGGGTTTGATCGCCGTCGAACTCCTTTTCTGGTGACGATCAGCATCTCTGTCAACGCTCCCCTGGCGGTGGTCCTGGTCCCCGTGCGCGTCATCTCTCTCTCTCTCTCTTTCTCTATCTCACCGTGCCTCACGGAGAAGATATCATCGTTTCTCATATGACCTCCATCGATCACAGGGTGGTTCTTATTTATAGGTTTTTGAGAGAGGTTCTAGATAACCTTCTTCTAATTAGATTAGATTTTATCTCTTTTCTTGAATCCCAATTTAAATTATTTGCAGGAGTGGATAAACCTAGGCCGCAGCGCACGCGGCGGCGTCGCGGCTGTGGCACGCTGGAGAAGATGGCCTGGGCTGCCTCGCAATCCGTCCCTTACGGATGGTTGGCCCTAATCGCATACAGCGATCCAACGGCCCTTGTTTTGATCCCTTTCCTCGAATCTGGTGTTATATTTGATCAACGGCTCTGCTCGGAAGAGGACGGGCGGCCAGATATCACCCCCGTACCTCGAACTTATTCGCGATCTGTGGATTATCTAATCATAGCCGTCCATTTCGTTTGAATACCCTCTCTGCATGTTTTATTCATAATTTTATAATTAAGTCCCTCTCTGTATTTATAATACATGCAAACCCCTCATCTGAGAGAGAGATACATGATTCTCGTTTGGTCCCTGAGTTTTATAAATTTACAACTAGGTCCCCAGGTCAAGAGAGAGACACATTATCCTTCAGTCCTTGATCATTTCTAAAATTACCATTAGGTCCTTAATGACCCCAATTAATCTCAATTATGGATTTAATTATTTTAAATTCATCTTTTAAATTCATAATTCCTCTCTAATTATTACCCAGTATATAAAACTATATGTTAGAGAGTATCATCTTATTTAGTCACACCCCTATCCTTATCTCATCAAATAAATATTTTAAGAGATATCCTCTAGATTAAATGAATACAGAGTTTGATTTTAAATCTTATCTTCATCTTTAACCATAAGTAAGATAACTATAATTTTAAATACTTTTTAATTGTAAGGTTTGGAATACTATTCATATTCAAATAAAAGAAATAACTAGAATGCTTTATTCCAAATAAAAATTTAAATAAAAATCCTTGGGAGATTCTCCTTTATTCTCTAACAACTATCAAAATTAATTAAAAACCTAATAACATGAAATCCTAAAAATACTATGGGCTTCACACAACCCATAAGCTGTGCAAATTTAACCTGGAATCAACAATGTACTCTAAAATAAAATCCATATGACATAACATAACCGATTACACATCGGGAGTCATATTTAAACCCAAGTCATAAATAAAGTTCAACACTCCGAGTCATGGGCAACTAGGGCCCCAAATACAGCGGAAGGAAAACATAAGTAGAGTTTAATACAACTCAACAACGATGAACATAAAGACAGGTACGCCAGAGCCAGCTAGAGCTCGATCCATGCTCGAGACATGAGCTACTATCCCAATCCAAGTCTAGATCCTGTAACAGAAAAACAGTATAGAAAAGGGGTTGAGTTTTACGAGCTCAGTGTGTATGGACTACTCTGCCAGTTATTACACATACCTGTCATCTGTGCTAAAATACTGGAACTTAATCAATGCAAGGATAACTCATGAAGGTCAGCATAATTATCTTCAATCTTTATATGAATGCTGGCATGACCAGAAATCCGGAGAAAACACACAAGCAATCTCATATCATATCAAGCATATAGTGAACATATATATAAGCGATGGCCTCATATCATTCAAGCGTGCACCCCTAACTAAAATGTCACCGGAAGGACTCCAGCGCCCATCAGGAACAACGGTATGCCTCTACATGATCCTGATAACCGGCGCTACATAAGTCCGGTACTTGACGACCAGCGGTATTCCTCTACATGTGTACGTCCAGTATCAATCCCGTATCCGATACGAGCCCTCACAAGAGACAGGGAGGGGGGGGGGAGGTTTATAAAAGAATGACTTTCGCAAACATTTTAAGTTTTAAGAAAAACGGTTGAAAACAAAACCCCTTCCTTAGCCCGATCTCGTCAACTAAATTATCCGGGCTCTATCCCGAGCCCCTGTTGGGTCCCCCATGCATTAACTAACTAAGGTGCAGCTTATGATACATGCAATAATCTTTAACTATCCCTTAGGGTTTCCTTAATCATATCTCATGCTCTGTAAAGTTAACTCAATTATACAAGCATGAAAACTCTATGCAAGTATAGCAATAAACCCTTCGGCATCCACAAACCGAATAAACTCATAAGAATACGATAAAACAGAAATCCCGATAAATACACGAATTAAATCTAGGTCTACAGTGAAGTCCCCTTACCAAAAGTCCTCACAAATTCTTATAAATCACTCGGTCCTTCGGCAGCTCCTGCTGGATCTTTTCCCTTACCTAGAATCAACGAGAGTACTAAGTAAATACAAAGTCCGTATTTTCCCGAACTTAGTCCTATGGCTTAAGAATATGAAATCTAAGAATACGGAAATCGTATTCTCAACTTAAAATTCCACTTGAGCTCCAAGGAGCGTATAAAGACATTAGACTCATAAGATCATGCTTCCCACTTAACGAGCATTACATGCCTTCAACAGTTCTAGAATGGTTCTAAGCATGCTTAATTTGCAAGTTCAATTAATCTAAAGCATGTATACTTAAACATGATTACCTCACATGTTATGGGATAGAATCTACTTCCTCTTAAGCATACATCGGGGATCCTAACATGCTTTCTAAGAGTAATGACATGTGATACATAACATGGAGAATAGCTAAGTACACCGACGAAATTTTGGCAGAGTCTCCTTTGTATCTATTGGCCCCGAAATTATACAAACACTCATAACATTTGACTTAAATCATAATATTCATTTAATTCACCCCAATAAAGCATATAAGGTCCAGTCCATTCCAATCTAGCATACATTCAATATAGTTAGTTACTCATCTCAAGCCCAAATCATGAATTCTATTTAATGTTTTCCCCCAAATTAGTTCATTCGGCCCCAAGATTAGTAAGCCGTACCCAAACTTGTTAGTGTTCGTTCCTTGCCGAAGAAGGGGGCAGAACAGGGCTGCAGTGCTCGTCGGCGAAGTTAGGCGGAGCTGGGCTTAGATCTGGCAACCGCGAGACTCGCGCACGGGAGCTGGACGTAGAGAGGGGCGACACAGGGCGCTCAGCCTGGCTGTGAGGTCGCGCGGTGGCTGCAGAGTGGCCGAACGTGGCTGCGGGGCTGGGTAGCTGAGCGTGGCTGCGCGCGGCCTGGAGGCGCAGGGCTGCGAGGCTGGCGGTGCTGCTGGCCGGGTGGTCGGAGGGTTGGGCGACTTGGATGACTGGTGGTCGGCAAGCTGGCCGGAGAGGAGATGGGCGCAGGTAGGGGAAAAGAGAGAAAGAGGGTTAGCGCTCATGGGTAAGCAAGAGGAAGGAGGAGCTTCAATCAATTATTTTTTCTCTAAGTCCTGAATCCCATTTCCTTTTAACATGATAACTTTTAATAAAATATATTAAAATGAGTTATCATTCCATCTCATTATATCTCATTATTAAAGCATCACGGGTGAATCCTGTAGCACCACGAGCCTCATCATTAATCCGATTGGGTCCCACTTTCTTAGTAATGTCCGGGAATCCCGGCTTTTATTGTAACACTCTAATCCTTTCCAGGACCCAGGTGTCACACCAGCCAGGTCAGGGAGTGAACCCCGGCCTAAGGCTGTATATAAGCACAATTAACTCATAATCAAACGAGCATTTAAGGAAACATAATTCAAGTACAACAATATTACAACCCATAGTGTCTTAAAATCCAGCACAAGTTTAGTTGGGAGGTAACATACTCCCCAAATAAAAAAACAAGAATTCAAATAAGGACGCGGGCTAGGTGGTCAGAGCCAGAACTAAGGGGATCCATCTTAACTTAACTCTAAGCAGGGCCATAACCCTACTTACTACCTGCAAAAGAGAATAACAACAAGGTGAGCTACAGGAGCTCAGTGAGGTACTAACACAACTGTCAGGAATAACAACCTGTATACTTTCAAATTAAAGTAATATAAATATCGAAGGCGAAATACCAAAACCGAATAACATTTAAAAACATGTGAAGCAGCATGCTGATCATGATCCAAGTCATGGTAATATTCACTGAAACCATATGATATGCACTTATGCATTTCTTTAATCTTTTATCATCATCAGAACGGGAGATGAATTCCACACAGGTCAAGGTCCTCCCAGGTTGGACCGTATCAACAACCATGGGGTGACAAGCTATGGAAACAACTCCTCGTCCTGGACATAGATCAATTCCACACAAGTCAAGGTCCTCCCAGGTTGGACCGTATCAACAACCATGGGGTGACAAGCTATGGAATTGATTTCTCATTATCTATCATATTAGTGTCATCTACACCTCTACTTTCATACAGCGGCACCAGAGTGGAATGAACCAATCAATCAGTATCGCTCCGGTCGGATCAACTCATCGGCCGTGAGCTATACGAGTATATACGTATACCAGGCACTCGAAGAGTACGGAAAGGGGGTTTTGTTTTCTTGAAATCAGAAGAATTGAAAACAGATAGTTGGATAGTTAAAGAAAATCAGAGTTATGTAAACCACCCCTTCCCTACCTAGTACCGTACTCTCTGGCTCTATCGTAGAGCCACGTCTGGCACAAGCATGTATTCAAGTAAGATGCTATGCACTAATATGTCTATCATGGCAATATATATAAAAATGTGCAAAATTTCCACATGATTTTCATGAACATGATTTAACACTTCGAATAAATCGGTAATCATGCTTGAAAACTGAAAAGCATTTCATAAAATCATAACGATCTCATAACATGCAATCCAAAGATCAATACGATGAAATACAAATCAAATGAAGAGATTTTTCAGTTGTGTTCCCTCACCTCAGTATAGTAGATCCCTAGGCTTGGTCGGGCTCTTCAGCAGCGGTGACCTGACCTTTGCCCCTTTCTTGTCCTAGAGATCAAAATACGGCTTCCTTTAGAAATACGGAAACCGTATCCTCATTCCATAATTTACTTCACATATTAGAATATGATAGGTTCTATTAAATACACTTAAAGCACGATTTCCCTTAATACGATTTCGTATTTATAAAGAATGGAAAATACGGGTTTGTCCCACTAAAGGTTTAGCATATTCCGCTTGGACCCTTCATAACTTCCGATCCGGAAGCCCGATCGGGTCAATCAAGTATTCGTTACGAAGGTCTCTCGATGACCTTTCTAACGATATAACATACTCCCCATTCGGGGAAGCATTGGGGGCTGAATTCATCCCGGAAAGGGACAGCCCGGCATGAGATCTAACGAAATTTCGGCAGAGTCTCCTCTGTTTTTAGGGCTCCGAAATTCTCTACAAACATTCACAACCTCAATACAAAATAAGTCATATACATCTATGCACATCAACACCTAATTCATGGCATCAATTCTACAACTGAATCATCAATTAATCACACCATTTACAGCCCCTATGTGTTAACTAACACCATGCCCTTAATCCCTCCTCCTCATCATATAATCTATAAGTTAATCATGCAATTTCTTCCCAAAATTTCACTCTTAGGGCTGGCGGACCTGCAGGTGCGCGAGGGAAAGTAAGCCTGAAGAAGCTGAACGGCGGCTCGCGGAGAGGGCAGTGCTGGTCGCCGGTGTCTGGCCGGCGTCCTCTCCGGCGGCGTCGGGCTGTGGGGAGGGGCGGACGAGCTGGTCGGGGTCGCGGACTGGTGGCCGGCGGCTCGCGGCGGGAGGTGGCGGTGACCGTGGCTCGCCGGCGGTGAGCTCACAGAAGGGGGGAGGCGATCTCACAAATGAGAAAGAGAGAAAGAGGGAGAGAGGGGAAAGAGAGAGATCGAGGGAGAGAGAGATTTGTTTCTCTCTCTCTCTCGCGTCTCTGTCTTTCTTAAAGACAGAGATTTTTTTTTTCTTTTTTTTTTTCTTTTTCTTTTACTTTTTAATTTATTTTATTATTTTTTTATATTTCTTTTTTTTTATATTATTTCATTAATTAAAATAAATTTATCTTTTAACTACTTTATCTTTTAAAAGTATCATCTTTAAATAATTTATAATACTTTATCTTCTTAAAGGATTTTAATATTATATTATCTTTTACTTTATGTCCCATCACCATTTAAAAATATTATCCTATTAATAATTCTTCCGACTCAGATCCGGAAATCCCGGGTAGGACGACTCCCGTGACACAGGCTGACTGTAATATCACGGGTCATCTTTCTCTCCCGACCCAGATCCGCGAATCTCGGCTTTTGACTCGGTCAGATCTACTTTATCGAGACTCTAACTTGTGTCTGATATTCCTACTTAATTAATCTGGATTAATTAATATTTAATTGATCTTCGATTTAATTAATCTAACTCCTGACTATTCCATGTCCAATCTGGCCTGGCCCAACACGGCCTCCTCGGCCCAAATTATTTCGGGTTTGGACTTTGGTTGCATAAATTTCCTGATTTTATTAAATTTAGTTTGTTAAACTAATTAATCTAATTTATGTGTTAATTAATCCCATGGTTTTCTCCAGAAATTAATTATTTAAATCATGAAAATTTTCAGGGCGTTACATTTATGATTCCCCTTCATCTTTATCTCTGACCTGGATCCGCGTAATCTGGCTTTTGACTACCGTATCAAATCACTGGTCACAGGTCTACTGTGGCATCACGGGGTCGTCTCTCGTCAAACCAATCAAGATTGAACTTATGAATAATAATAATAAAATTATTATTGTAGCCGGAGATGATAGACAATAATTTAAATTTTGTTAGTAAATATCCCCGATATTTCCACATTGAGATATTAGGAGTCATGAAAGCCTCTCCCAACAAGAAAAGGAGTATGTTAGTGTATTACCTGAAAAAGCAAATATTTAAATACAAACGGGAAAAAGATAGATTAATAATAAAAAAATAAAAAATATTATCTCAATATCTATAACATCTTAAATAAAGCTTAAAATAAATGTATACAAATATTATCTTAATATCATTTTTTTTCTTAGACTAAAATTTCTAGAATTATCTTAACAGATCACTATTCTAAATGATATGTTGTATTTTCTCTAATTATCAACACACAATCTATTAAAATACTTAGAAAGTAAAAAGAAAAACATTTAAACATGCAATCTATATCAAATATAAACTTGAATTCGTGAAAATTTGATAATAAAAATAAAAAATAAAAAATAAAAAGCGCACCTATATATTTTCTTACTCTCACACCGCCAATCCAACGAACCAATCTTTTAGAAAATTATCTGAAAAATCATTTAAATTTTTTTAAACGAGTATATTTTCTTTTTCTAAACCAAAATTTCCAGAATTATCTTTACGTAGCACTGTCCTTAAGAAAAATGCTTTAATTGTCAACACACAATCTATTAAGATACTTAGAAATTAAAAAAGAAAAACATTTAAACATACAATCTATATGAAATCTAAACTCATCTGGAAAAAAAAAAGATAGTAAAGAGAAAAAAACATTACTTTTATATTTTTCTTTCTCACAGACCGTCGATCCAAAAGAAAAATATTTAAATATCTATCTATATCAAATCTAAACTTGTATTTGAAAAAAAAAATGTAAAGAGAAAAATAAAAAACGTTACTTGTATATTTTTCTTTCTCTTAGACCGTCAATCCAATGATGTATGCGATAAAATTAAAAAAGAAAAACATTTAAATATCTATCTATATCAAATCTAAACTTGTATTTGAAAAAAAAAACAGATGGTAAAGAGAAAAATAAAAAGCGTTATCTGTATATTTTCTTTCTCTCAGATCGTAAATCCAATGAATGAAGGAAACACAATCCTTTAGAAAATCATTCGAAAAATCATTTGAATTTGCTGCAACTGGTATTTAATCGAATCACCTTTTTAAACATTAAAACAACACATGATCTAGAAAGAAAAGGGAAAAAACATTACCTATGTCTTTTGTTTTTTCTTAGATTTTTGTTTCAATGACCTTACAGATTAGACGGAGAAGATAAATAATGTTTTCCCATAAGAAAACGATATTGTAAAGATAGGTCGTGTTTAGAGATTGTGACATCGTGATATTTTAGTTAAAGAAATTCCCGCAAACCATATGAAAATACAAGAAAAAAACGCATATAAATTTTAAAATAAAAAAATTTAAAAATCTAAGAAATTTCAAATCCCCCATTCTAATTTTCTCATTTTTTTGAATTTTTTGAAAATTAAAAAAATATTTTAACCGTTTGTTTCTGTTTAGTAATATAGATAGATAGTAATTCAATCTCAAAAATTATTTATATTATGGTTTAAATATGATTTTTCAAATATTAAATGTCTGACATAATACAATTTTGGTAGTGGTGGGTTTCGTGTTTGCTTCACATGGCAGCATGTGTCTAGCTTATGGTGGTGCTCAGCTTGGCACCGAGTATTAGGCCTTGTTTGGATTGGCTTCTTAAAAAAGTGTTTTTTTTTTCAAAATCCTAGAAGGACTTCTGAAAGAAGTGCTTCTCAGAGTAAGTTATAAGTGCTTTTGTATTTTTTGTGTTGGATATGTTAATTCAAAAGCACTTTTATATTTGGGAAGTTGTTTGAATGTGTATTCCCAAAAAGACTTTTTCAGTGGTAAATTACTAAAATTGACATTCAGTGAATTACTATAATATATCTCAATTATTACGCATTTGTCACTTGATATAAGTAATATTATCATGTTTTAATTACTATTAACATATTATAGAGTGCTTCTCACATGTTATAATTATAATAATAATTATAATAATTATTATTAATACTATTATTATTATTATTATTATTATTATTATTATTATTATTATTATTATTATTATTATTATTATTATTATTATTAATAATAATAATATTATTATTATTAGTAGTAGTAGTATTATTAAAACTAGTACTATTATTATTATCATATTTATTACTATTATTATTATTATTATTATGAGTATAATGATTATTATCACCATATTATTATTATTATTATTATTATTATTATTATTATTATTATTATTATTATTATTATTATTATTTTGCTAATGAAACAAATGTCACACCAGCTGGGCCGGGAGTGCACCCAGCCCATAAGTTGTGCAATTTAAACCTGAAATCAACGATGTACTCTAAAATAAAATTCATATGACATAACATAACCGGTTACACACCGGGAGTCATATTCAAATCCAAGTCATAAATAAGATACAACACTCAGAGTCATGGGCAACTAAGGCCCCAAATACAGCGGAAAGAACGACATAATTCAAGTCTAATACAACTCAATAACAATAAACATAAGATAGGTACGCCAGAACCAGCTAGACTTCAATCCCTGCTCGAGACAAGAGCTACTATCCCGATCCAAGTCTAGATCCTGTAACAGAAAAACAATATAGAAAGGGGCTGAGCTATACAAGCTCAGTGAGTATGGACTACTCCGCCAGGTATTATACATACTTGTCATTTGTACTAAAATATTGGAACATAAGCAATGCAAGTATAAATCATGAAGGTCAGCATAGTTATCTGAAATCTTGATAAGAATGCTAACACGATCAAAAATCCAAAGAAAGCACACAAGCAGTCTCATATCATATCAAGCATATAGTAAACATGCATATGCGATGGCCTCATATCATACAAGCGTGCATCCCTAGTTAAAATGTCTCCGTAAGGACTCCAACTACCATCAGGAACAGAGGCATACATCTACATGATCCTGATGCCCGGGAACAGAGGCATACATCTACATGAACCCAGCGCTTAACAACCAGAGGCATACATCTACAAGTGTACGTCAAGCGAGCATCTCGTATCCGATACGGGCTCTCCCAAGAGACAGGAAGGAGGTTTTTATGAAAGAACGACTTTCGCAAACAGTTTTGGTTTTAAGAAAAATGATAGAAAACAAATCACCTTCCTTAGCCCGGTCTCGTCTACTTAAATATCAGGGCTCTATCCAGAGCCACTCCTGGGTCCCCCATACATAACTAACTAAGGTGCAGCTTATGATACAGAAAATAATCTTTAACTACCCCTTAGGGTTTCTTTAATCATATCTCATGCTCTTTAAAGTTAAATCAATTATACAAGCATGAAAATACTATGCAAGTATAATGCTAAATACATCGGCATCCACAAACCAAAATAAACTCATAAGAATAGGATAAAGCAGAAATCCTGATAAATACATGAATAAACTCTGGATCTACGGTGACGTCCCCTCACCTGAAGTCCATGCAAATTTCTAGGAATCGCTCAGTCCTTCGGCAGCTCCTGCTGAACCTTTTCCCTTTCCTAAAGTCAATAATAATACTAAGTAAATACGGAGATTTAAGAATATGAAAACTGTATTCTTAAAGTATACTAAACTCCTTAAAGTATGATAACTACATCTATTTACATAAAGCATGATTCCTTTCGTATGGACTTCTACTTCTAAGGAGTTAATATACGAAGTGGTTCAATTACATGATTAAACCGTTCTTCATCATAAACTCAATTTACAAGTTCGAACATGATCCTTAATTACATGATTAAGTGCTAAGCAAAATTATGGAGATTTAATCAACAATAATCTACTTAAAATTCCTACGAAAATTCGGCAGCACCCCCTCTATATGGAGGGCCCCGAAATTAATACAACCAAGCACATATTTAATACAACCAATTCATACAATTCGCACTCCATGACAATCATCCTTTATAAGATCCATCTCCACAATTAGTTAGTTGATCTATTAAGCACTTAGCAACTATATCATGGCATTTTCATCAATTAACTCAAATTAAACCATTTCATGACTTCTCCAACCCTTAATTAGAATTCATGCAAACCAAGCTCTTAATCTAAGGTTTTCCCCAATTGAAGCTTGCAAGAGATTTACTTGAATGTAAGAACCCTCGAAGCTCTTGCACAAGCTCCTCTCGATAATTGGAGATGACTATTGGCCGGAGAAGAGGAGAAAAAGGGTTGGCCGGACGCGGGATCGCCGGATCTGAGCTCAAGCGGCTGGTCGGGGCTTGACGGTGGGGGTCGGAGTTGCAAAGACCTGCAGTCGCAGCGCGTGACGCGAGGGCTGCGGTGCTCCGTGTCGTGGCGGGGGCACCGCTCAGCGAAGCGCTGCATATTCACGAGGGCATCGACAACACTGTTATACAAGGGCGCGACAAGGGCAGGGCTCTCACCGACAAGGGTAGGGGGGGTGAACAGCCGACGAGCGCAAGTAAGGGCGGTCAGGCGGCGGTCGGCGCAAGCAAGGGAGAGGAGATGAAATGGAGAGTTAGGGCACGATGCTCAAGTGAGAGAGAATGAAGTTCTTTCTTCTCTTATAATAAGTCAAGTATACTATAACCTATTATAATTATATTATCATGAAATTATTGTCACATGCCCTAGTTCCAAATTTCCAAATCCTTAAATTATCTTATCCTTAGACTTTGGTCACATGCCTCCTTTTATTTAAATCATCTCTAACTTATCTTCTCAATTATTTCCCCACTAACATCCAAATAACCTATTTAATAATATCTTTCTACTTTAAGTCCCATCACCCATTTAATTAATATTATTTTTTAATAATTCATCGACCCAGATCAGAGAATCTCGGGTCAATGATTCCAGTCATCACGGGCGTAATGTAGCCTCACGGGGTCTGTCTCTCGTCAGACCAGATCTGCGAATACCGACTTTTGACTCGCTCGATCTACTTTATCGAGACTCTAACAATTGTCTGATTCTCCTACTTAATTAATCTCGATTAATTAACACTTACGAAATCTCTCAATTAATTAATCGAGGTTATCCTTATCGTCCACCTCCAACTATTATAAGTGTAAACGGCCTGGCCCAATAAGGCCTTCCCTAGGCCCATTACTTGCGAAGCTGGATTTAAATTTATTATTCCTTAATTTTCCTTTAATTGGGCTTTAAAATAGTTAATTTATTTTCTGTGATAATTAATCTCATTAATTGTCGAAAATTTTCTGATTTATTTACTTAGGAAATTCGGGCCGTTACAATTATTATTATTATTATTATTATTATTATTATTATTATTATTATTATTATTATTATTATTATTATTATTATTATTATCATTTGCTTGCCAAAGGCAATGATAGATTTCATACTTTAACCCACTACATGCCATAGGTTCTGGACAAGGAAAAATCTTTAAAAAAAATTATAAAAGAAAATAAATGGAATGGTTTCCCAATTACCTTGAAAAAAAAAGTTCCTCACATGCTCATAACTTCATAATTCAAAAAAAAAAAAAAAGGAATGTAGATTCAAACATTCAATTTCCTTGAAAAGAAAGCATCCTCTATCAGTGATGAATAGCGTACTCTATCAATAAAAAAACATCATGAACAAATAGACAAACAAGCCTAAAAGTAGTTTATAGGGACATTCCACAGACGACTCCTATAAAAAGACCAAGCAATTTAACAAGAGAATTTAGATCCATCTTGTAATAAGTACAATTGGATGCCAAATTCAGGCTACTATACAATGCACTCAAAGCAAACTTGGCAAACATCAAATTAAAAAATCAGCCTTGTTTATTGAATTCAATGTTCACAAATGAAAACATGAGAAAGAACAAGAGATATTTCAACATCACAACATTGTCATTACTATTACAACAACAATTAACCATGACAATATTAATATTTTTCAATATCACATCCATAACAACAATTAACAACAAGAACAAAAAGTTACAACAACAAACATAACAACAAGAACAAAAATATTGTTCAACAACTTCAACGTCAATAACAACAATTTAAAAAAACTATAAAATCCACGAGAGATGTGGGTGAGTTGGTCCCGAATAGTGTTCATAATCGTGATCATTTGTTGGGTATCTTCTTGGGTTGGTTGTTGCCAAACAAGTGAACTTTCACCATCATCATCTTCAAAGCCTCGCTCTCCTTCTTGAAATTGGTTTATGTCTTCAATGCTCTCAAGGACATCCAAATCATTATTCCCCATTCTTTGAATAAAATTGTGGAGAGCAAAACATGACCATATAATTTGGAATTGTACCTTTGGCGTGTACTTGGTCATATTTCTTAGGATCCGCCATCTTACCTTGCAAACCCCAAATGTTCTTTCTATAACACTCCTCAAACTAGAGTGTTGATAGTTGAATATTTCATTTGGAGACCTAAAGGCACGAGACATCCTAAATTGTGGAATATGATATCTTGCACTCTTGTATGGCCCCAAAAAACCTTTCATGGTAGGATATCCATAATCCACAAGGTAATACTTTCCTACAAAAGCATAATAAAAAAAATAATAAGAAAACATAATGTAAAGTCCAAGATTTTCTATGATTTAAGTAATGCTCCTTAGAAGTTTATGTTTTTTCTTTTTAGGATTTAATTAGTTATTTTTATTTACTTGTTTAGAAAATAAGGGAGAGTCTCCCAAGTTTCGAATTGTTTGAATTATTACTCGAATAAAGTTTTCTAATTACTCCTTAAAATGTTCAAGTGATTAATTTGCATATTAAGGAAGTTTATTAAACTTGGATGATTCGTACAAAGGGAGCTCAAAATGGAAAATACCCTAATTAGGGTTAATTGGGGTCATTAAGGACCTAATGGTAAATTTGAAAAAAAAAATTAAGGACTGAAAGATAATTTGTCTCGCTCTGGACGAGGGACCTAGCAATGATTTCAGAAAAGACAAGGGATTGGAACGAAATTGTGTTTCCCTCTAAAGAAAGGACTTACATATAAAGGGATTTAAAAGAGAGAGAGGGGGGGTCATGTGCAAAAGGACAAGATAACCATGCAGAGGAAGGTATTTAAAAGGAACGGAAGGCCACGATTAGATGATCTGGAGATTTCGAGTAAGCTCAAGGTAATCAGAAGGAAATCAAGCAGTCCATTTTATCAACTAAGACAAACATAGATATGAGCCCACCGTAGGAGCACCTGTAGATCATCCATGAGCTCAGATGGTTTAAGCTCGAGGCATTGGATTTGATCAGAGCCGTTCGACTATTTTCCATCAGATGAAATCAATCCAAATCGTCCATCTGTTAGTTCATTCAAGTTCGAGGCAGACGAATTTAAATCGAACCGTCCATGCTCATACAATCACAGCCCTCCATCTGAAGCTTGTCTTGATACGAGACGCTTTGACGAGGCAATGGTTGTTGGATCTCATGCATCAATCAGAACCGTCCAACCATGAAGCTCGATCGCGAGGCGTCACCAACGTTCGTTCCACACCGTGTCGCCGCCATGTGACCTTATCTGTTCTCCTGGATAGCTGCAAAACAAAGTTTAAGTAAAAGATGGAGCTTTATCCGATCAAGAGTGGGTTATCCAGAAGCTCCCCGTGAGAGATTATAAATAGAAGCCCTGTAGACGAGGAGGTGATCGTCTGAGAGAGGCAGCGAAGTGTATCTTCTCCGTGCGAAGCCGACAGATAGAGGAGCAGGGAGAGGGAGGACCGACGGGATACACCTTTCAGTAACTGGGAGAGCACGTGGAAAGGACAGAAAGAGGGAGGCTCTACCGTGAGAGACCCGACGTGAAGCCGATCGCCAGTGAGTATCCTCCTCTTTCTCTAAATTTTGATTATCAAGCATTCATAATAGAGCAATAAACATCACTAGGAAGCCTTGGAGACCTCCACCTATCTCCGGGGACTAAACTCCAGTAGAAGGAGCACCGGCCACTAGCTGGCGCGCTCCGGCGAGGACGAGGACAGGAACTGATTGTCCTCGGCCTAACAGACGCCCATAATGCGTGCACCACCCTTGTCAACGGAGAGCCTCGGGACGACAAGGTCAACACACCTAACACCGGCGATCACCGCCCAGGAATGGGCTTTGTTTCCCCTCCGACAAGCTAGGTTTAGAGGTTGAAGATAATGGGTAATGGGTTAGCTTGGGTCAAGTCCGGTACGCCAGCCATGTTGGAGTTCAACCAAGATTGATTTTAAATAGGACCCAATTGATTTAACGAATTGGTTGAGTCTGGATCAAATGAACAGTTGGGTCTAGCTTAGTTTTTTTTTAAAAGAAAAATTGATTGGGTCAAGTTAAGTTAAGATGATTGGGTTGAGTCGGACCAAGTTTAAAAGCAAACCAATTTAGAGAGATAACTGGGTTGGGTTCGATCAGGATTTTAATTTGGGCTTAGTCAAAATTGTTTAACAAGTTGGGTTTGTTCTTTGATGGGTTTTGGGCTTAATCAATTAAGTCAGGTGCACCTGTTATTAAGAGGTTGAGTTCAATCATGTTTAAACCAAGACTATAAAAAAAAATAGAGAGAAAAAGGGGTAGAGAAGGGGGATTGAACCAGTGTTCTCCCACTTGGGCATGTTGGGCCTTAACCACTATGCTAGTTAGTTCTTTTGGAATGAATAGAGAAAGTTCATTAATAAAAGTGGAAAAGCTTAGAAAATAAAAGGCCCATAAATCGGACTTGGGTCAAATTAGGGCATTATGCATGTTTTATTAGAAATTTTTAAAATGTTGCTGTTACTAAATTAGACCTTGCTGCCAGATACTGACATAGAGACTTATCAGGAGTAATGCCTTGCTTGGGAGGGGTTTTTTGAAGGTTTCATAAGGTAGGGTTTTCCCCAAACCCATGCTTGGATGCAAGGGTTTGGGGAGGATAGGGTAAATGGAAGTAAAATGGAGGTTTAAAAACCTCCATTTTACCTCCAATCCTCAACCCTCCAAATCGGAGGGTTTTGGAGGGTTGGTTTTGCAAGATTACCCAAATGCCCTTAGGGCTTCAATCTAAATTTTCTTTTCTCACGACCAGCACCCTCACCTCCGCACAACTTCTTTCGGCGATCCGCATCCGAGCGCCTCTCGTCTTCGATCAAAGCCTTCAACACCCGCCGCCCGCCGCAAGCATCAAGCATCGCCTTCACCACCCGCACGTCGCCAACACCAATAGCACCGGAGTAATATCCTGGTTAGATATCTACATCCCCATATTCTTTCTTTCATTCTTTCTTCGTTTTGTTAAAACTATCCATGCATTTGATTTGCCTTCTCATTTTCACTAATGATTGTTGCTTTATTTAGTTGTGTTTTTCTGCTTTATTGAGTTAGTTGGATATATGCTGAATTTTTTTTAAGTATTAATTAATGCTAATGTTATACAAAGTATGCTGATCGTGATGAATAAATAATGTTGATGTTGTGGTGAAGAAATAACATTTTAGTAGTTTCTAGTTTATATGAGAATCTTAGAACTGGAAATTATAATTAAATCAAGGATATCATTGTTTACCATATCAATTACATCTTGAGAATACTTCAGGAGGTCTTCTTTTCAACTAGCTCAAATTAATAGTCAACAAAATGTATGAACTCAGGTTAACTTTTTGTGAGAGATTATTATAATACAGATATATTAATGCCTTCTAATATAAATTTGAAGATGGTTTGAATCTTTAAGTTATATTAATTAATCCTGATCTAAATTATATGTTGATTTAAAATAATCCAGTAATGTTATACACTGCTGTAACTACAGAAACTAATTTTAAAATAATCCAGTAATTCTCTCTCTTCTGACCATGACCTACTTTGGCTTGTCACTGCATCTTTTTGTACAATTTCTTTCATTAACATGAGATACCATTAACAGAAGGAGAATCACTATGATCTTAAGAAGATATGAAACTTAAGTTTTGTAACACCCATTTCACTAATGAGATAGATGTCACACCAGCTGGGCCGGGAGTGCACCCAGCCCATGAGCTGTGTAATTTAGACCTGATAACAATGAGTAATCAAGATAATTACCATATGACATAAACAAATCCGGTTAAACACCTGTAGTCATATCACATTAGAGTCATAAGAAATACATATAGAGTCTGGGCAACTACGACCCCGAATACAGCGAAAGGAAATAATACATTGTCAAATACAACCCGACAAGATTAAAAACAAATAGACAGGTACGTCAGAGCCAACTAGACCTCGATCCCTGCTCGAGATAAGAGCTACTATCCAAATCTAAGTCTAGATCCTGTGAAAGAAAAACAGTAATCGAAAGGGACTGAGCTATACAAGCTCAGTGAGTAAAAACTACATCGCCAGGTATTATAACATACGTGTCATCTGTACTAAAATATTAGTACATAAACAATGCAAGTATAAATCATGAAGGTCAGCAAAGTTATCTTAAATCCTGATAAGTATGTTGTACGATCAGAAATCCGCAGAAAACATTCAATCAATCTCATATCATATCCTGCATATAGTAGACATATATGCGCAATAACCTCATATCGTAATCAACATACAACCCTAGTTCAATACTCTAAATGAATCCAGCTGTCATCAGCTAAATAACCAGATCCTGGTGATCGGGAGACAACAAAATAATCAAATCCAGTACCCGAGGCCTGACGACCAGTGGTATAATCAACAAACTGTATCAATTGTCACATGTCTCATATCCGAGACCTGACGACTAGTGGTATAATCAATCAAACTGATCAATCATCACGCGTGGGAGAAAGTAGATTAATACGATCCAGTACCCAAGGCCTGACGACTAGTGGTAAAATCAACCAACTGTATCAATCGTCACGCGTCTCATATCCGAGACCTAACGACCAGTGGTATGATCAACCAAACTGTATCAATCGTCACGCGTGCATCCTTATATCTGATTCGGGCACCCAAAAGAGTTCGGAAGGGGTTTTATGTAGAAAATGATTTCACAAAAATTTTTGTTTAAGAAAAAACGGATTAAAACAAATCCCTTCCTTAACCCGAGATCATCTACAATTCTTTATGGGCTCTATCCTGAACCCCGCTGGATCAATCGTCTATGTCTAGCTAGGGAGCAGTCACAGCACGATGAATATCAATCTTTACCAATTAAGGTTTCACTTTATAATTAATTATGCTGATTCAGTTCATAGCAAATAACAAGTATTAAATTCATTATGCAACTATAGTGATAAAATCCATCGGCAAATCACAAACCGATATAAATCTCATAAGAATACGAGAAACCAAGAATTACGGTAAATACATGAAATAAAGCTAGATTTACGGTAAAGTCCCCTCACCTTAAGTCCTTCGCAAGTTCCTAGGATTGGCTTGGTTCTTCAACAGCTTCCGCTGGACCTTTTCCCTTTCCTAGAATCGAAATAAGTAACTAAGTAAATACGACGTTCGTATCTCCCATAACTAAGTTCTATTTCTTTAAAATACAAAGATTTAATAATACGGAAATCGTATTCTTCACTTAGACTCTTCGAATGCCCCTAAGCATGCTTGACTAGCTATGATCCATTAATCTAAAACATGAAATCATTAAGCATGTAAATCATGAAGCTAAACAGACCTAAGCATGTTATCATGATCACTAATAGGGCATTAACACTTAGGGTTTTCATTAAAACAAATTCGGCAGCACCTCCCCTATTTATAGGTCCCCGAAAATTATACAAACACTCACCATAATCACCATTAAACTTACTCATGCTTTCCTCATCATCATACAAACTAATAATCCCTTTAATCCCCCCCCCTTAATCCCTCTCTAATCACAGCCCTATTAACATCTTATATCAAGAAGCATTCATAGTTCTAATTCATGAGTTTATCATAGGGCTTCCCCAATTCAAGTTTACCCTATATAAACCATAGCAAATGTATAATACAATGTTCAACACATATAAAAAAAAGTTCAACACATAAAGAAAATACGTAACAAACAAGTTCAACATATCTAATGGCACGAAAAACAAGTTCAACACATAACACAATGTTCAACACATAACACAAGGTTCAACACATAAAGCAAAGCCATCAAAAGTTTAACACAATGTTCAATGCATAAGTTCAACACATAAAGCAAATACATAACAAACAAGTTCAACCCATAAACCAAAAGCATCTGTCGAAGCTAAATCAGGTCGATGTTGTCCATACTAAACGTGCTCAACCATCCAATAACAAGTGATGGATCCATTCTAATTAGTGACACAAAAAGCTCCCTATAAGGTTTCTTTGTAAGCAACCTCAACATAAGGAAGAATTGTGGCCTTCCTCGTTCAAGCCCCGACACCATGTCCAATAATTCCATACATTTGTTTATGCTACGACAATCATCATTCTCAACTCTTGCATTACTTGTATAGGACATATTATCCATCCCAGTGATCAGACGATCAAAAGATCCCTACAATTTCTCATTTATACTTTTTTTCCTTTCTTTACGTGACATTTTTCGTCTCTTTTTATCTTGTCCTGTACTAGTTTCTCCATTTGGAGTATCATTATATTGTTCAAGACTGTCACCGTCATCATCAAAGTTATCTGCATCCACTTCTACTTCATTCATCTGAGTGTACACATTTTGGTTAGAGACTTCATTATCAGTAGATGGGTCCACATATGGTACCAATGCCATGTAGCCTGTCGCCACCACATATTTGAAGCAGATGTCCATCAGATCTAAGAACTTTGAACCCTCATTTCTCTATTTCAAATGTTGATGCCAAAAACTGGTCCACCTCACGCTTTGGCTACTGCGGCCTCGTGATCTGGTCTTAGCCTTTGACAAACGGTTGAAATTTATAGTTGGTGTGGACGCTTACCTCAACTTCTGAACGGGGAACACGCAAAATGCTTTGGAAATCCGCTCGGAATTACCCTAGCTTTCCTTTGGGATGAATCTGTAAGAGGGAGAAAAGAGTGATCAAAATTGGCCCTTTCTGCCCGGATTCAGCTCCGATGCTTAAGTCAGAAAACTTGTAAGAAGGCAGTCTTAGACATGAGTTAGCTCTTTGTGTGATGATTTTTCCGATCCTCTCTTTTCCTATTATCGCTCTTCTTTTATAGCCACCTAAAGGCGGTTTAGGAGAGGCGGTGGAGTAAGGCGGTGAATGAGAAAATATCTTCTAAGGCGGTAATAAAATATCTTCTAAGGCGGTAAGAAAATTTCTGCCTACTGTGTAGGTGCTACGTAGGTGAGTAGAAAATATCTGCCTACTGTGTAGGTACTACATGTGTAAGTAGAAAATATCTGCCTACTGTAGAGGCAAGTGGATAAGATCTACTTACTGTAGAGGCGTTAGATACGCTCTTACCCAGATGGCTATCACCTTCTTGCTTCTTGCATAATTCCGACGGACTTTTTGTAGGGGTGAGCCCTCCTTATTTGCCGGACGGAATTTATGCTAATGAATTTGGTGGTGACTGACTGTCTTGTGGCCAAAAGAAATGTAGCCCTGTGTATGACAGGTGGCCATTTAGGCAGGCGACACATGTTTTACCAAATATTTTAGTAACACTAGTCCTCCCCAGAGTGTACTTGTTCGAAAAATCTGAGCGAGGAGTGAGTCAAATTGCACTTTTCACTTGGTTCAAGAACAAGTATCTTCCTTAGCTGGCGTGTCTATGTGGGTGTAGGTTTCTTTCTAGATACATGTGTTTAATAGGTAACCGACACTTGTTGTGTTGTCTATTCGTTGTCTTGAATCGAGGTAGATTTTTCTCCGGAATTGTCGTCTATAGTGTCACCAAGTTTTGCTATTTAAGGAGCTAGCATGGATAGTGTTTTTATCCATTCTGCTGCCATCCTTGCGTTTTGGTAAAAATGGCTCAGCGTTTGTCCTTTTTTAAGTTTTTTACTTTTACCCAGTGTTCTCGTCACTTACGAATTCCAAGTTCGTTTTACGAACATTTATCAGAATTGAGGACTGGGGTTATCCAATTGGTAAGTCCGAACGGCTGTGTATGGCCATCATTGCTGGTTGTTGATAGGGGATTAGGTGAGATAAGCATTGAGGAATGGTGGGAAACCTTCCATGTTGACCATGACGTAGAGGCAGGGGATCTTTTAATTATCACCTTAGTTATTACTTATGCAGGGGATGTGTGCTTTGAAGTTGAAATGTTTGGGAGCGACTCCTGTCGTAGAGAAGTGGGCCCCCATCTTCGCCCACGTGCTTTGCCGGGATTTCCTAGCGATAACAAGGACAGCGACGGTTGTGGAAGTCCGTGCGTCTCCTCTGAATCTTATCTGAGTGGGTCCTCAGACGGATCTGTGGATTGTTAACTGGGGAATTCGACGGAGAATATGTTTACCAGGGTTTGCCATGTTGCTTTGTTGTGTGCTTTTTAATACTACTGTCGTTGTAACATGAATAAAGTTTATTAATTTGCTCATAAAGTCTTCGATTTCTTCAAGAAGAAATGATCACTAGTGACCCTTGATGGGATGTATTTCCGCAAGTATACGGGTCGTGATCAAGTAATAAAGTGGACTATGGAAGTCGGATGTCGAACCCACAAGGAATAGGGATTGCTAAGTGTAAACCAAGCTTTACTAACCTAGTCTAAATGGTAATTTGGGGGGTTTTGGTTTTCAAAACTAAAGAGCTACAAAGGATTGTAAATAAGAACTGAAAATTAAGAGTTGATTGGGGGGAATCAATGGCAAGAGAGGATACTTGGGTATGTATCCCTTTTGGATTTCAATTCTAAAGATGAGCAAAGATGTTTATGACTCAAAGTTGGTACTTCTTGTGCCAATAGTCCCAAAATTATATCCAACCCCTCTTCCAAGGTGATTGGATAACTAGTCTCCTAGGACTTGATATGAAGCTCAAGGAAATTTATGTATATTGGAAGAATCATGGGGGTGAATTCGTATGAAAGAGTCATTCGCCCTTCTAGTACCCGATTCCTCGGTATACTCATGAAACTCTCTAATGAAGCAAGTTCCTAATACAAGGAGGCGCTAGCTCTAGCCTTGTATTGCACACAAGTAATTTCTAGTAATGAAATTACAATCAATACATAACATTCATTAGACATTCAAGAGAGTACCAACAAATCATCATAAATATTCAATGCTATTGATGCTCAATCCAAAAGTTCAACATACCCAAGTACCAATAGATTAGTTCCCCATAAATGGGGAACTCAAACCAAAATAGGAAAGCTTACAAAACAATGAAAGATTAATGGAGAACACCATTACCTCCAATGCTTGCAACTCCAAGGGTTCTGTACTATCAAGATTTGGGGGAGATGACCCCCCAAGCTCTAATCTCTCCTCTCGCCTCTATCCCAAGCCAACCTCCCTCTAAACTCTCATACTTAACTATTTATACCCATGAATTAGGGCTCCACTCAAAAAAATTACAACATTGCCCTTGATTGGGCTCATGAAACTGCAAAAGTTACGATGAACGGCCTCATGAACGGCCTGTTCATCAGTCCGTTCAGCTTCATGACCGCTCACGACAGAATTTGGTCAACCGGCCGTTCATCACCCCGTTCATCTCACAGCTTGCTCTGAACCAGAAGATGAACGGCCATTCACGAGGCCGTTCACACTCTCTTTGTGCCTGCCTTTGTGCCTAGATGTGAACGGCCGTTCACAAGGCCGTTCACCCCCTATTTACTTCAAAATATCTTCGTTTGTTCTTCATTTTGTTGAGAAATGCTTCCTTTTCGTCGGGGTGGCCTATTTATGCCCTGTTTACAAAATATGAAGCATTTTAAGTACCGGCGGGCTACAAATCATTGCATTTGACATGAAAATAAGTATATATATGGTATGTAAATATGCTCATTTGAACGCTTATCAAATATCCCCACACTTAAGCATTTGCTTGTCCTCAAGCAAACAAGACAATGAAAGTACAAGAGAACAAAGATGATAAGTGTTCAACCTCCGGCTATAATAGTAATGAATCTGCTCTATCCCAAGTTCACCATCGAAGTGTGTGTATTCTCCTACTTTCACACCGGGACTTAGAGTTTGTATAATGTCATCGCGGCTCTAGATGAGTGTTTTCACTCCACATACCATGTTCTAGAGTCTTAGCAAGACAAGCATTCCCTCAATGGACTCTAGAGAGTCCTTGAGACCCTAAGTTTTATGCTAACCAACCCTCTATGGAGAAAATGGTGGACAAGTTTGAGAATTTTTTTTTTTTTTAATTTTATTCGGGTAGGGCATCTCTAATAGATCCTACTTTCCCGTGCTAAAGATCAGTGTAGAGTGTAAGCCTTCTTTTCTTCAGGATGCACATGTTGTTTAGGCACCAGAACACCTGGGTACTTAGAGGGTTACAACTCTACCTAGATGTGCTCATACTTAGAAGTGATTTTTCGAATTAAGGAACACCCTGATTAGGGGCCAGGACCCTAGGCTACTTCATCACAACAAGTAGCGGAGCACTGTCTTTATTGCTCTAATGACTCAACTACTATGTACATACTATTTTATTTTTCTCTAACTTGTCCACTAAGTTGAATTATGAAGGGTCAGAAGCTAAACTAGTGCCACGAATCCTCTTGGAGCCATTGATAATAATGCTTAGTAATTAAAGTCAACAAAACATGGCAGTGGGTTATCTATTATGACTAGAGCTTTTGAATTTCATGAATATAATCTCTAGATGTCCATGGTGTGTCGTAGGAGAATTCTAAAAAATTTTGGGTACTAAAATGGCGAACAAAAAGTAGAGTGAAACATTGCATTTCCAAATAGTGCCATCATAGGTCTGTGTCAAACATGCTTCAAATAATTAGCTCCCTATCCCCACACTTAGAGTTTTTGCAATGAATTTATCAATGGAAGGGAGCTACCCATCCCCACACTTAAAATCGTACATTGTCCTCAATGTATATAATTAAATTGAAAAGTGTGTAATATGCAATAATAACAAAGAGGAGGGCAAACTGAAACTTCCCCGGTTATATTTGGTAGATGGTGTTGCAATTTGGTTTATACATGAAAGCGTTTGCCGGGGTGTTCCATCATGAGTATCTGCAAAATAGAGTAAGAGAGGAGGAGAATAGCTCGAAAGGAGATAACATAGTCAATAGTGCATAAACGTAGATAAAAGACAACTCACAGGGTGGAACCCTTGTGAAGAGGTCTACAAAACGAACATAGGAGCAAAATAACATAAAAGGGAAAACTAGGCGGTCGGTCATCGTGAGAGGGTGGCGCTGTCAGAATCTTGAGGTCAGGCGGGGGTGGAGGGCCTGAGGTGGGTGGAGTCTGGGCATGCAGGTACGCGAAAAGCTCTGCTAACTGATCGCCGAGGTTGTGGTGCTCCTCGAGGAGTGTAGTCTGCATGTCATAGACCTCGGTGAGGCGCTCCTCAATCACGAGTGAGGCAGGCTGGCGTGGGCCGGGGAGGGAGGGGCTGCTGGGGTGTCGGATGAAGGGTCGAAGGAGTCGCCGCCCTCATCGGAGATGGTGAGTCTTTATCTGCGAGTGCATGGCGGCCTCCGAAAATTTGGACTAGCTTCATCTGAAGGAGGGTGGTCATCCCCAGCGGCTGCATCAGATGAAGGCGCTCGATGCCATCGGTGCGGAGCTCCACTGGCATCCCCCTAATCAAACAAGTAATAGGGCCCAGTAATAATGTGCTTGTGCTTGTGACTCTTCCCCTGGTGGGCTATGTAGTCAGCAAGCACATAGCCGAGATGGATGGGAGTGTGCTCGAAGATGCTATATAGGAGAAATGCAGCCGGGAGGCGGTGACCACTCGGTCTTTGTCGGTCGCGGCCAGCGGATAGTCCGGCTGACTAAGGCATGGATATAACGGTGTACTGGATCAGTCATGCTCGAGGCCTTCTTGTTGGGGCCCCCTCCCAGTTGCTGCCAATATCGAGAATGAGAGATGATGTGGCCAGGGAACGAGGTGAGGAGCCGCGTGCCAGGGAGTCGAAGGTAATCCTGATCGTAGATTCCCATATAGATCGCGAATCGATCGGGGCTCATCCGGTGTGCCACGCCATAGAGCTGGAATGATATGGCCGTGTTGGCGCGCTCGCCAGTGGCCGTGCGGTCAAACTCGAAGGAGCTCAGGACCTCGAGTGTATGCTCGCGATATGTCGCTTCGTTAATGGTGAAGACTCGGTCCCAACCATTAACGGAAAGTAGGCTGCGGACCCGGTCGGCGATATGAAGCTGCTAAAGAGGGTCCCAGTCGAGGAGGAAAGTCTGGCTAAGTGGTAACTCCGCGAGGCGGGAGTAACGCTGCTGATACTGCTCATGTGTAAAGCGCGGTGGTCGGAAGGAAGGCCCAGCATCATCCCGATGGCGCTTCGCGATCTCTTTCCTCGGCATCGCTGCACGTGGGACAAGGGGTCAGAGAATGGTTATCAGTGAAAAGTGGGGTGCGAGCGGGCACGTGAGCGGCCGTTCCGCGAGCCGTTCAGACGGGACAGTGAGGTGAACGGGATGATGAGCGGGCTGATGAACGCCCGTTCATAGCCTTATGTGCAGACCTGGGTTAGTTCCAGGGAATGTCGTCAATGCTTACAAGCTTCGACGAAGGGAGTGCCCTAATGGATTTGGCACGGGTTGAGAGTCTATTGTCGACCCTAAGTGCGCTAGAGATGGGATCAAGAAAATTTACCGACAAAGAGGGCTGAGCGAGCTTACCTCCGAAAAGAAAGTGCGAATGGGTGTAGGGTTAGGCTGGAGATGCACCGGATTGGACGCCGGTGAGGAGGTTATGTGAGGGGGTCGCGCTGCACCCGGGTGGCCGACGACAAGAGAGGTGGATAGGGGGAGAATCGTCCAAGGAAATGGGTGAAATTAGGGCCTCGTGCGTTATAAAGAGAGGGGCGTGAACGGCCCCGTGTACGGGCCGTTCAACTGCCCGTTCACTTTTTTATGAGAACATTAGCTATAGGGGTGTGAACGGCCACATGAATGGCCGTTCACTACCCCGTTCACCTTTCACAGAGGGTGTGAGCAGGTCAATTCCTGGCCGTCTGATACCCGTTCTCCCTCGTGATCGTGACTACTCTATGAGTGATGACTAGAGATTTATTGTTGTAATAAGGACAACTAAAAAGAAACGATGTCTGCTCTACCAACGTTGAAGTCGGGATTTTTGGGCTGCCTCCCAAAGAGCGCTTGTTTTACGTCACTAGCTTGACGTTCTTAGGTCTGCCTCAAGGCGGCTTGAAGGATTGTGGACAGTTACTTGGCGACCCGTCAGCACTCGTGTCATAGTACAATTTGAGCCGATGCCCATTTACCTTGAAAGGGTCTCCTCCGGCTTGGTAAATCTCAACTGCCCCATGTGGATATACTTTAGAGATAGTGAAGGGACCAGACCATCTTGATCGTAGCTTACCGGGAAATAGTTTAAGCCGAGAATTGAATAGCAGGACCCTGTCTCCTTCCTGGAATTGTTTTGTTTGCCTTAGAAGTTTATCATGATAATACTTCATCCGCTCCTTGTACATTTTGGAGTTATCATAGCATTAGGATCGCCATTCATCGAGTTCCTTCAATTGAAGATTTCTTTCCTTGCTAGCCAAGGTAGGGTCAAAATTTAAGAACTTGATTGCCCAGTACGCCTTGTGCTCAAGTTCAACGGGCAGGTGGCATGATTTTCCGTATACAAGTCTATATGGCGTGCTCCCAGTTGGAGTCTTGTATGCTGTTCGATATGCCCACAATGCATCGTCAAGCTTTTCAGCCCAATCCTTCCTACTCCTAGCAGCTTTCTTCGTGATTCTCTTTAATTCCCTGTTGGAAACCTCCACTTGGCCACTTGTTTGAGGATGATACGGCGTGGAGGTACGGTGCGTGACTCCATACCGTTTTAGAATTTTTGCAAATTGGGCATTGCAAAAATGAGTCCCTCGATCGCTAATTATCGCCCTTGGTGTGCCAAAACGAGAGAAGAGTTTCTTCAAGAATTTGATCACATTTCGAGCATCATTGGCGGGTAAGGCTTGGGCTTCTACCCACTTCGACAAGTAGTCTACAGCCACTAGGACGTATTTGTTCCCTTGGGATGATGGAAAAGGTCCCATGAAGTCAATCCCCCATACGTCAAATATCTCGCATACTTGAGAGGTGCGTTGTGGCATTTCATCGCGGCGGGATATGCTACCCGTGCGTTGGCAACTGTCACAGGATTGGGAGAACTCCTTGGCATCCCGAAACAAGGTGGGCCAAAAAAAACCAGAATCGAGGACTTTCCGGGCCGTTCGATTCGCGCAGTAATGTCCACCGGCGGGGCCTGAATGACAATCCATCAAGATCTTCCATCCCTCTGGTTGTGAGATACATCTCCTAACTATTTGGTCGGCGCATATCCGAAACAAATAAGGGTCATCCCAGATGTAATGCTTCAGTTCTGCGAAGAACTTTTTTTTCTGCTGATAGTTGTAAGATTTTGGGAGGACTCCGGCTGCTAGAAAATTAGCAAAGTCAGCAAACCAAGGTGGCGCTTCTTTCTTCTCCTTGGTGAAGGACTGATCCTGCGTTATCCGAAGGTTGTACAACTGCTCATCTGGAAATTCCTCTCTAATGACAACTTCATGGCCTAAGTCCTTATGTGGATTCTCCAATCGGGATAAATGGTCGGCGGCCAAGTTTTCTGCCCCACGTTTGTCCCGGATCTCCAAATCGAACTCCTGCAAAAGCAAGATCCATCTAATAAGCCATGGCTTGGCGTCCGGTTTGGCCAATAAGTAGCGTAATACCGAATGATCAGTGTAGACTATAATCTTGGAGAGTACCAGATAGGGGCGAAATTTATCAAATGCGAAAACTATGGAGAGGAGTTCTTTTTCAGTAGTAGTGTAGTTGGCTTGCGCTTCAGTCAAACTCTTGCTGGCATAGTATATGGGTCTGAAATGTTTGTCTTTCCTCTGCCCCAGTACTGCCCCAATAGCAAAATCGCTCGCATCACACATGAGTTCGAACGGGAGGTTCCAATCAGGCGTAGTCATTATAGGTGCTTGAATCAACTTCTCTTTTAAGTATGTGTAAGCTTCTAAACACTCCTTATTGAAATCAAATGGGGCATCTTTCTCCAGCAACTTAGTCAAGGGTTTCGAGATCTTGGAAAAATCTTGAATGAATCTCCTGTAGAAGCCTGCGTGACCAAGAAAACTTCTAACAGCCTTGACTGATGTGGGTGGGGGTAGTTTTTGGATTGTGTCCACTTTGGCCTTGTCTACCTCAATACCATTGCTTGAAATTTTGTGTCCTAAAACAATGCCCTCCTGAACCATGAAGTGACATTTTTCCCAGCTGAGTACCAAGTTTGTGTCCTCACACCGGGCTAATACCTTTTCCAAATTTCTCAAACAAAGGTTGAAGGAGTCCCCAAAAACTGAGAAATCGTCCATAAATACTTCCATATTGTCCCCCACAAAATCATCGAAAATAGCCAACATGCACCTTTGAAAAGTGGCGGGAGCGTTGCACAACCCAAAAGGCATCCGACGATAAGCAAAGGTGCCGTAAGGGCAGGTGAAAGTAGTTTTTTCTTGGTCTTCTGGGGCAATAGGGATCTGGAGGTAACACGAAGCCCATCCAGGAAACAATAATGAGAATGGCCAGCCAACCTTTCGAGCATCTGATCAATAAATGGGAGAGGGAAGTGATCCTTTCTGGTGGCATCATTTAGTTTCCGGTAGTCAATACACATTCGCCACCCCGTGATGGTCCTTGTCGGTATCAGTTCATTTTTCTCATTGGCTACCACTGTCATACCTCCCTTCTTTGGTACCACCTGTACTGGACTCACCCACGCACTGTCTGAAATAGAGTAAATTATGCCAGCATCTAGAATAGACATGGGCACGGGCCGGTTAATCGGGCCCGACGGGCCCAACCCGCCGGTTCCGGGCCGGCCAAATCCGGACCATTGTGGGCAACCCACGAGGGCAACCCAGCAGGACTAGGGTTGACCCATGCGGACCGGGTCACGTCACCTTCGCCTGCGAACCGAACCCGCGATAGAGAACCGGCGGGCCGGGCCCAACCGGCCGGTTAACCGGCCGGCCCGCCGGTTTTTATTTTTTTTATAATTTTTTAAAAATTATTTAAAATATACAAAATATATACATTAAAAATTGAAAAAAATAGCAAAAAATGTGAAAAAAAATGTTTAAAAAACAACTATGATATTTTGATATAAAAATATAATGAGAAAAAAATGTAAAACATTGAAAACTATAAAATTCATAATAAAATCTAAATTGTATAATTAAATATATATTTAAAAATATGAAAAAATGAAAAAAAAAAAAAAAAAAAAACCTATGCTTTTATGTATAAAAATTTAAAAAAAAAAAAATAAAAAAAAAAAAAAAAATTGTATATTGTAAAATATATATTAAAAAAAATAAAAAAAAAAAAAAAAAAAAAAAAAAACAAACCTATGCTTTTATGTATAGAAATTAGAAATAGAATAAGAAAATGTAAAAAAAATTTGAAAACTATGATATATGATAATCATAGATTCATACTATATATCAGAGACTCATGGTATCATAGATTCATAGTTGTTCATAATATTATGGTTTTCATTTTTTTTTTTTTAAATAAAATGTAATTTGAAAATTATCAAAAAAAATGTAATTTAATGATATTATGATATATAGAAATAGAATGCAAAAATGGAAAAAAAAATGTAAAAAAAAAACTATAACATTATAATTACGGCTTGCACTTAATTCGTTTACCTATCGAATTAAGTTGCCTACGTATCCTCTTGGGTGTAAGAGGAATCAAAGCCATAGTTCTCTTACCTTCAATTTGACTGAGTTGTCACCCACTTACCTATTCATGTGTCGAGGTTCGCTCTTGCCCGATCGGGGTTGTTGTGCTCATCATGTTATCGGTGAAGAAGAAGTTCACCGCTTCGACTTCCCACCGCTTCTTGTTGTCAGCCGCGGCGCACGCCAATGATCTGTAAACTTGAATTTCAAATGTTTGGCGTGGTGACAATCAGAACGTGTTGAATCCATGTTTCCACTTACTCGAAAGTCTGCTTTCGCCGCTTCTGTAGACATAGGACACGCAAAAATATCCTTTACAAGTAATGAAAGAATAGGATACGGATTTCCATTACCTTGCCACGATGAAGAATATCAAAAGTCATATCTACATTCACGCGTCCTCGAAGAACACGGTGGTATTCAAATACGCAATTGACCTCGTATTGAGAACCCCTAGGCTTCTTCTTCTCGCTTGCCTTTGTCAAATGAATCTCCCCACTACGCTTAGACCGCATACCGCCTCGCAAGCATACAACCTCGCGGAACTATATTTACTATAACGAGAGCAGAGCTCATACTGTTTCAACGAGTTGTAACTTAACTTCACTAACAATTACACTAACATCCAGTATTAAAACCGCCGTAATCCGTCCATACCATTGAGAGTCTAACTCACTCATGACCCATTGTTGACTATCTTGACCTCCATTTAAACTCCTAAGAACTTGTAATAAGCTTCTAAATATGCATTTAAACCTTCTAATTTTTGCCTAGGATCTAAAGCAAATGCAACTAAAGCAATAGGAGGTATATTTCTATAATAGATCAACCACTTTGCCTTCATCTCTAGAAGGCCCGTAACTAATTGAGCATCTAATCTAAAGTTCCACATTTGTTCAAGAATATCAACAAAGCACCATACAAGAATAAATGTGCGGTGGGAAAATAAACTTGCGAAAATAAATTTGTACATGTATTAAACACGTAAAGCAATTCCATAACTCTAGTAGCAATATTCCATTGGTATTCAAAATAAACTAAAATTAGGCAAAGCTTCATTAACAAAAGTACAACAATGTCTTATAAGGAAATGTCATTAAAGAAGCCTATAGGTAGAGTTCCATCTAGTTTTAACGTCTTTTGGGAATTTTTAGGCCTCATGTTATTTGCTTTACAATAATCTAACCCCATTGTTTCATCAATGTCATGTTCCTTCCTATATATGATACTATATCCTAATCGGTCCTACAAATTGTTTTAGTGACTCTAATCCGGTTTTGTACACATAAGTTCAATACATGACAAGCACATCTAATATAGAAATATTTGCCCCGCATTTAAGGCCTCAAATATTCTTCCAAAGGTCTAATCGAGGCCGTATTAGCAGGCATTATCAAATGAAATTGAAAAATCCTAAAACTCAAACCATATTCTTCATGATCCCACGAATCATCCTATAAATATTATCGGGCGGTATGAGACTTCGTTGAATACCTAAAAAGCAATGACTCGCTTTTGGATATTCCACGAGTCATCAATCCAATAATGCCCGTAATACCCATAAAAGAATTTTCATGGAATACATCAGTCCATATATTAGAACATAAAGAAGCGGGGAGGGAGGTACAAGAGCCGAAAATACTCACAAAGATTTTCTTTTCCATGTTTGTATTGTTTGAAGATCGTTCTTTGAATCGTCCTCCTTGATACCTTTTTGCATGCGGTTGCAACGTCCTCATTGATGCACTCTTGCACTTGGCAACGCTCCAAAGTTGAATGGCAAGTGCTCCACGTAAATCGTCTCAGCTGATTTTATCCCTATATCTCGGTTGAAAATGTAAATAAAGAAGAGTGGGAACCCGTACCTTCGCCTGGCACGAATCAATTTGAGATTGATTTCGAGGATTTCCTACTTTGTCCGGATGCTTCTTCTCCATATGTCTAGCAAATGTGCCATACCCTCCTCCCTTGCTATGCTTAAATTGAAGTACAATACTTACATTTTAGCGCATGAGTTCACGTTGCCATCATTGTCATACACTTTTGTAAAATGGACTTTAAAAATATCGGATTTTGAAGTTGTTTCCTAAATGGGATTTGTTCCTCCTCCACGAGGGCCGAAGTGGGACTGGTGTCGGGTGCATCGGCTACACCTTACGTACTCTTCTTGCCATTCATTGCTCTCTTGAGTAGGCAAGGAGGCCCGGAACCGACAATATGCCTTTTCCCCTCGAGCTTCCACCACCACGCCACGCCATTTCTCTTGAGTAAGCCTAAGTGCGAACCCCGATCCAATGAAGGAATTGTTGAGAGCCTTGTTGAGAGTCTTGAGACTTGAGAGAAATATAGAAATTAGGAGAGAATACTGATTTGATGTGAGAGTGAGGAGTGATATTGAAGGAGAGGAGTATATATAGAGTTTAAAATAATTAAAAAAAAAAAAAATTAAAAAAAAAAAAAACAACCAACGGCTGTGTAGCCGTTGGTGTGAGATGAACAGAGGCAGATGTCCTCTGTTCATTAAACCGTTCTTTGGCGGCGCCAACGGCTACAATTGTTTTATTTTTTTTTAATTAAAACATTAACCGCCGGTTCAACCTACCGACGGCGAGTTGGCCGGGCGGGTCCACACCGTACGGCCCGGAGGGTTGACTCCCCGGGCCGCGGGTCCAAATAAATGGACCCGTAATGCACCCGCTCGTATGGCGGGCGATTCTGAGTTCGGCCCAGCCGGTCAATTGACTTGGAGTTTTCGGCTGGTTCCGGGCCAAAACCGGCCCGTGCCCCCCTCTAATCTAGAAGTTTGATAACCTCGGCTTTAACCACTTCTTTCATATTCGGGTTCACTCTTCGTTGTGGTTGAACGGATGGCTTGTAGTTATCTTCCATCAAAATCTTATGAGTACAAAAAGATGGGTTGATGCCCTTTATATCAGAGATTTTCCAAGCAATCGCTTGTTTGTGCCGGCGAAGGACCTGTAACAG
Organism: Dioscorea zingiberensis; assembly: GCA_026586065.1. Lineage (NCBI taxonomy): Eukaryota > Viridiplantae > Streptophyta > Magnoliopsida > Dioscoreales > Dioscoreaceae > Dioscorea > Dioscorea zingiberensis. The sequence continues at coordinate 37,982,056 of CM048821.1, read as the reverse complement.
CTTCTCCTTCTGCGATGAAGTTAGATTCGAAGCAATGATGACTGGAAGTTGGGAGTTGTCAGCCAGAAATGCATATTCAAGATGTTTCGGTAACTCCTTTAGTTCCACCTGGGGTGGATCTTCAATAGATGGCTTTAACCTAAACGACTCATTGCCCAACTCTTCGGGTATAGCCTCTACCCCCAAGATTTGTTGGTCTTCGTAGAATTGATCTATAGGATAAGTGTCCTCCTTTGCATCTAACCTGCTACCCCTTTCCGATATAAACGGAATATTGTTAATACTCAAGCTTCCTGTCAGGTCAAGATCCATGGGGTCTTTTCCTTCAGTGGGCTGAACGGTGTCCAACAGGCATTCTGATGATGATGAAGTTTGCATAGGGCTGTTATAACAAGGTGGTTCAGCCATAGGTAATTCCAATTGATTCTGATCATCCTATAGCGGGCTGCTATAAAAGCTTGACACATTTAAGTTGTCTAATTCCAAGGAACCTTGTTGACTGTACATGAGGTATTCCTCTTGTTGCAAGGATGCATTGCACGCATTGTATGATACACCATACGAATACATAGCAAACAGTTGCTCTCGGAGTAAGTAGACGTTTTGCTCGAAAAACTTGGCCTGAATCCATTGCTCTAAGATGGCTAATTTTATCAACATCATGTCCTTGAGATCCGCCATGTTGTACCTCGCACAATGAGATGACGAAGATATTAGTATCGCGAAGTGTGTATATAAATAATCAAAATAAAAGAATAGATAAGAAAGAAAAACAAGAGCATAGGAGACTAAATTAATAAAATCCTAGTCTAACTAGCAATCCTACTCCCCGGCAACGGCGCCAAAAACTTGATGGGATGTATTTCCGCAAGTATACGGGTCGTGATCAAGTAATAAAGTGGACTATGGAAGTCGGATGTCGAACCCACAAGGAATAGGGATTGCTAAGTGTAAACCAAGCTTTACTAACCTAGTCTAAATGGTAATTTGGGGGGTTTTGGTTTTCAAAACTAAAGAGCTACAAAGGATTGTAAATAAGAACTGAAAATTGAGAGTTGATTGGGGTGAATCAATGGCAAGAGAGGATACTTGGGTATGTATCCCTTTTGGATTTCAATTCTAAAGATGAGCAAAGATGTTTATGACTCAAAGTTGGTACTTCTTGTGCCAATAGTCCCAAAATTATATCCAACCCCTCTTCCAAGGTGATTGGATAACTAGTCTCCTAGGACTTGATATGAAGCTCAAGGAAATTTATGTATATTGGAAGAATCATGGGGGTGAATTCGTATGAAAGAGTCGTTCGCCCTTCTAGTACCCGATTCCTCGGTATACTCATGAAACTCTCTAATGAAGCAAGTTCCTAATACAAGGAGGCGCTAGCTCTAGCCCTTGTATTGCACACAAGTAATTTCTAGTAATGAAATTACAATCAATACATAACATTCATTAGACATTCAAGAGAGTACCAACAAATCATCATAAATATTCAATGCTATTGATGCTCAATCCAAAAGTTCAACATACCCAAGTACCAATAGATTAGTTCCCCATAAATGGGGAACTCAAACCAAAATAGGAAAGCTTACAAAACAATGAAAGATTAATGGAGAACACCATTACCTCCAATGCTTGCAACTCCAAGGGTTCTGTACTATCAAGATTTGGGGGAGATGACCCCCCAAGCCCTAATCTCTCCTCTCGCCTCTCTCCCAAGCCAACCTCCCTCTAAACTCTCATACTTAACTATTTATACCCATGAACTAGGACTCCACTCAAAAAAATTACAACATTGTCCTTGATTGGGCTCATGAAACTGCAAAAGTTACGATGAACGGCCTCGTGAGCGGCACATTGCATCGGTCCCGTTCGACTCATGACACCGCCTCAACCGGTGGTCAACCGGCCGTTCATCACCCGCTCATCTCACGCCTTGCTGAACCGGAAGATGAAAGGCCATTCACGGGTACATTCACACTCTCTTTGTACACGCCTTTGTGCCGGATGTGAACGGCCGTTCACAAGGCCGTTCACCCCCTATTTACTTCAAAATATCTTCGTTTGTTCTTCATTTTGTTGAGAAATGCTTCCTTTTCGTCGGGGTGGCCTATTTATGCCCTATTTAAAAAATATGAAGCATTTTAAGTACCGGCGGGCTACAAATCATTGCATTTGACATGAAAATAAGTATATATATGGTATGTAAATATGCTCATTTGAACGCTTATCAACCTTATGTTGGGATGTGTGTGTTTTGTCTCTTATGATTCGGGCTCTACACAACTCCTGTTATTCCCTGAGACGACACGTATCTCCCCTACTATTTAGCATTAAAGGGAGATAGTGGCGCGATGTGCTCGGCATGCGCGTTTGTCAACATCATGATAAGCGCGGTTTTCTATGTGTTAGGCGGCATTTGGTATGCTGACGTGGACGAAATTTTGATTTGTTTGAGGAAAAGTGATAATGGATATCTGAACGGTCCAGATTTAGGAACCCTTGGTTAAACGGTTCGATTGGGATGTAGCTCCGGGATCTAACGGCCAGGGATTTATCTCCTTTACATATAAGTGGAATCGTACATGCAAAAAGGGTTTTATTTCAAAAGTCGAATTGCGTCTTTTGAAAACTTCTTCTTCTCCGGCGAGCCCTGGTCTTAAGCTTTCTGTGTTTTTTCTTGTCATTTTCTCTTCTAAGGTAATGGCTAGTGCTACATCTTCTTCCTCTAGTTCTTCTCAAGGGTCTTTGATCCCTTCTCCGTCCAACCCGACGGTCTCCGTCGCGATTTCAGGTGAACCTAGGGATATTCCAATCCAGGGTTCGCGGGTTCATCCTGCTTCTAGGGCAATGGGTAGGCGGTCTGGTACGTTCATAAGCCTTCTTGGGCAGAAGGATGTAGATGGCCTGGTAGAGAAATATGAGATAGATCTCTCTCTGTTTGAGGTTAGGGTTCCCTGTTCTGGGGAGAGGGCGAGTTCTCCCAGGGAAGGAGAGATAGCTATCTATCAAGATGCGTTATCGGGTGGCCTTAGGCTTCCTTTTTCTGATTTTGCTAAGGCAATTCTAGAGGAGTATCATCTGTGTCCTTCACAGCTGACTCCGAATTCTTGGAGATTACTGAACGGCTTTGTTATTGTTTTCAAAAATTATGGAGTAAGTCCGACCGTCCGTTGGTTCCGTATGTTGTTTAGCCTATGTTTAGAGTCTAATGCCGATTGGTATTACTTCTCGGCTCGTTCCGGAAGAAAGTTTTTAGGGAAAGTTCCTTCTTCCATTAAGCGGTGGAAGAGTAAATTTTTCTTTGTCAAAAATAAATCCGAGTGGGATGTCCGAACAAAGTGGGAGGTTCCCCGAACGGATATTGTTTGTGAGGAAATGACGAAAGAAGAGGAGGTTCTTCTTAAGTCAATGACGGGTCTATCCAAGGTTTACATGGATGAGTTCTTGACCAAGGAAAACCTCGTTAAATGTCGTTTAGTAGTATCTGCTGGTAGGATTTATTCATGTATCTATCTTAGTTTGATCTTGAATCGCGATATCTAACATGATTCGGAATTTTATTTTGCAGAAAGTCCGATGGAGGATGAAGACTTGAGCTACGTTAAGGGCCTCTTGGCTTCCTATGAAGGTGAACGTTAAGGACCTCCTGGCTTCCTATGAAGGTGAAGTCCATCCGCCCTTACCTCGTGGGCGGAAGAAGAAGGAAGCGGCCTCTAGTAAAGGTGTTGACACCTCCAAGGAGGAGAAAAAGAAGAGGAAGAGAAAAGAGGTCGACTCTTCCAAGAAAGGGGGCAAAAGCAACCCCGCTACAGGGTCCTCACGGGAGAGGAGGACGAAGAGGAAGAATTCCGAGGGCGTGTCCCGAGGTCGAATTATGATTGAACAGGTGAGTTCACCTGTGAAAGAGGCTCGCCGGGCTTTATCGCCAATTTCCGAAGGGCCCTCTTCTAGTCAACTAGAAGATATCCTCCTCAAGGAGGTAAGGATTTACTTCTTAAGGGTATCATTGTTCTGCAATAATTTTTTAACTTAGGTTTTGTTTTACAGGCGGAGGCGGGAGAAGCGGCTCTCTTGGATAAACTGAGGGTGGCAGACTCAGTTTTAAGAGGACCTGCAACTCAAGAGAAGGAGTTGCCCTCTAAAGACATCCCTTTTCGGGATGCTGCTTCTGTGAAAAATGTTTTGATGGCTCCACTAAGCTACGCAGAGCTGGGAGGGAAGATGCCACGTGCCAGCTTTTCCGATCGGCCATGCTGGTAAGGACCGTTCTCACATTTCTTTTGTTCCTAAACTTGGTATCGTCTATAACTCCTTTGTTATTTCGTAGACTGCGCATTGGGCGGATCGAGTCGGCAATCTTTGTCAAGAGGACTTGGCAAAGATGGAAGCAAGTAGAGGCGTAATTTGCCCTAAACTCTAAGGTGGAGGCCTTGGAGGAAAGAAAAGAAGCGGCTTCGCTATTATCCATACTTTTGAGAAGGATAAAGCCGAAGCGGCTTCAACGATTAGCCGCTATAGAAAAAGAGAAAAATGACTTAGCGGCCAAGCTGGCGAGTTCCGAGGGCTCTCTTCAGACTGCTAAGGAGGATATCAAAGACTACAGGACGACTCTAGCAGTTTGAAGAAGGAACTTAAATCTGCTCAAGATGAGCGTACTGACGCCCAATGGAGTCTAAAGTTGAAGGTTACGGAACTTGCCGCCATTCAGGTTGAGTTAGAGGAACTCAAGGGGGAGCGTGATACACTCAAGGAAGACTTCGCTTCCAGACAGAGGACCCCTAAATCAGACTCGCAAGAGATGAAAGGCCTAATTGAATGAGGGGATAAATTGGAGAAAGAGGTGCTCGGCTTAGGGCGAAAGCCAAAGAAGGGGCCACCCGCATTTATTCTGTAGTGCAGCAGGTGGGCCACCATGTTCCTCCTGCATACGTTTTATCTATGGGGCTTGTTGGAGTCTTGAAGAAATTTATGGAGCTAAAAGAGTTGCAACTTATGAAGACTCCAGAGGTTCCTGTCCCAGCCCCTTGCGAACCTCCAACCCAAGTTCCTCCAGAAGCGGCTGACCGCCCTGAGGGCCCTAATTCTTAGGGATTTTTTAGGACATGTTCTTGTAAACACCTAGTTATTTTGGAATGTAATTTCAATTTATATGAATGAAACACAAACCTTTTTCTTTGGTGAAGATTTATTTCCGAGTGATGGTGTTAACCATTTTAAGAAGTCCTTCGCAAGGTCTTTTTTCCTTCATTTGGCTTGTAAGTCAAGCTTCATAGCAGGTTCTTCTCTTCTTAGTCCAATCTTGGGACTTTGATTTGTTGAGTAAGATCCTTGCTTTTGTAAATGAGATTATCGCCTCATATTTCGATCGGGATTTTTGCCCCTTGTTTCTGGATGAGAGTTATTGTTTATCCTTGTAGGATAATTCCGACTCATCTTTTAGGAATGGGATTTTCACCTCATTTTTGTAGAATGGGATTTTCACCTCATTTTTGTAGAAAGGGCTTAAGCTTTATTCATAGGAACATTTAGGAGACGACTACAGGATTTACTGATAGTAGCGTCGCAAGTGTTCAACATGAAATGGACGCTTGAGCATTTTTCCTTCCATATTTACCAGATAATAGGTGCCTACTCGGACAATTTTCTGTATGACATAAGGGCCTTCCGAATTAGGAGTTAGCTTCCCCGTTCGGCTTTTATTTCCCTGGAACTCGTTTTCTCTTAAGACTAGGTCGCCGATTTGGAAGAAGACTCTTTTTACCCTTGTGTCATAGAACCTTTTTACTCTTTGGCGATAGATGGCTGCCTTTGTTTCCGCAGCTTCTCTTCGCTCTTCAAGTAAGTCAAGTTCCGCTCGGAGATTCTTCTCATTTTCTTCTGATGAGAAAATTTGTTGTGTCCATAGAGTAGGCATTCCTATTTCTGAAGGGATGACAGCTTCTGCCCCATAAGTGAGAGAGAACGGAGTTTCTCCTGTAGGGGTTCTTGTGGCTGTCCTGTAAGCCCAAAGAACGCTCGAAATTTCTTCAACCCAGTTAGTTCATTTTTTAGAGACCCGGGTTTTGAGAGCTTGGAGCAAAGTACGATTGGTTACCTCTACCTGGCCGTTGGCTTGGGGATGTGTCACAGAAGTTAATCTGGATTCAATTCCGAGCTCTGAACAAAAGCTTTTGAAAGCCTTGTTATCAAATTGTCGCCCATTATCAGAAATGAAGGCGACCGGAATTCCGAATCGACAGACAACCGTTCGCCATAAGAACCCCTGACAAGCTTTCTCCGTGATTTTGGCCAAAGGCTCAACTTCTACCCATTTGGTGAAGTAATCGATAGCCACTATCAAAAACTTCATTTGTCGAGTTGAAGTGGGAAATGGCCCTAGGAGATCAATTCCCCAGATAGCAAACGGGCGAGGGCTAATAATTGGCGTGAGCAGTGTTGGTGGTCGTCTTTGAATCTTGGAATGCCGTTGGCAGGCATCACATTTTCGGGCGAACGCCATTGCATCTCGAGTTAATGTTGGCCAGTATAGCCCTGTCGCAGGACTTTATAACTTAAGGCTTTGCCTCCTATATGTCCTCCTCCAATACCTTCATGAATTTCTTGAAGGATGTAGTTTGCTTCTGTGGGACGCAAGCACCTTAAGAAGGGTTGCGTATAGGACCTCTTGTATAGATTTTCGCCAATGATGGTGTATTGAGCGGATTTGTAAGAGATCTGTCTGGCTTCTGTCTTGTTGGATGGTGTAGGTCCACCTTGCAGGTAGTTTCTAATGGGATCCATCCAACTTGACTCTTCTGTTGTACTTTGTACTTCCCCTTCTAACCCCTCAATAGTTTTTAGGTAGGAAGATGCGTAGGTTGAAGGAAGATTCTGCATCGCCGTTGGGCGCAGTGGCTTTTTTAGATAAAGCGTACGCTTCTTCATTTTGTCCCCGACAGATTTTTTCAATCTGGAAATGAGCGAAGTGGGGGGCTATCTTCTTTACCACTGTTTGGTATTTGACCATATTCTCCTCCTTTGCTTCAAAGTTGCCCAATGTATGGCTAACGACCAGCTGTGAGTCGGAATATACATGTAGGCGTTGAATTCCGAGCCCTCGGGCCAAACACAATCCTGCGATGAAGGCTTCATATTCGGCCTCGTTGTTGGTTGCTCGGAATTGGAACTTAAGAACTGTTGCAATTTTCCATTTGGAAGGAGAATAAAGGACGAAGCCGGCTCCTGACCTTTTTTCAGTTACTGATCCATCAACATATAAGGACCATGGGATGCTAGGACTTTCCTCCGGATATTCTGGCGGGATTTCATCCTCATTTGTGGGAATGGTCAATTCCACAATAAAATCCTCCAGCACTTGAGCCTTGATTGCCGTTCAGGATTTATAGGTGAGATCAAACTCACCCAACTCTATTACCCACTTGGCTAGACGTCCGGAATTTTCAGGCTTATAGAGGACTTGCTTTAAGGGCTGAACTTTGTGCGCTTGAAAATAAGGCCTTAATCTTCGTGCGGATGTGATGAGAGTTAAAGCCAACTTTTCAAGTGGTAGATATCTTGACTCCGCGTCGTTAAGGATCTTACTGGTGTAATAGACTGGCTTCTGAACTCCATTGTCTTCCCTCAAAAGTACTGCACTGACCGCTCGAGGAGCAGCGGCCAAGTAGATGTAGAGCTCTTCCCCTACTTGTGGCTTAGCTAGCAACTGAGGCGATCGGAGATAATCTTTAAGCTCCATTTTTGGTGCTTTTCACAAGGCTTGGAAGAGTGTGAGGTTTTTCTCTCCGGCTTTAGAGATAAATCTCCCCAGAGCTGCTAGGCGTCCGTTAAGCCGTTGTATCTCTTGAAGGCTTTTGGGTGATCCCATATCAAGGATGGCTTTGACTTTTTCCGGATTCGCTTCTATTCCTCTTTGGGTCAGTATAAATCCGAGAAATTTTCCTGACCGGACACCAAAAGCACACTTGTTCGGATTTAAGGGCATATTGTAAGTCCGAAGTGACTCAAAGGCCTCTTGTAAATCTTATAGGTGTTCGTCGGTTTTTCGGCTCTTTATCAGAATGTCATCCACATAAGCTTCAACATTTCTGCCAAGTTGTTCTTTGAAGACTGTATTCATGAGCCTTTGGAAGGTGGCTCCGGCGTTCTTTAAACCGAACGGCATTACCTTAAAGCAATAAGTTCCTGTGCTTGTAATGAAGGATGTTTTTTCTTCGTCATCTTTGGCCATTCGGATTTGATTGTAGCCTAAAAAGGCATCTAAAAAACTCAGCATTTCGTGCCCCGCCGTGGAATCAACCAAGCCATCAATTGAAGGTAGAGGGAATGAATCCTTTGGACAAGCTTTATTCAGGTCTATGAAATCTACACACATCCTCCATTTTCCGGACGGCTTTTTTACTAGAACCACATTGGCCAACCATTCTGGATAGTGCACTTCTCGGATAAACCCAGCCTTTAAAAGGGTTGATACTTCTTCCTCTGTGGCCTTCTGCCTCTCTTGTGCGGAATTTCTCCGTCTCTGTTTGACAGGCTTGAACGACTGATCTATGTTGAGGCGGTGCTCAATGACATCACGTTTTACGCCTGGCATATCTTGGCGACTGTGAAGAGATCGAATTGGTCCTTAATACCACCATGAGATTTTCTTGTTAGGCTGTTGTCAGATCTGCACCAATCCGCACTGTGCGTTCCATCCTAGTTGTGTCTAGAGGAACTATAAGCAATTCTTCAACTGGTGTTGGCCAAAGCTCTTCATCTTCCCGTTCGGCTATTTTGTTGATCAACATGGCTTCCGAAACTTTTTTTTTGCCTCTATTTAAAGTTTTTCCCTTGAGGGTTGCAACATAACATTGCAGCGCCAAGGGTTGATCTCCTCTTACTTCTCCACTACCACTCTCAGTCGGAAATTTGAGGAGAAGATGGTAAGTAGAAATTACGGCCTTCAAGGCGTTGAGGGTTGGTCTGCCAAGAATAACGTTGTAACTTGAAGCCGCCAGACGACTAGAAAATTTGTTGTCACCTTGTTGATGATCCGGGCGACTTTCCCTCATGAATCGGCAAAGAGATCATTCCTTCTGGCTGTATCACTCCTCCGGAAAACCCTATTAAGGATGATTTTACGGGAAGCAAATTATCTGCATCATATCTCATTCGTTCGAAGGCACTCCAAAAGAGAATGTCAACCGAACTTCCACTGTCTATCAGAACTCTCTTCATTTGGAAACTGGAAACTATGATGGCAATGACTAAGGCGTCATCATGGGGGTGGCGAACCCTGCTGACATCGTTATCATAAAAAATGATGGGAGCCGTAGGCCGTGATCTTCTTTGTGGTGTTTACGCTTCTGCAGCCCCCACCATTCGTGCATAGCTTTTCCGAGAGGCGGAGCTTTCACCACCACACCCAGGACCACCACTGATAAATCTGACCATCTCCCATTTTTCTTCTTCTTCTGGTTGTGAAGTTTCGGGCTCCTCTTGGATATCAATGTTGATATACTGCTCCAATTGTCCCCTTCTAACGACATCTTCAATGGCGTTCATCAAATGGGTACATTTTTCCGTGTCATGTCCTCTAGTTTGATGAAACTTGCAATATCTTTTACTATTCTTTTGCCGCTCGGGATTCTTTGCAGGTTCTGGCCATGTCAAGAGTTGTTGATCCTGGATTTGCATAAGAATATGGCTTCTGGTCTGATTTAATGGGGTATGGTGGTCGTATCTGACAATTTTTCCTTCTTTTGAAGATTCTCTAGGTTGCAGCACATGTCGCTGAGGGCGTGTTGAGGTTTCCTGTCCTCCCTTACTGTCCCTGCGTGGCCCGCCTTCTTTTCGTATTTCCGGGGCCTTCTGTTGACATTTTGATGGGCTTTTCCCTTCCGGAGTTCAACAGGGGCGCGTCGAGCCTCTTCTTCCCAACCCGTATAAATTTCATCAGAATTGATGTACTTCTGGGCATGGATCATGAGGGCGGGGATGGTTTTTGGTGGATCCAAGGTGAGGGAAAAACGAAAAGGGGATTCTAGCAAACCCTCCATCAGGATGGTTACAGCCATGCGCGGAATAAGATCCGCGACGTTTGCTGCTTCATCTATGAAATGGTTTAAATAGGCTTGGAGTATTTCCCCCCCTCGTTGCTTAACGCGCAGAAGGGTAGATGGAGTTTTCTTTTGCTTTAAGTAATTAGCAAAATAAGCTAGGAAGCTATCTGCTAGAACTTGAACAGAAGGAATTGTGCTAGATGGAAGATCAACAAACCAGTCTTGCGCTTTTCCCTCTAAAGTGGTTGGAAAAGCTCGGCACATCTGGCGTCGGTAATTCCGTAAAGCGGACATCTTGATCGAAAAGACTTCAAGTGGCGAGACGGATCAGTTTTGCCCTAGTATGCAATCATTGCAGGTGGTCGAAAACTGTCAGGAACTTGCTCTTCCAATATTTCCTTGATGAAAGGCGAGCATGTGTTAAAAACATGCCGTTCGGATTTCTTGTTTCCTCGTGAAGGATCCTGTCGCTGTGTTCTTCTGTCGACAGTTGGAACAGATGGGCTATTCCGTTCAGTCCTTGTCCGCTCCGTTCTTGTATGCCGTTCTGTTCTTGTGGCAGCTTGTTCTCGACGTCGAACGGAGGGGGGTTCCGAACTAGCAGAGAAGGCAGTTCTCTCTCTTCTATTTCCATGAGTGCGAGTCCTTGTCCTCCCTCTGCTTTCGGAATTGGCTGGTGGGGCTATTGGCACACTTGGTGGAATTTGTGTGGGAGGAAGTAACAGATGAGTTAAAGTATGAACAGTTTGAGCTAACCGTTCCAATTGCTGCTGCATGTTAAGGTAAAACTCCGGGATGGGTTCCTGGGGTGGGGCGGAAGGATTTTCTGTTGGAGGTAAGATAGGTGGATTATTCAACGGAATCTTCTCATGCCCTCGGACTTCGCCAGGTCCTTCAGGATTACTTGGTGCTCCTTGTTCTTGGATCCGTTTTGACCTTTTGGTGGTAATCATTTGGCTTTTTGTAAGAGTCCCCACAGACGGCGCCAAACTGTTGATGCCAAAAACTGGTCCACCTCACGCTTTGGCTACTGCGGCCTCGTGATCTGGTCTCAGCCTTCGACAAACGGTTGAAATTTATAGTTGGTGTGGACGCTTACTTCAACTTCTGAACAGGGAATACGGAGAATGCTTTGGAAATCCGCTCGGAATTACCCTAGCTTTCCTTTGGGATGAATCTGTAAGAGGGAGAAAAGAGTGATCGGAATTGGGCCTTTCTGCCCGGATTCAGCTCCGATGCTTAAGTCAGAAAACTTGTAAGAAGGCAGTCTTAGACATGAGTTAGCTCTTTATGTGATGATTTTTCCGATCCTCTCTTTTTCTATTATCGCTCTTCTTTTATAGCCACCTAAAGGCGGTTTAGGAGAGGTGGTGGAGTAAGGCGGTGAATGAGAAAATATCTTCTAAGGCGGTAAGAAAATATCTGTCTACTGTGTAGGTGCTACGTAGGTGAGTAGAAAACATCTACCTACTGTGTAGGTACTACATGTGTAAGTAGAAAATATCTGCCTATTGTAGAGGCAAGTGGATAAGATCTACTTACTGTAGAGGGGTTAGATACGCTCTTACCCAGATGGCTATCACCTTCTTGCTTCTTGCATAATTCCGACGGACTTTTTGTAGGGGTGAGCCCTCCTTATTTACCGGACGGAATTTATGCTAATAAATTTGGTGGTGACTGACTGTCTTGTGGCCAAAAAAAATGTAGCCCTGTGTATGACAGGTGGCCATTTAGGCAGGCGACACATGTTTTACCAAATATTTCCGTAACATCAAATATTCTGGGTTTTCCTGTTTCAAACAAAACAATAAAACGAAGACACTGTGTTAGAATATTTTCAAGTAAAAAAATATATAATGAATAATTGAAAATATGATTATCCAAGAAGTTCATAGGCTTACTTGTCCTTTTCTTTCCCACCACTCATCACTTGCCAAAACTATCCTCTTAGCAGAGTCCCAACCAAGACCTATCTGGTGTTGTACTAGTTTTGCCCATAAAGAAAACTCTTTCTTGAGTGAGTCCCATTTGTTTTTCAGTTGCTTGTAATTCTAACTCAGCCCTGTTCTCACAACAAACTTTGAGACCATGTTTTTCCAACCTTTTTTAGTGAAGTGTGTGTGTGGCCTATTACCAGTTTGGACCTCTTCGACACAAATCTTTAAGAACAATTTAGTGTTCGTGGCATCCCATCTAGCTTTTGGAATATTTTCACATGCGACTATATTCCCATCATCTATGTTTGTCCCTTGCACAAGTCTTTTGGGTGATAGTTTCGAAGCCATGTTCAATGAGTGTTATGAACGTGTGCCCTTAATACACTGCATTAACTTATAATAAAAAATAACAAAAACAAACACACACACACACACACACACACACACACACACACACATATATATATATATATATATATATATATATATATACACACACACACACAAAATCTAGAGATGATTCAATAATATAAACTTGTTGTATATAAGAAAACAGTACAAATATGTTCTTATCATACTGTGAGCCTATATATATTATAAACTAGCCATATTCATAAACTATCCATGATAAGATTTCAATAAACTATAATAATCAGTATATTTTAATAGCATCTATAATAATTAGTATCTGTTAAGAGCACCTATAAGAATTAGTATTTATAATAAGGATAAATTACACTTTTCATCCCTGAAAATGGTGTCATTGTTCACTTTTATCCTTGTATTTTAAAAATATTCAATACGGTCCTTGTGTAATGCGCAATACAATGTTAGGGACCAAAATAGAACAGAATACGCAATACACAAAGATTGTATTGAACATTTTTAAAAATACAAAGATAAAAGTGAACAATGACACCATTTTCAGGGACGAAAAGAACAAAATTTCCTAATACACAAGGACTATATTGAACATTTTTAAAATACAAGGATAAAAGTGAACAATGACACCATTTTCAGGGACGAAAAGTGTAATTAATCCTTATAATAATTTGTGTGACAAGATTCATATAAAAAGTCTCCAACACATAAATTAAGTAGTGGTGATGTCCAACATTTACTTTATGTGACAAGATGTCTGTGAGCATAAATTAACATAAGCCAATAAAAAACAAAGCTTCAAAACATTGAATATGAGATAGTTACAACAGTCTTGATGTATTCTAATTAGCATGAAAGAACTTTGGTAAATAACTATTAGTGGTGCAACAGTTGCAATCAACAAGCTAATGACAATGTTCATCACTAGTTCACCAATCAAAAATTGAGAAAAAGTAGCTGTAAAAGTATACCTTCTTCTGTAGCAATAAGGAACAAGAAGATATGAGCAGGGGACATGACAACTTCTTCCTTAATACCCGCAACAAAAGTTCCCTAAGAAGAATTAAAACATTCACCAGTTAGTACACAACAACATTCGAACACAAACAATTCAGCTCACTGAAAAAATAAACCCACATATAAATTAAGAATTAGCATCTTCATGAGAAAAGTAGCATCTTGTTGTGGAGTCTATTCATACAATCCAGGTTGAATTGAAGATTATAACAATATGCAAACAATAAAAGGATGCAAGAAATCATATTGTGGGTCTATTCATACAAACCACTGAAATTCCAACCATGAAACTCAAGGATTGATCACTAAGAAAATTATCATTTTTATTAATTACAAATAGGAAAATAATTGCTTGGAAGTCACTTCTTCAACTCTTTTTGAAAATATCAAGTACTTCTCATGTTGCCTTGATTCAATTGCATATAATCCTCAAAAAGGTATTGTCCATCAATTCAACAACCAAATAAGTTCAAAGAGATTTTTTCTACAAGAAGATTGTTACATGAACTTTAGCAAAGTCTATTAGCTACAAAAATACCATCCTCTTTCAATTCAGAGTTTAGAAGGTGAGAAATCAAATCATGACCAGTGGTTTCTATTTATGAACTTCAATACAAATAATGAGAACTAAAACTGTTCAAAATATTCAATAAAACATTATCAACTTTTCAGTGAGACACTAAAGTCACCAAGAAATTTAATACACAGGTGAGCAACCAAATTTTCAGCAATTGTTGAAATGAGCAACAAGAAATAAGGAAGTAACTAAAAAAATTAAAGCCAAAAATTATGAGTAGTTGAATAAAAAAGGGGAAAATGCACAGGGAATGGTTTGTCAAGTGATTATGAAACTAACCAGTGAAAGTACCAGATGCTCAGGATATTTCAACAGAAAGTTAAGAACAATAACTTAATTCAGAGACTCTGATAGAAAGCACACAGAAATTTGCAAATATTTCATTACATGCAGTCACTAGAACAAGTCCTATTTTGGGTATCATACCACCTAATTGGAAATGACTGAGTAGAACATCAATAAAAGCTCACCTTTTTATCTTTTGCTTTTCCTTGCAAGTTTATGATCCTCTTTCCTTCTCTTTCCACTCTCCTTTTTCTATAACGCAGAATAAAAATCAGTTGAGAACCAGATTTTATTTTACCAACCAACACTTTTAGTCTTTTAGAAAGGGACTTCTACATATATATAGAGAAATTTACAATATTTGAAAGTATATATAAAAGTAATATATTTACATGACATACATTAAAAAATCCATTTTTGAGCTCAATGTAAACGGAGGCCTAAACTAATCACATACAAACCACTGAAATTCCAGCCATGTTCAATGATTGTCATTTCTTTATCCTGAGAGACTAAAATCGAGCTTATTGTGTTTTGTTTTTTTTTTGTCCTTCCAGTATTCTTCCTGCTCAAACAACTAACTTTTCAGGTTGTGAAGGAGCTCCACTACTCTCCAAACCATGGAGATCCCTAAAATCTAGAGGAATTTTTTTTTCTAGAAATCAAGCTCACCTGGAAACCCTGATTTCAATATTGCCAAGCTGAAGCGATCGTAGAGCTCGCGTTGTCCCTTTCTATCTGGATCGACGATTGCCAAGGATGAGTGGGCGAACGGGAGGGAAGGTCTTCAGATTTGGGCGGTAGAGGAGATGGGAATTGGGATGGAGATGCAAGAGAGAAACCTTAAAAACCTCTGTCATTTCTCTATTTCATAAGGGCAGTTAAGTAATTGTATAACCCCAAAATTGCTCTGGAAAACTGCTTTTTTCATAAGCATCACATGTCTAGCTTCTGAAAAAAATATGTGTTTTTGCTTTTTTTTTGTAGCTTCTGCTTCTGCATAGAAGCTAATCCAAACAACATTATTTCAACCGGACCCAGAAGCGCTTAACTTATAAAAAAACGCTTATGGCCTTCCCAGAAGCTAATCCAAGCACCCCCTTACGCTACTTGGCCATGCCGGCATGCCAGCTCGATTCTTTTAACAAAATCATAAAAATAATTAAAAATATTTAAAATTATAACAAAAATATTAGACTTTTACTTTTCATATTTATTAGTGTCTAAAAGGGAAAATAATTTTTTTTTTTTAAAAAGGCAAAAAAATTTGCCGGGCAGGCCGAACCATCCATTGGGTGGTCAGTCATTCATTAGAGCAATTGATGGGCCGCGTCTTGAGGAATGCGTCTTGGTAGGCAGAACCAATCTAAAGGGGCGTTTGGTTTGGGGGAATGGGAATGGAATGGGCTAGGATCATTCCCATTCCCCCGTTTGGTTGCCGGGAGGAGGAGTCCGCTGGGAATGAAGGAGAATTCAGCCACCGAAAACACAGAACTTTCATTCCTCGCATATTGCTCGGATTCCTCATTCCAGCCATTGTCAATTACCCATATGCCCTCCCACTTTCGATGGAATTCTGGATCGCCCCTTTGATAAGAAATCACGAGATGCTCCAGCCCTAGGTCCCTTCGCGATCCCTGTGCCACCTGCAACCCTCGCCGCCCTGTCCGTGAACCAGCGCTGCTGCTCCTCCCTGCGGAAGCACTGCTCCAGTTGGTCTTTGCTTGGCTTGATAGAGGTGAGTGGATTTTAAAACAAAGTGTTGAAATTGAGTGTTTGTATCCTAGAATTTGTTTGAAATTGAGTGTTGAAATTGGATTTTAAAGACAAAGGAGTGTTTGTATCCAGTTGGTCTTTCATTGGATTGATAGAATTTGTTGATGTGTTGAATAGATGAATGCTTGTATCCCAAAATTTGTTGATGTGTTGATGTGATGAATGCTTGTATCCTCATGGAATTAGAGGCCAAGTTGTCATAGAAATCAATTATCTTTGAGCATGCATATGAAATGTTTGTAAGAATGCTTCATAGAACCTTCAGAAAAAATTCTATGAAAGGTTCACCAAGAAATAAGATGATATTTAATTCTAATTAGCAGTATCACAAATATATATTGTTATATATTTAGAACAAATGGAAATTTGCAGAAAATGTAAAGATGATATATATTATAGTTAGAATGTGGAAATGATGCTCATTGTTATTTGAGAATTATGCCATATTTGAATATACCTCAGGTGCATGGTACTTCACTGTTATTGCATGGTGCTCATTGTTATTTCGACCCGCGAGACAGATCGTGATAAGGCCCGTGAAGAAAGGAAAAAATTACTTGGTCGAGTAATGTTTGAAATTGAAGGTCTTTCTGATGATGAGGCAATGTTCATGCTGCAGTTTTTTTCCAAAGATGATGATCAACTACAAATTTTTTTGGACTTGCCTGACGACAAAAAGTTGCGTTTCTGTTTTGTAATTTTATCAAGATCCATATTTGTCCCAACTGATATATAATCTTAAGTTTGTTTGTTGAAGTTTGTTTTTTGTTAATTTACTCTTGTTTCAGTGTGCTGTGACTTTGTGACAGATTAAAGTTTCTACTTTTGTTAATTTAATGTTTATGTTTTTGTGATTGTGCTTATGATTTATTGTTGTTACAGGACACAGTTTTACTGTTTTAACTTTAATGTTGTGCTTCTGATTTATTTTATTGTTGTTACAATCTATTGTTACAGTGTGCTTCTGATTTATTGTTGTTACAAGACACAGTTTTACTTTTTTGTTATTTTACTGATGTGCTTTGATTAAAACTTTTTTAAATTTAATGTTCTGTTTTAAAACTGTTATTTTACTGATGTCCAAGATTTAATTTACTGTTGTTTTATCATTACATTATTTTATTAGAAAAGAATTGATTCAATAATATTCTAATAAAGTTATTGATTTAATTTTAATAATATTAAAAAATATTTACTTACAAACATTAGTTAATTATAATATTTAAATATTATTTATCATTTAACCCACATCATTATTATATATAACATTATTATTTGTATAAGGGGTATAAAAATCATTTTATATCATCCCTCCTTTTATTTTTCTCATTCCTAATACATTACTCTTTCCCATTCTTTCCAATTAAACACAGTTTTCATTTCCAATTCGACTCATTCCCAATCCATTCTTATTTTGTGAACCAAACGCCTTGTAAGTTTTGGTGGTCATAAATATTTTAATAATAAAAATGGTATTGATAATTTATAATTGTCAGAGCGGCAGTACAAATTTTCAAATGAACGGTTTAGGGTTTTTAGGGTTTGAGGTCCTCACTCTTGCAGACACGCCGTCACCAGAGTCTTGTTTCTTTGGTATGTGTTAGCTAGGGTTTAGTCACCAGCTTCTCACCGATGTTCTGCTTTTCTATAGAGCTTATGCCCTCAAGATGATCCCAAGTTTATGGAAAAGGTTGAAACTTTAAGTGCCTATGCCCCGATGCTCCTGACAGTAGTTTAGTTGGCATGAAGAGGAATAAGAAGCCTGTGAGTTGGATTAGGATTAGTAAATGGTGGTTAAACTATGATATTATCAATTTGTCGTTGTTGTTTAGGTGGCAATTCATGCCATTGATTATGCCAATGGGGATGCATGATAGGATCTTGAAGGTAAGTTATATTACTACTATGCAATTAGGCCGATTGTTGTTTTCTATAATTCTAGATCCACAATTGTTGATAACTTTTATTGTTCAATTTGGATGACCATAATGGAAAGGATTAATATGGGGCAGAAATTATGTTGGGACTTGTGAATAATATCCGCAGGAAGCATCAGATCTGAATTATTTGTAAAAAGTATGTTGTTTCTTGCTATACTTGTTGCATTGTGAATCTAATAGTTCCAAGGCTTTTAATGTTTTTATTCCAAGACTTTTAATGTTTTTTATTGTTGACGATTTGATTGATGCATGATTTTGTTAGCAACAATTCTTCATATTCAAAAGTATTGTTTATCATATTGAGGACTGCTCAAGTTTTCACCTCATTGTTCCTTTTTTTTTAAAAAAAATTTTTCTTAGTTAATTATTTTTTTCATGCCAACTTCTTGGCAGGTTTTGTTGCCTTATCATGTAAAACTTGCTTAAGGGCTTGGTTTAGCAACGAAAGCTTAAGAGCAGATTTGCTCCTAAAAATTTTGAGGCTATTCTTAGAAGTTATGCCAGTGAGTTTATTATCATTCTCATTGTCACTTGCTCAGTTTTCATTCACATGACTTTTCTGAGTTATTTCTTGTCATTGAATTTGAAATAATGATCCTGATGTGTGTATTGGCATTTCTTGAGGAGCCAGTTATCATTTTTGTTGTGTGATTTTGTGATTAAACTACTGGGTGTCGCCTTAATTTTTTTTTTTGTGTTTATCTTGAAGTATTTGGTGCTGTAATGAATCAGCCCATTCATGAACAGCTTAAAGCTTGACTCTCTAAGTGCTGATGTGAGTTTGTTTCTAAAGACTAATGAATGTATTCAAGCACTATTTTAGGGCTTGTTTACTAAATAAGCCAAACCAAATAGGCTTGTGAAACAAGCTTGTTAAGGAGCTAATGAACATGGTTGGTTGAGTGATTTATCTTATATAAGGGTTTAAAAAGTTGCTATGTATTGGACTCATGAAAAACTCAGGTCATTGTTGTGCATGTGTCTTAAAGTCTATTATCGGTTTTTCAACAAGATTGTGCGACATGTTACCGGGTCGAGCTGTCCAGTCAGCTCACCGGGTGCAAGGAATGGCGTGGGCCCTGGGGTTGGGGGCTGCAATCCTCAGTCTGAAGATTTTTTTATACTGGTTTACTTGATTCCTATGTAACTTGTACATCAGAGAGGACAATTTTGCCTTCCCCTTTGATGGTATTTATGGACCCGGGTATTTTTTAGGGTTAAAAAAAATTGTGTGGCAGCTGTGAGAGATTGCAATGTAACCCAGATTTCACAAGAAAGATAGTGATCGACCTCCATTTGTCGATGTAGGCACATTGATGAACTTCATTTGTTTTCTACAATTATATAGCTCATGACCTTAGAAATATAATAGCGCTTTTGTATTTAAATAATATATGAAATAAAATTTTATATACTAGAGTAGTTTATACTTTAGAGGGTTGAGAGTGGTATTGGATATTTACTAGTTAGTTATTATGTATGTTTTTGGTTAACCTACAAGCTAGATGGGTCTGATTTTGTCAGCATGCAGGCATTGTTCCATAGTGAATATTCCTTTATTTGCTATAATTATTTTCCTAGATTGCTCCTCTTTATCTAAGATGTTCTTTTTGAGGACTGTGATGATCAGCATATTGCCGACATTGCTAGATCTGTTTTCATGATAAACATATGCAACTATTCTGAGGCCTTTTAACTTGGATGCGGTTATATATTCTCTTCTTTTAATATTTCTAGGAAGAAACCTGCACAATGTATTAGTACCTTTTATCTGTTACTTACCCATCTCCTTTTTCTTTTGATTTTTGAATTATTTTTCTCTTCCTGTTTTGGCCATTACCAAACTTTCCTTATAGTTTGCTGCAAATAAAGTCAGTGTTTTGTAAATGGTATAGTTAACAGATGACAGGTTGGAGGTTTGGGCACATGTGAAATGAGGTATTGAACTCTAACTCTATTTCTGATGGTGACTAGTTTGGCCTGCTCTTCTATTCCAGTCATGTTGAAATTCTTATTGTCTTTGATACTGAGATCAACAGTTTTTTCTTTTATTTTCTTTTCTTTTTTAAACTTGATCAGAATAAATATTTGAATAAGAATGATACAGGCCTGGGATGATCAGCATATTGCCTACATTGCTTGATTCATTTACATGATAATAATCAGCCAATTTTCTGAGGCCTTTTGCTTGGATTCAAAGTTTTCTCCTGTTCTTTTAGCAATTCAGATTTTTGGCTCGTTGGATTTGCTCTTCTATTTCATACCTATTCTAGTTCTTAACTAGTTTTTGTGTAAGATCAACACCAACTTTTTTCTGAAATTGATTACAATATGTATTTGATATCAATACTAGAGGCCTGTGATGACAGCACATTGCCAACATTGCTTGATTCCTTTCCATGATAAGAATCTGCCATCATTCTGAGTCTGTTTTCTTGTATGCTGCAATGCTTTCTTCTGTGCTTTCAATTTTTTTGATAATGACTAGTTTTGGCGCTTTGCTCTTCGGTCCCATCGCTGTAGTACTTATGATTTTGCATCATTTCTCTTGCAGTAAGGCTCTCTCATTGCTTTGTCGCACCATTAAGCCTGGTTTTGCTGTTCACAATTGGTTGTGGAAAAAAATTTCCATGGAAATAAGCCCAATCAAACACAACCTTATATTATTACTTTAAATATGATTTTTGAAATATAAAATGACTGAATCACCTAATACAATTTTTTGGTAGTGGTGGATTTCATGTTTGCTTCAGCATGTGTTTAGCTTGTCGTATTGCTTAGTTTGCACTGAATATTACTCGACTTGGTTATGCCGGCATACCTGCCAACTTGATTCTTTTAACAAAATCATGAAATTTATTAAAAATATAAAAAATTTATAAAAAATATTAAACTTTTACTTTTCATATTTATCAGTCTCTAAAAAGGAGAAGATTTTAGAAAAAAAAAGTGAAAAAAAAGCTGCAGGCCGGACCAGCCCATCCCTTCAGCAGGCGGTTGACGGGCTATGCTGAGGAATGGGTTTCGGGCCGAGCCAGATCTAAGTTTTGGTGGTCATAATTTTTTAATAATAAAAATGGTATAGATAATTCATAATTGTCAGGGCGGCAGTACAAATTTCAAACGAACGGTTTAGGGTTTAGGGTTTGAGGTCCTCACTTTTGTGGACTCATCGTCACCACAGTCTTGTTTCTTTGGTATGTGTTAGCTAGGGTTTAGTGACCAGCTTCTCACCGAGGTTCTACTTCTCTATAGAGCTCATGCCATCAAGATGATCCCAAGTTTATGGAAAAGATTGAAACTTTAAGTGCCTATGGCCGGATGCTCCTGACAGCAGTTTAGTTGGCATGAAGAAGAATAAGAAGCCGGTGAGTTGGATTAGGATTTTTAAATGGTGGTTAAAATATGATATATTGAAGGTGTGTATCTTCATAAAGGGAGATGTTAATTTGTTGGTCTCTAGGTGGTGATTAATACCATTGATTATGCCAATGGGGATGCATGACAGGATCTTGAAGGTAAGTCATATTACTATTATGCAATTAGGCCGATTGTTGTTTTAAATTATTCTAGATCCACAATTGTTGATAACTTTTATTGTTAAATTCGGGTGACCATATGGAAATGATTAATATGGGGAAGAAATTATGTTGGGACTTGTGAATAATATCCGCCGGAAGAATCAGGTCTGAATTATTTGTAAAAAGTATGATGTTTCATGCTATACTTGTTGCATTGTAAATCTAATAGTTTCAAGGCTTTTAATGTTTTTATTGTTGACTAATGATTGTTGACGATTTGATTGATGCATGATTCTGTTTGCAACAATTCTTCATATTCAAAAGTATTGTTTATCATATTGAGGACTGCTCAAGTTTTCACCTCATTTGTTGATTTTTTTTTTCTTAGTTAATTATTTTTTTTCATGGGTTTTGTTGCCTTATCATGCAAAACTTGCTTAAGGGCTTGGTTTAGCAACGAAAGCTTAAGAGCAGATTTACTCCTAAACATTTTTACGCTATCCTTAGAAGTTATGCCAGTGAGTTAATTATCATTCTCATTGTCACTTGCTCAGTTTTCATTCACATGACTTTTTTGAGTAATTTCTTGTCATTGAATTTGAAATAATGATCCTGATGTGTATTGGCATTTCTTGAGGAGCCAATTATATCATTTTTGTTGCGTGATTTTGTGATTAAACTGCTGGGTGTCGCCTTCATTTTTGTGTGTGTTTATCTTGAAGTATTTAGTGCTGTAATGAATCAGCCCATTCATGAACAGCTTAAAGCTTGACTCTCTAAGTACTGATGTGAGTTTGTTTCTGAAGACTAATGAATGTATTCAAACACTTTTTTAGAGCTTGTTTATTAAATAAGCCAAACCAAATTGGCTTGTGAAACAAGCTTGTTAAGGAGTAATGAACATGGTTGGTTGAGTGATTTATCTTATATAAGAGTTTAAAAAGTTGCTATGTATTGGACTCAGGTAAAACTTTGGTCAAATTTGGAATAGATTATTGTTGTGCATGTGCCTTTAAGTTTATTGCCGAATTTTTGACAAGGTTGTGCTAAAGCAGCTCACCAGGGGTGCAGGGGAGGCGCGCCCCTGTTCGGGGTCCGGGAGCGGCAGACCTTGGCTCAAAGATTTTTTAATACTGGGTTATTTGGTTCCTATATAATTTATACATCGGGAAGGGGCAAGTTTGCCTTTACCTTTGATGGTGTTTATAGACCAATGTAGTTTTTAGTGCTACAAAAAAAAATGTATGGCGGCTGTGAGAAAGATTGCATTGTAACTCAGATTTGACAACAAAGATATTGATCGGCCTCCATATGTGAATGTAGGCACATTGACGAACTTCATTTGTTTTCTACAATTATATAGCTCATGACCTTAGAAAGATAATAACATTTTTTGTATTTGGATAATTTATGAGATAAAATTTTATATACTAGAGTAGTTTATACTTTAGAGGGTTGAGAGTGGAATTTGATATTTACTAGTTACTTCTCCTTCTACTGATAATTACCATTCGATCCTTGTATATTTTTTAAATCCCTATATAGTCCTCCATAAGCCATTTTATCTGTTTACTAGAATGATCTATCCGCTTACTATTCACCTAAAGTGTTTAAAATCAGAAAAATATAAATTATGAGGGCTTATTTGGTAATTTTCCCTTTTGTCTTTTGATTTTTGAATTATTTTTTCTTACTGCTTTGGCCATTACCAAACTATCCTTATAATTTGCTGCAAATAAAGTCAATGTTTTGTAAATGGTATAGTTAACAGATGACAGGTTGGAGGTTTGGGCACATGTGAAATGAGGCATTGAATTCTAACTCCATTTCTGATGGTGACTAGTTTGGCCTGCTCTTCTATTCCAGTCATGTTGAAATTCTTAAGTATTATTGCCTTTGGTACTGAGATCAACAGTTTTTTCTTTTCTTTTTTAAACTTGATCAGAATAAAAATACAGGCCTGGGATGATCAGCATATTGCCTACATTGCTTGATTCATTTATATGATAATAATCAGCCAATTTTCTGAGGCCTTTTGCTTGGATTCAAAGTTTTCTCCTGTTCTTTTAGCAATTCAGATTTTGTCTTGTTGGATTTTCTCTTCTATTTCATACCTATTCTAGCTCTTAACTAGCTTTTGTGTAAGATCAACACTAACTTTTTTCTGAAATTGATTACAATATGTATTTGATCAGATCAACACTGACTTTTTTTCTTTTCTTTTCTTTTCTTTTTTAAACTTGATCAGAAAAAAATACAGGCCTGGGATGATCAGCATATTGCCTACATTGCTTGATTCATTTATATGATAATAATCAGCCAATTTTCTGAGGCCTTTTGCTTGGATTCAAAGTTTTCTCCTGTTCTTTTAGCAATTCAGATTTTGTCTTGTTGAATTTTCTCTTCTATTTCATAGCTATTCTAGCTCTTAACTAGTTTTTGTGTAAGATCAACACTAACTTTTTTCTGAAATTGATTACAATATGTATTTGATATCAATACTAGTGGCCTGTGTTGAACAGCACATTGCCAACATTGCTTGATTCCTTTCCATGATAAGAATCTGCCATCATTCTGAGTCCGTTTTCTTGTATGCTGCAATGCTTTCTTTTGTGCTTTCAATTATTTTGATAATGACTAGTTTTGGCGCTTTGCTCTTCGGTCCCATTGCTGTAGTACTTATGATTTTGCAACATTTCTCTTGCAGTGTGGCTCTTCTCATTGCTCAGTCGCACCCATTAAGCCTGGTTTTGCTGTTCATGTTGGACTTGGCAAAGCCGGAGCACGATTCCACTCGCTGTTTGTTATTCAAGACATTCATCTACATAAAAACTCCCCTCACAGTTAAGCTGGGGCGTAAATCCATGTGCTGTTCAATACATTCAACATCATTCTGGCCTTTCAGTATTGTTTGGTGAACATGGTTCAATATTCACCCGTTTTCCCCTTCAACTTTTGATGTTCAGTAGTGCACTGATGCACATGTACATTATTAGAAACTTATTAAATTAATTATGTTTATGGTAACTTTTTCTGGTGTTGCCTGTTGGTGGATGAGTTCACCAACATAATTCATTTGCTTTACAATTCAGAGAACAATCATCCACAAAATGTCCAATTATCTCTCCTTCATGGGATATATGTGAAAATAATATTCAATCTTTGGTATCATAAGCTGACTGATAAATTGGAGAATTTGGTAACAGTTAATATTAAACACTTGTAGTAATTTGGTAAAAACGATCATATATTGTGATCTTTCATATCATATCGTGCTGTTTGGAGCTATTTCAAATAGGTGTAAGATTTTCAAAATTTGAATGAATTAACCATCTTTGTCTTGATTCCATTTTCCACAACAAAATGTACTCTTTATCGATCTACTTGCTCCTCATGCTCTATTTCTCACTCCCTCCCTCTCAATTCAAACCAAATCATAGAAAGCTCCTTCCTGGCCGGTCACTCCAGGGAGCGTCCATTGCAGTACGTCCCAAATTTCAAAATAGTTTCCTGGAGGGAGGTTTTACCTGGAGACAAAAGATTTATTGCTATATATATATCGTCTTCAGTTCTAACTTCCATCTTTGAAGAAGAGAGTGAAGAACAGAGAAGAAGCGGAGGCTCTCTGTTGTTAAACAACAATACAAGCATGAGCTCGTTCATGTAAGCTTCTTTCTACTCCCAAATTAGTTTCATTTTCATTTCTTTTTACGCAATCTCTATATATATCACTGGACAAATTAATTAGTTGTGTTTATTTTTTTTTTTATTTCATTTTATTTCTAGGTGTTGTTGTACGAATATGTTCAGCTGTTTTTCAAATAGCAAGGGGAGATCCAGGTATCAACCAATGTCTTTTCATTCCATCTCTTGTCATCTCAGCAAGCATTTTAGGCACATCACGACGGAGTATTAGGACTGGTCATGAGAAACAATATTATCGGTCTTGTCATCATGAGAAACATTGGTCTTGTCATCATGATTTGTCTTCTTAAATCTTATTATTAAAGCATTATTATTCTCACTCATACATTCCGATTAGTTGTGATAAAGATATTGTGAGAGTTTTTGTTGGGCTGGTTATTTATGTATTAATTAGTCTGAAATCAAATGAAAATGGAGTGAGAAATGTAGAAAATGAAAATTTCATAAAAGATTTTGTATTTCCTCACTTGTACAACAGACATAATAAAATGTCTGGTTAACTGGTTTGATTGCCTAATAAAAGTGCCACGTGGCTGAATGGCCCAATTAAGTTATTCTTCGAGCTGAAGCGATGGCCAAAATCTAGATAGTCCAAAGACTCCAAACTGGTCCACCTGATCTTCAAGTCATATTCAGGGATTATAATTTTAATCTGCCCGGCAAGCATCCGTTGGACGCAGACCCAAGATACGAGAAAAACCTGAAAATTCTAGGTTTGTTTTATTTATTTATTATTTTTGAAAATGGGTGAAATTTGGGATTCCCCCGATCCTATATAATAATAATAATAATAATTTTAAATATTTTTAATAAATCATAATAATAATAATAATAATTATTATTATTATTATAATAATATTATGTCCCTGGTTTGGGAATCGGGTAAATGAGTTGAGTATGGGTTATTGAGGAGGCCCAACCCCCACTCCATGGCCATCCCTCTCGTTATAAACCAGTGTAGTAGATCAATATATATGTATAAATATAGATTATTGTATCCATCTAATAAATAAAAATAAAAAAAAATTTAAATAATAATTGGGCCTGTGTGTAAAACCAGCATCGTACTGTATACCAATCGTTCTTCCAAACCCACCTCGTCTGTAAAGAATCAGAATTCAGAGGTGGCGGTAGAAATAATTTTTTTTTAAAAAAAAAGAAAAAAGAAAAAGAAAATCAAAGCCTTATCTCGGATTCCTGCATCCTTGTGCCAGCTGGAGTCCTCTGTGCGTTCAATCGTTCTTCTACTCTTGAAACTAATCATCATTTTTCTACATTCCAGGCGAGTTGTTTGTTGCAATGCCTGCATAATGTTATGAACTAGGTTTTTTTTTTCTTTTTTAATTTTTTAGGACACATCCCATGAATGCAGTAGGGTTTAGGGTTTAGGGATTTTGAATTTTGTTTGTGTTTTGCAAATACTCTTCAGAGGGTAATCATGCTTATGTCTGCTGTGTTTTTGCATGCGTAGATTTTATGATTCTAGTTTTGTATGAATTTTTTAGGACACATGCCTTGGAAGAAATGGTGGAAAAGGAATGGGGAATGGTGGGGAAGAAGGGGAATCAGTTTGTACTTGATGGTCGGCCTTTCTTTGTCAATGGATTCAATACCTACTGGTTGATGATCTTTGCTACCCATGAGCCTAATAAGGGGAAGGTCACCGATGTTCTTCACCAAGCTTCGTCCGTTGGTCTCAATGTCTGCAGGACTTGGGCTTTCAATGATGCTTGTTGGATGGCTCTGCAGATAACTCCTGGAGTTTATGATGAAAATGTCTTCCAGGTATTCCTCACCTATTCTCTTCTTCATCTCCCCAGTAGTTTTTTTTTTTTTTTTTTCAGTGATGACTGAACTGATTGATAGAATGGCGAATGCTTGTGTTTCATCCAGGCACTAGATTTTGTGGTGAGTGAGGCCAAGAGGTTTGGGATCAGGCTGATACTGCCTTTTGTTAACAATTGGGAAGAATATGGAGGCAAGGCTCAGTATGTGAAATGGGGGAGAGAAGCCGGCCTGAATCTAACTTGTGATGATGACTTCTTCTCTGATCCAACCATCAAGGGCTATTATAAAGCCCATGTAAAGGTAATCTTTGTTTCAGTTTTATTCTTTGTTCTGCAACAAGCTCCTGTTCTTATCTATAAATAGACCATATGAATTGGCTTCTCTCTCATTTACTTGTGCAGATGATTCTCACTAGAGTTAATACAATCACTAATGTGATGTATAAAGATGATCCAACAATTTTTGCATGGGAGTTGATGAATGAGCCTCAATGCCCCTCAGATCCTTCAGGTGATAAATTGCAGGTTTGCATCTTTGATCTATGCTGGTGATATTATTTCCCTGCATCTTCGTCAGATTAATTTTCCGACTTGCCCTTTAACATATTACTAGTACAACAACAGAGGCTTACTTGGGCATACTGCAAGATGCTAAATGGATGCACATTGTAGCTTTAACTAATTGATCAGTTGTCTGCTAAGGACTTTACTGGCTTCTTCTTTTGTAGGCTTTATTGCTTAACAATACTATCGTGATTAATGTCTTTTGTACAACAAGAAGAGGATTACTCTGTAATATGGCAGTTGTTTCCAAACTACAGTTTTGATCAATATATGATTGTTGGGAATTGAATTATATGACTTATTATTGTGTTATGAATAAAACAACTATCACTCTATATTTGCTTGACATTTTCACTTTGGTATATATTTCCTTAGGTTTGACAGCCAGTTCCTAGACACTTTACCTTTGCTTAGTTTTCTGATGAGCACGGTCATGATGGTGGATTAAACACATTGTTCACAATCTTTGTAGGGCTTGCTTTGAAGGGTTGAATCTCCAGATGAATGTGGTACATCATGCTATAGAAATGAGGTTTACCATAAAACATGCCTGACAAGAAAAATTATAATCAGTAAATCCTTAGGTACATAGTGGCTAATGCTTGATCAATTGGATCATATCAAAAAATGCAAACAATTTTCAGTCTTTTTGTTTATTTATTTTTTCATAATATCACTCACCACTACTTCATTCCAGTTTTCTAATTTTCTTAACTGATTCTCAACGAGTATATGTTGGTGGTCTGGTATGTATAAAATGCTCATAAACTCAACCAGAATATCTTCCTGGACATTTGCAGGCATGGATAGAAGAAATGGCATCTTATGTAAAGTCCATTGATCCAGTTCATTTACTTGATATTGGAGTAGAGGGATTTTATGGCCCTTCGACCCCTGAGAAGATGGTTCTGAACCCAAATCATTGTTCAGGGCAAAGCGGCACTGATTTCATCAGGAACCATCAAGCTCTAGGAATTGATTTTGCTTCCGTTCACATATATCCTGATTCTTGGTGAGTTTCAGTTCGTGTATACTTTCAATTATTTCAGTATCGAACAGCATGATAAAATATAAATGAAGTTCTCTGCGTTATACTTCTTTTCTTCAAACTCTAGTCATCAGGAACACGGTGCAAGTTTAGTTCGATTTTATGTATACTAACAAGTCTTAGTTAAGAAAGTTGACATAATTCTCATGAAACATAGCTATTGGTTACGTGATCCATGACACAATATGTCTTGTTGAAGGCTTAAACACAAAGACAACAATGTACACCTGCACTTCTCCAAGGCATGGATGTGCTGCCACATTGACGATGCGGATAAGATGCTTGGAATGCCAGTTGTGTTCGGAGAGTTTGGCGTGTCTAGGAGGAATGCCAGGTTCAGTTTCAACTACCTGGACACTTTCATTTATCTGATACACAAGACACTGCTGAAGTCCACCAAGAAAGGAGGTAGTGGAGCAGGGTCCCTTATTTGGCAGCTCTTCCCTGAGGGTACAGAAAACATGGATGATGGTTATGCTGTGGTCCTTAGCAAGTCACCAACTGTATCGCACATACTTTCACTCCATTCAGCAAGGCTCAGAAATATGGTTTCCAAGAAGCCCTGGAAATGGCCATGGAGTTGCAGAAATAGAAACATGTTGGACAAGTTCACCTCTCATGATGAACTGTAGAATAGGTGGGAGATAAATAGATAGTATTATAGTGAAGAATATGTTGGCCTTTAAGTATTATTAGTCATTAAAGGCCACTCTAGAAGTGTAGCTACTTTTTCCATTGTAATATATGCTAAGGAGAAGTAAATACAAAATTAGCTTGTAGTGGGAGTAAGATATAATTTCAGAATTCAGCCTGCCAAAATTATTTGGTGAAACTGAGCATCTGTATTTTCTGTGATAATGTTTACATGAAATCGTTGAGACAAAAAGAAATTGAAGATATATACTTCAACCTTGGAGATGTTATCAGTTTCTGTCATCAATATTCTGCAGGGAAAAATGTGATCAGAAATCACATATTTGATGGAATATTCTATACATAAATAACCATATCTCTGTTCTGATAAGACTTTGACCTCCCTGTTCTTCTGCTGCATTTCAAATAAACATACATTAACCATTGTTTGTTCTACCAGTCTGGAATATATGAATAGCTAGAATACAAAGACAAGGTGCATTACCTGAGGGATTACTATTTAGAAAAGCTTAACTTAGAGAGAATAGCTGCTGCTTGATCATCACCAAGCAAGAAATATGGATGTCGTAGGGCGGCAGATGCCGATAACCGACCCTTTCTGAGAAATCCTCTTTCTGCAATCAGCTTAGTTACTAGATCCCATCCTCTACCAGAATCAAGATCTAAAAGGCTTAAATCCGGTTTCAAGCGGGTGTATTCCCGCCATTTTTTCAGATCATAACCAACACTCTTCAGTTGTGTGTTGAAATTCTTCAGGCCTGCAGCAGACCTCAAGTTTGGAACTGCCATTTGCATGAGAACAATTCCAGCTGAATACATATCAAATAGATCAGGACTATTTAACTGCAGCATTGGAAAGAGAAACCCAACAAGAGAAAATGTCAGCATGAGATATTTTTGCTTCATTGCAAGAATATTAACATTTAAAAGAAAAACTCATTTTACTTGCATGAACATCATAGTATAGATAATAAAATAAATTCTTTCTTTAACCTGCCAAAGGATTGGAGAAAGAATTGCAGCAATAGGTTCTGGGGGAGGAATGGGGGTTTCCTCTGGAAGTACATAAAGTTCAGGCGGGCAATAGTCGGGATCGAGCAAGCCACGATTAGGGACATAGTTTTTGCCAATCCGAAGGTCAGTGGCAGCTCCAAAATCTATGAGCTTGATTTTCCCCTTTCTTGTCACTACTAAATTGGCAGGTTTTATGTCTCGATGGACAATTCCCGTATCATGGATCTTCTTAAGAGAAGTTACTATCTGCCTCATGATCTGTTTAATGATAAGTGCGTTCCTTTTAACTGAATCCAGTCCTTGAAGTGTTCGCCCGAACATAATCTCTTCCAAGTTCAATGGAAAGCTCCGATCATTCATGTAATCAGCCAAGTTTCTATCTCCCTATGTTGTGAAATCGGCACTGATCAGTAACATGAATAACAAAACTAAAATAAAATAACATTCTAACCAGAATTCTAAAAAAGCATTGATGATGTACACAATGTTGATGAATTATATTATTTCGTATAATTTTCCCATAGCAAAACTGATGATTCCATAGAGTAGTCAAGTTTCATTTCTATGAGCATTAAGTTACTACTAAAATTTTTGAAGATTTTTCAAGTGAACATGCCTCAACCAAGAATGAGAGTAGTTGCCATGTTCTAAAAGAAAGGCTTGAAACAGTTGCTGCCTCAATAGTGATTGCATACTATAAATTATAAACCATCGCTAGGACAGTAATAATGCTATCTTTTTCTTTGGCATTGGGTTATAAGCATTGTTCATCTTTGTTATTTCTCTTGAATTATAGTCATGAGAAAGTATGAGTTGCACAACATGTGAAGCTACAACCCAAATTTATCAAACAGAACACTGTTGTTATTTACCTCAAACTTCCATACAAGCCATTTGCCGCCTTTGGTGAACTGCAAGCTATTCTGATCAGCAATGAAACTCCCGAGGAACTCAGCGCATGAATCAGGAGCCGCTCTTGAGACTCTGTAGTTGAACCACTCCTCAAAATCCCCACATTCTTCAGCCCCCAATGTTCCAACCTTAATCTGTATAATTAATCAAAGCCCCAACTTGAAACTGATGAACACTTGTGTAATGTAAATCAAGATTAAAGTATGAAATTAAAGACGGCATGGATCAGAGCAAATAGACTTGCCTTTTTGAGAATAACCTTCTCTTTGAACCTGCCATCCATCTCCAATCTCCTAGGACTCTTCCTAATCCTATCATCCACACTGACATTCTTGGGAACAATGGCTCCTGAATAAACAACCCCAAATGATCCCTCACCAAGCCTCTCCCCAACAACAAAATCACTCGTCTTTAAATTCCTCCTCCCCAGCAAGCTATCAAGAACCTGCTGCAATGGAGCAAAAACATAGGCATCAATGGCACCAATGAGAACTCCGGGTCTTGCAGTCAAGTAGAGCCAACTCAAGCCCACAAGAACCAAGACCTCCCAACTCTGTGTCTCTGGCCAACCAGAAGAGATTTCTTCAAACTGAGAGAAGGCGTACTGCAAAACTGGAAAGAGAAGATTGGATTCATCCAGGTGGAGGGTTTTGGTAAGGAAATCTTCGGGGATGTCATTTCCAAGGATGGAATTGCAGCATAAACCTGGTCTGCCTCTTCTGGATTTGTATGAAGGTGGGTTGAAGTGGATGAGGGATGTTGGTTTCGAAGAAGAAGAGGTCCATGGGAGTGTGGAGTGCTTGGTGATGGGTGCAGTGGTTGTTGGGCTTGGAGGGAGGAGAGAAGCCATGAATGAGCTTCTTCCCCAGTTCAGTGAGACTAGTTTGGCTCGGAGTGCGGGTGTTCATAGGGGAATAGGGATGTCAGCAGAGGTTGCCATGTTGCCACGTGAGAAATGAAGCTTGGTTTATCCATGGGACTGGATTCTGTGGGTGGGTTTTTGGCTTGGCTGCTTCCTTTTTTTTTTTAATATGAAATTGTAAAAAATTTAAGTTTTATAAAAATATGGCCCATGCAGGTCTCGAACCTGCGACCTTCGCGTTATTAGCACGACGCTCTAACCAACTGAGCTAATAGGCCATTTGACAGTTTCTACTTTTCTTGATTAATTTTTTTAAAATGTAAAAGGAAAATGATGATACTAAATAGTTAGAAATTAAAAATTTTTAGTATGATACTAAATAGTTATTGTTGATATTAAATGTGATTATTATTATTATTTTTTTTATTTACTGAATGTCTATTTTAATAATTTGTCAATGAAACAACCCTTTTTGGAATAAATATTCAAACAACTTTCTAACTATAAAAGCACATGTAAATTAATATATCCAAACACAAAATTAATGAAGCCCTTAACTTACTCTGAAATATTATTATAAACAAAAGTACTTCTATCAAACTGAAAAAACCCTTTTTCCATAAGTCAATCCAAACTGGCCCTAAGATAGTGTTTGTTTGACTGGATGGGCCATTACATCCAGGAATAGGGATGTGTACATCTAAAAACATGTTACTTTCTTTTTTTGTTTGTTGGTTCCTGATCCCTGGGTAAGGATGTGGTCATCCAAAATTATTACTGGATGACCACATCCAATAAAAAACATGGGATGTGGCCATTTAGATCTTCATGATCCAATCTAGTGTATATTTCCTTCCTTTTTAATTTTTCTCACCTAGTTACTTCTCCCATTATAGTCACCTCCATGGCCCTACTCTAGCTCACCCGACGACAACCTTTGGCTCTCCCTTTTCGATAGCACAAACAGTTCTGGTAGCCACCTTGCCTACTGTAACACCCTATCCCGACACAGGGACAGGATGTCACACCAGCTGAGCCGGGAGTGCACCCAGCCCATAAGCTGTTTAATGTAGACCTAATGACGATAATAATTCAACTAATTAATGTAATTGAATAACAAAATATTTAAAGTCTTATACAAGGTTTACAAATCTTGCGGAAGCGTTCTAAAATTCTATACATTAAACAAGGACAAACTATTCTCTTCTGCTAAGTCAGAGCCATCTACCGGAGGACTCAATCTCGTCTACCTGCACATTTCACTTGAGTGAGAATCACTATACAAGGTACATCTATAATTTCAAATAAGATAGTATTCGAAATAATGCTAATTAATTCATATGCATTATCTTTGTCAATAACATGCTAAAAGCACATGAAACTCGGATAAATCCAAAACAAGAAAATCTCGATGTTAACACATGGACATGTACATGTTCTTACAATTATTTTAGCAATGTAATCATTGAATCATAATTTCAATGTCAAGAAGATCTGGCCTCTACGGACTGTGCTCCCACAGAACCGTAGGTCTAATCTGGTACCGGTCTCCACGTAATCGCGCCCTGGCGTAATCGCAAATCTATCTCAAGAAACCGTCTTCTACGAATCGCTCCTACGTAATCGTAGGTCTGATCTGTCAAATCGGTCTCCACGAACTGTGCTCCCACAGAACGTAGGTCTGATCTAGTAAACCGGTCTCCACGAGCTGTGCTCCCACAGAACGTAGGTCTAATTTAGTAAACCGGTCTCCACGAACTGTGCTCCCACAGAACGTAGGTCTGATCTGATAAACCGATCTCTACGAGCTGTGCTCCCACAGAACGTAGGTCAGATCTGTCCAATCTCAAAGCCCAGGTATGATACCAGACAAGTCCCGGGCGGAACGTATCTCTGTCCCCAGCAACCCTCTGGTAAAAACCTGCTTATCTTAATTAATGTGCACGTATGTCAATAATTGAAATATCTCTTTGTCTTGATCATATTCTCATTCTTCATTTCCTCTATTCACATGTATTTTCATTTACAATGCACGTAATAAACAATGAAGATGCTAATATGATCATAATATCAACAGTAACATTGCACAAACTTCGATGTAAAACTCATGAAAAATTCGGATAAACAAACCGATGATCAAATTCGATCATAAAAACCATTCCATGTATAGTGTAATCACTCACATGAGGTCCCTTGCTATTTAAGCTTGACCCGAACCTCCTGCATGTTCCCCTACTCGTCTCGTCCTATACAAGTATAAGAAATGCATTTAATGTACTTGTATTCCTTTACAGGCTCCAACTACCCTCTAATTTCCATTATAATAATATTAGAGTAAGAGTACCCTTAACTGTTTCTTAAATTTATATTTAACACTTCTTAAATATTATAACCAACTCTTAATCTTCAATATCAAGGTTTCTAACATTCACTTAACCTTATCCCCAAAAATGGTTTACATATATGTTCTTAACAATTAACTTGTTCTAAGTGAATTCCTTAAGTAATGAACCCAATAATATAATAATATGTTGGGCTATTGATAAGCATGCATAGCCATAATATTCAGCATAGTAAAACTATTCTACAACCCTTGCAATTTAACTAGAACAAGGTAACATATTACTAGACCAAATCTGAAATACAGTAAATCATGCCGATCCCTAAGCAGCTGGAAAGAAACGTCATATCTTTTAAACCATAAATCGGATTTCTCATCTAAGGCTCATTAGAAAGAAGACTTCAAGACCTTCCAATGACGTATTACACACCCAAATGGAGGTGTATAGAAAGCTGTACCGTTCCAGCTTTTCCACGAAGGGGACAGCCATCCTCAGTAGGATCACAGCTTTTACAATGTCATACGCCATGGCTCGCCAAAGACACCAATTAGAGACATAATTTGCATTCCTAACTAATGATTTTGAGCCTATAGTATTTCAATTTTGCTGCTTGTACTCCTCACTGATCGATAACTCATTTTATTACTGAATTTCAAGACCTCTACATAGATGAAGATCACCCCCATCTAAAGTCTTAAAACTGGCACAACAAAGCCGAATTGTCAGCTAGCTTCCATTTGATGCCTTATAGGACCATGACTAGAAGTCTTAACTGCAGGTCTAGACAATAGTAGGTGCATTTCATAGTTTGATAATGTTCCTAGCAACAGGGACACTTAACCTTTGTAACTTCCTAAACCACAACTCAGTGTTTATTCTGAAACTAATACATGAATTCAAGGTTTAACAATCAGGTCTGCAGTAGTTAGTGTTTCATTTGTCCATTTAAACAAACACCTAAGGTGCGGTCTCAGATCTAATGAGATTCTATAAATGTAATCCACTCATGGATTTCTTCGAATAGCCATAAGTATTCAAATACATTCATCCATACATGCATACTTTGGATTATAGCTCATTTACTCTCCTCGAAATTTCTCACATGTGTGCATCCTCTCTTTTTAGGATTTCATCTCCTCATACATTCACAAATTTCACCATTTGATAACATCCACTCAATGTAAATCAATCATTCTCCAAATCTAAACTCACCGAAAGAAATATCTCCTTCTGCTCGCAAGCATCGCGCGTGTGTTCCTAACAGCTTGGCGCTCTGGACGCATGGTTCAACTCGAGTTCAGCCGAGGGTCGCCGCCACGCAGGACCGCCACCTGTGATCTACACGAGAAGAGAAGTGGGAGATGGAGAAAAGGGAAACGCGGAGTCCGAGGCTCAAGATCCATTGAAAGAAGAAGCTCCTCTTAAGAGCTAAGTGGGATCCTCGCTGATCTCCTCGCGGTTTCACTGGGGCTAGTCAGACACCTGACGTAGAGAGGGGAACGCCTACCAGCCCCCTTTGCTCTCTTCCTTCACACACGCCGCATGTGCCCCCTATTTCTTTTCTCGTATGGATTAGAGAGAAGAGAGAGGAAAGGCTGATTCCTCTCTCTCTCTCTCTCTCTCTCAAGATTCATTTATCAAATGAATTTAATTAATTCAATAAACTTAGACCTACCAAAATTACTTAAATAACCCTAAATTCCTTTATTATTCCATAACTTAGGAAATAGTAAATCAATTTCCATTAACTTGATTTCTTTCTAATCTTTTAACACTGAGTTTAATTTGAAACTAGGTTTCTATATTTTATTAGATTTTTATTATTATCATCTAGTTTATTAGATCATTTTAACAACTCACAAGATATTACAATTAATATTATAGGATACAGGCGATCATTCAAAACCGACCGGGTCCATCACTTTCGGCTCATTGGCTTGGCCCGATCTACTTTGTCGAGACTCGCATTTTGTCTCTCACGCCAACCACATATTCGAATTTCATTAAAAACTTAGTAATTCCTTGTGAGATTTTCCAGAAAATTCAAATTTAATATAGAAAAGTTTCAGGGCGTTACACCTACTCCAACTTTCCCCTTCCTAGAACCCTGATAGCCCTAACAACCCCTTTTCCTGCTCTGTCTTTTCAACTCTAGCGGCCCTAACAACCTCGCAGTTATTAGGTCAACTCTCCTCTTCTTTCCTCTAATTTGATTTAATTTTAGGTTTTTCTTTTGTGGTGTGTTGATTAAATTTGGATATACTTCCTATTTGATTGGGTTTTCCTTTGATTTTGTTGATTAAAAGTTGGAATTTTGTTGATTAAGTTCGCTTCTAATTTTTGAAGAATTGGTTCACCACAATGAAGTGATAATGGCTCGGGTGTACGGTGAACCGGTGTGGTTTAGTTCAATGAGTCTGTTGTGTATTAGGAATTTATCAGTAATTTGTTTTTACAGTCGCTATCTCTTCCTTCACCCCCTCTTCTTTCCTCTAGAGAGCGCACTGCATTGAGATCCCCCAGAACGAGCCAGGGGTACTGGATGCTTGAGATCTTGGTTAGCTCAACCCAGGTCTCTGCTTGCTTGCTCACTAGTTAACCATTATATACTATAGAGACTACCCATTTATTGGTATTAAATGTGATCATCAAGTGTAATAGATACCTTGATTTTGCTCTAGGTATGCTGAAGCCAAGTTCCTTTTTCCATTATACTATTATACCTCCTGTAACACCCATCTCCCTACCGAGATGGATGTCACACCAGCCAGGCCAGGAGGGTATCCTGAGCCTAAGGCTGGTAAAAACCATAAACATAAACTCGTCATGCTAGATATAGAGACAATAATTAAAACACAACCATAACATAACCATAAAATGGTCTAAGTCATAATACAACAAATCATAGAATAACATCTGTGTCTGAATAAGCCTGGTCTCTCAAATATAAGCACGACATAAAACGAAGTCAAATGTAAAACACCTATAGGGAAGCTAGCCACTACAAGTAACCGAAGTCTCTTGCCAGACATGAAACTTTACCTGCATCCCCTCGCCTACCGCCTCGTAAGAAAAACGCGGAGAGAGGGATTTGAGCTACACACGAGCTTAGCGAAGGATAGATGCTCCGCCGCTAGCATAAGCTCATAAATACTAAAAGTAAACATTTCTATGAAAATACTATGTACAAATATAAGGAAAACCAAAGCATGTATGTCTTTGCATTATCTTCTAATCTGGATAACATGCCAAGCATATCAAATAAAACTGAGAAGAAAGCAATCACAACATACATCATGGTCCTATCATAAGTACAGAAAATAGAGGCCTCACATTGATTTATCTTGCACCCCTATCTTAACCCTTTTGGACAAACCCGAGTTCTGTGCGAACTAAAACAAATCAAAATGGCTGTTCAGAATCCTATGCTTCATACCATCTCATAGCCGTTCAGAATCCTCTGCTTCGTGCTAAGCTGACTCAACAAATACATACTGCATGGCTGTTCAGAATCCTCTGCTTCGTACCATTTCACAATATATATTGTATACGGTATCGTGCACCCGTACAGGTTGGGAAGGTTTTATCCTTTAAAAACATTTTGAAAAAATATATACTGTTAAAACAAGTTGAAAAAGCCCGCTTCCCTAACTCGGCACTGTATACGGTCCGAAGACCACTGCGGCTGTCACGCCCCGACCCGGATTCCGGGACCCCGAGCACGTGAACAGACCGGCTGTAACCAAGTAAGACGCATCTCACTCGGCCACAAGGCCTCAGTAAGTAACAGCAGATAACATATAATCAAAATAAATATTCAAATAACTTAATTAAAAAGTTACAGCGGTATGCCCTACAAATATCAGGTCCTATAAAGGTCCTACAAATAAAGTCTCACACTCAAACAAATAAAGATAAAAGAGGTTCCCGGACCTCTGCAAATCAACCTGACCCTCGATCGGCTCCTGTGCGCTAGACTCCTACTCCTCAGGATCTAAAAACAAGAAAGAAACAAGTGCATGAGCTTTTGTATGGAAAGCCCAGTAAGTACCCCTGCGGGGGTTTAAGAAAAACATCATAATATCAATAAATATGATCAGCAAGTCAGAAACTTGGGGACACGCCCCTCAAAACAATCCCTAGGAGTCTACAACAAAAACAAGCAAGGTACGACCCCTAACTACAGAAGCCCTAGAGCTCTGCTAAGAGTTCCAATGGAAGCTCAACAAACATCTTCCCCGGCCAGCATCATAAGCACTTGACCCTCCGGTCGTACGACCCTTAGGTCGTATGTCGATAGTGCCACCTCTCAGACGCGATGTCGACGACCCGAATCACCCCATCGACGGCAAGGGACAAATCCGTAGTATCGTCCCTCTGGCATGGCAAGCCGAAACGCCAGGGTGTCCCATCCCTGATCGTTTCCCAAACGAAGCCCCCACGCTCCACTGAAATTCGGGCGGAAGACCAAACAATAAACATGGATACCAATATCCCGAAACAACCAAGCATGCTCAAAAGAATTCCAAATAAATAAAGGAAGCATGTATGGTCAAAAAGCAATAATATCAATAATGTGATATAAGCTAAGTCAAAGAATACTCCGAAGAGTGGGAACGAGTCAAGTGTCTTACCTCAAAAAGTTGTCCGGGATTATTCCGCGAAATCCCGCCTGTCACCTCTCTATGTCCGAACCTGATAATAAATCCTATATCAGCGTCGGTAATATTTTAAATCGTTTAGTTGAACATGCAAGATGCTCTAAACGGGCCCAAGTCCAACCTGTGGGCCTTCCCATGTATTCCTATGTCCTTTTACCTTAAATGACTAAATTTATTTATTTCCATAAATAAAGCATAGTAGCCTAGTGGTTAAGGCCCACCACTCCCTTTGGAGGCCATTGGTTCCATTCTCTCCACTTACCTTTTATTCACTTTTATTTCCCTTTTATAGCTTTAACTACTCAAACCTGTTTTGGTTCATCACAAGTGAGACAAGTTCCTGGTGGTTAAGGGATTATGGTATATTTGAAAATTTTTTAGTTCCAATATCCCCCACACCAACTCCTTCCAATTTTAGTCTTATTTCTTTACTTGGTTGGACTAGTTTAAATATAGAAGCTTTTTCTATTCCATCAAAAGCAACATCAAGGCCTTAGTGGTTAAAGCCCACCAAGCCTACCTGAGAGGTCTCAGGTTCAAATCCCTCCTCTCACAACCTTTCCCCTTTTTACTTTTAATTACTTTTCTTTTTGTTAGTTGATTTGATCTAGTCAACAATAAAAATAGGTTCGAACCCAATCTGGTTTAATTGAATTAATTGGATTAAACCCCACTTGACTGAACCCAACCAACTTAACCTTGATCCAAGTCCAGACCCAACCAACTTTGTTAACAAGCTGGTCCAACCCAACAGACCAGACCCAAGATTTGATTTATTCAAATCAATTTGACTCAACCACACTTGACTTGATCAAGTCAATTTGTTAAAATATAACTGATTAATTAAATCTTTAATCCATTTAATTAACTAATTAACTAGCTTCTTAACTCGTCTTCTTCCTCTAGACAGGGATTCCGCCGGCGACCGATGGCGCTCCAGCTCCTCGATGACCGCCGGCGACTCGGTGATGACCGACTCACCCTCCCCTATCGATGTCCTCGCCGTCAGGGGTCTCTACTCACCGTGAGCATCTCCAGGAGCCGTGGTTTATCGGTTTCCTCCACCCTCACCGGAGCGTTACCTGCCAACTGTCCAGCTTTCCACCCCTCCGGCGTCCCGTCCCGAAAGCGAGAACAGAAGAAGACCTGAGCTTTTCTCTGGCATCTATTCTACATGCACGCATGGCCGGAACTTAATTAAAAACAGGGAGGAGAGAAAGAACTCACCGTAACCTCGTCACCGTCGCCTGAGCTCCCGGAATCGGATACCTCCCTCACTGTCTCTCGGTCCTCCTTTCTCTGGCCTTATCGGAGGCCAACTATCACCCTCTCTCTCAGTATTCCTCACGGTGGAGAACAGTCTCGCCGTTGATAGGTGTGCTTCTATGGCTCCACTACGTGGGTTTATATTGATAACCGAGAGTCCAAACAATGGAGATTGCGATCTCCAACATGCGAGGAGATCATCCCCTTTCCTTATTTGAATCTTTCCATATTCAGTGGAGAGGTTAGGTTTCACGCACGGCGGCGCGCTGGCAGAGGGAGCTCGTGCGGAAGGCAGGAGACGATCGCCTCGCGATCGGAGTTCGCTCCAACGAGCGGTTGAGATCTTTGGAGATCAGATCAACGACTTCAACTCAAGTCTCGCTCCTCGGATCTGCACACCAGATAAATGGACGGTAGGGATCAAACGGTAATGAATGGATGGATTATGTCGATCTGCCTCGAACTTAAAACACCTCCTTAGATGAACGTCTCTGATCGACCCGCACGGTGAGGGCATGCACATGTCTAGTTCGGTGAGCGATTGGACGGTTGGATGATGCCTCGTGATCCATTAAGACCGTTCATTTTAACTATTGCACTCTATACACGATTTTGTCGTGGAAATTTGCAATTCACCCCTTGACCTTTCCATCTTTACATGCAGGTCCCCTTCTCTGAGAGAGACACAATTCATTTCAGGTCCTTGCATCTTATCAAATTTTGAAAAGGTCCCTGACCTGTGAGAGAATGAAACTATCCTTTAAGTCCCCAGACATTTCTGAAATTACATCTAAGTCCCTATCAGACCCAATAACCTTAATTAGGGAATTTTAAATTAATTATTCCCTCTTTCTCATTCCAAATAATTCTAAACTTAGAATTTTCCTTTATTAGATTATATCAATTACCAATCTATTATTACCAACCTTTATTCCAAAATTTGTTTATTTATTTCCAAGTTTCTCAATCTTGCTTAATTACCAAAGTACCCATGGTAATCACCACCTATCAAATCCAAGGAATTCCAAGTTTGGACATTTCCTTTAGTTAAATTAATCATTTAACTAAATAAACTAATGTTTATTTACTTGTTCCCTTCATGTTCTCCATAACTAAGCCCAACTAGGGTTTTAATTATAAAACCTTCCTTTTAAAATAATTTGGGAAAATTAATTCAACCACCAAAATTTAAAAATTCATTTATTCTCAATTAAAGAAATCTCGGATTTCACAGCGTCACTATCACCGTGCCTCTTCTTGGTCCATAATAGGTATAAATAAGGTACTGCCTATCAATATATAAATCATGCCTTTCTTTTATTTTCTTCATAAACATGTCATTCTCATTCACAAAGCATGAACAACA
The DNA here is from genome assembly GCA_026586065.1 of Dioscorea zingiberensis. Classification (NCBI taxonomy): domain Eukaryota; kingdom Viridiplantae; phylum Streptophyta; class Magnoliopsida; order Dioscoreales; family Dioscoreaceae; genus Dioscorea; species Dioscorea zingiberensis. The sequence continues at coordinate 37,940,401 of CM048821.1, read as the reverse complement.
CATAAAATTCATATATCATAATAGCAGTGAAAACTAACGACAATCACAAACCGGTGAATGAAAATACATGATAAATCCCTTATAAAGAAACCACGATAAAAGCAAACCAAAACATGCAACAAGATTTTCAGATTTGTCCACTCACATGATGTCCTCGCTACTTAGGGTTGACTCGGTCCTCCCGACGATCCCAAGACGTTCTTCCCTTTTCCTAGTAATCGAAAATAACCACTAATAATGAATACTAGGGTAGTATCCATAAATATACAATTTACACAACTAAACACTTATCATGAACTCTTAAAATTTCTAGGAGCTTGGTAGAAAATCTATACTTTTGGTTCGGCGATAGGGCTTAAATTGGAAATTCATATTCATTGATTACAAACGCTCAATGCAAATAACTGATCCCTTTTTAAATGATTTGGGGAATTAAAATTCCCTAACAACCATGATATATTCAAGTTGTGGCTTACAATTATAATTGTTTAAATATCTATTTGTAAACCAACAACTTTCAAGCTTCAAACAACAAGGAGAGTACATAGCCCTTTAAAACACTTAAACGAAAGTATAAGAAATAAACTAAAACTGCCCCTATAAATACATCTTCAATGTAGAAATACTACAATTACTTGGCATGCATTTCTAAAATCTTAATTGATTTGCTAACAGGGCATTGCCAAACCCTCTTGTCTTTCAGTATTGAAAGCAACACATAACATGGATGGAAAACTTAAAGCTCTATTGATGTGTCAGAGTGGCATTTATACAAACATTTGGCATGCAACACGGATAACAATTTGATCAATATCAGGGCTGTCTTTTAATTTCAAAATTTGTATAAACATGCTAACTACAATACTGCCTTGTTTCCCTACACTTAAGATTTCAATATATATCTATATAAAATCAGCTCCCACACTAGTTGAAACCCCTAATTTCTATGCAGCATTTCCACAGACAGTTGATGTGCATTGTAATAGAAATCAATGGTCTATGATGTGATAATCCCTCCCCATCTTCAGTAATACATCCATTGATACAGAGATAAAGAAATTCAGTAATTTTTCATACAACCAAATCCCTGATCTTAAAATCTAATTTCATACAAACTCATGCCAACAATTAACCAAGAGTTCCCAGCAGTAGTCTTGACCAACCTGAGAATTCACGAAGTCCAATTGCTCGACCGGAGGTGACCTCAGGTGGTGGCTCGACGATCAGAGATGGACAGTGGCCAAAGTGCTTGGTCCTTCCCTCGCGATGATGGCCCTCCGACCTCCCTTGGTGTGGCTCTATTTGGACAGTAACCGTCTCCAATTTCCAAATCTTCAGCTTTGCTCTCCTCCTAGCTCCGTTGCTGTCCGGACAGCTCCAATCGGAGGTCAAGTTCGCGAGGGCCCACTGCTCGGTTGGGGTTGAACGATTACCGTTCCTCCCCGGAAGTGGTCATGACTTCGTCGGCCTCCAAGAAATCAGGGAAGAGAGAAGAAGCCAGAGATGGGGAAAGGCGTTGAAGGTAAAGAGGAGAGCCCCTTCTCCGTTTCTCTCTTTTATCGACATCAAAGGCCTCATGAGTTCACTGCTCGTTCACGCGCCCTCTGTGTGCTCACGGACGACTTCCTGTGGACTCACGGGCGCGCCTCACCGACCAGATCCTTAATGTAGGAGGCTCGACTCCAATTTTTCTTCCAGCTTGGCGGGTCAACTTAAAGATGAAAAGTTATCGAGTCAATTCCAAGATTGGGTCAATTTTGGGTATGGTTCTATAGTTTGGCCATAACTTTGGCTACTGATATCAGAATCTCGCGTTCAACCCCAATTCAGAAAGCTCTTTGAGGCACGCACAACATGAGAAAACATATTTGAGAGAATTTTAGTTTTTTTTTCTATTTTTAGAACTACTTTATTTGCAGAATTAGGGTTTTCGATCTTTTTTCTATTTTTGATAATATTTCATATGCAAAATTAAGATAGGATCTGAATCCGATTTGATCTCTAATTTTTAGGAGTTATCTGATTTGTTTAGAGTTTTAAATTTATATAAGTTTAGTTTTAAATAATAATTTATCAATTTTAGCAAATTTAGATTAGATGATAAGGTTTCTAGGTTAATATTTTGAGGCTATTTAACGCGGCTTGTGGGTTAGTTTTTCATTATTGAATTCTGAATAATAATTTTACTTTTGGATTTTCAGAGATTTCTTTCTGTTTATCTTTCTCTTTGTCGTCTTCCTTGCAATCCACCTTTGAATCCGGCTAGCCTGCAGGTTAATTACTACCCCGCCCGGTGTTAATCCTCAATTTGAGCCTCTATCACTGTGTGGGCGAGAAGACCCTTGTCGTCTTTGAACTCTTAATTAACTAAAAGCTAGGTTTAAGTTAATCTAAGGGAGTTAATTAATCCTAATTACCTCAATTAGGATGCATCATTGAATTGTTTGAAAACCCCTCAATTGAGCCCAACCCAATTAATGGCCCTTTTGCCCCTTTACATTGCTCGCCCACTTACTTTGAGTTTCCAATTAAATACCTCCAATTAATCTTTTATGATAATAGTTCTGAGTGAGGGAATGAAGCCCGACCCACCAAGGCCTTCATCCAACCTTCCAAATCTAAGGCACACTAAGACTTCCCTTTAGCGAAGTTAACTCCACATGACGTCCTTTGACGCTCGTTCAGAGACCCCCATCCATGTGTAGCTTATCTGAGAGGCTTCTAGAATGGGCACGTATGCCTCTCGTTGAAGTCAGGCAGGGTAGTGATTAACCTGCGAGCGGTGGTAAACAGAGGGGATTGATAAAAGAGCAAAAACAAGGGAGGACAAACAAAAAAGAAAAGTCTATGAAACTTTAAAAGGAAAATATAACTCAATAATCAATTAATAAAATTCAACCCACAAGACGGGTTTAAATAGCTAAAAAAGCACTAACCTAGATAACCTAGAAATTCTATCTTCTTATCCAAATTTACCCAAATCGGCAAATTTTGGTCCAATAGAAAAACTTATCTAATTCTAAAATAACTAAATAAAATAGATAACTACTAAAAATCCAAGTTCAAATCGGATTCATATCCTATCCGAAATTGGCATACGAAATATTACCAAAAATAGTAAAAAACTCCGAAAAACAACTAAATGACGGGGAAAACAGTAGAATTTGAGGATGAAGGAAAGGTCCATCCAGCAAATGGACCCCACGTGCGCGTCGAGCCGAGCTTTCCGGATTGGGGTTGAACGCTCGAATCCGATATCGGTAGCCAAAGTTATAGCCAAAATACCGAAACGTGTCCAAAACCGACTCAATCTTGGAATTGACTCGACCACCTCCCGTCTTTACGTTGACCCGCCATCCTGGAAACATCTAACTCGTGCCTCCTGCATCAGTAACCCCGGGTTGGAAAGAACTCAACCTCGAGTTCGACTGCACCTCTCTTGGTAGGTCTGGATCTTCGTGCTTGATCCCACTCAAAACCCTGGAGATAGAAAGTAGGTTAGTAGTATTGGTTACCCGGTCAGGAGGGGCTTCATCCCGTTGAGGTGTCAACACAATCTTTCTCCCTTTGATGCTAAAGGAATATGTATTCTTCCTCCCATCATGAATAACATTACGATCATACTGCCAAGGCCGTCCCAACAATACATAACAGGTATCCATAGGCACAACATCACACCAAGCATTGTCAAAAATACTTTTCGCCAATGGAAAAAGACACGAGGCATCGTCTGTCTACTTTTACCTCACTACCTCTACTTAACCATGATAACTTGCACGGCTTGGGGTGTTGCTCTGTCTTCAACTGTAATTTCTGGACAGCCTCCTCGGATACCATATTCTCACAACTACCACTATCAACGATCAACTTACATACCTTGCCAGTAATTGTACATGTCGTGCGGAAGATACTATTTCTCAGCCAGTCTTCCCTTGATTCATCCTTGGGTGCCAACAAACTCTTGCGAACAACGGGGGTCTCATGGCCATCCCCAATCAGCACGTCACCAGCCTCATCATCATCTCCATAATCATCATAAATTGGTTCCTCAGCCTCGCCCGCCTTGTCCTCTTCAATCAGCAGGTTCTTTCCCTTCTGACTAGCGGGTTTCCGACATTCAGGTGACTTGTACCCCTGCTCACCACATCGATAACAATGAACAGTGGAGTTAGAACTACCTGACATTGGTGGCTGAGCGAACGGGACTCACGGTGAAACCGTTGGTTGCTCTGATCGCTCCTGATTGGTGGTCTTCTATTCTGCTGCTTTTCAACAGTGAGGGCACGCTGGTATGCCTCCGAAACAGTCCATAACGAGTGCATATTTAAAACATCCTACAATGGTTGGCGCAAACCTCCCAGATATCGAGCCACCAGTTGCTCCTCCGTCTCGGATAAGTCGTTTCGCGCCATCAATTGGTAGAAGTCCTCTGTGTACTCATCTACCGATCTTGCGCCCTGTCTCAACGTATGAAGTCGTTGAAACAAGGTTTGGGTGTAGCCGAAGGGGAGGAAGTGCCCCTTCATCTTCTTCTTCATCTTGTCCTAATCTACGATCTTTGGTTTGCCTTGCCGATCCCGTGAACGCCACAGCTGCTCCCACCACGCGGATGCTTGGCCCTTCAACTTGATGGCAACTAGCTTCACCTTCAGACGATCAGGGACCTCCTTGTACTCAAATATCCTCTCGACCTCGTTCAACCAGTCGATGAAGACTTCAGCATGTAGGGTTCCAGTAAATTCGGGCAACTCCACCCGAAAGCCGAGATCTCCGTGACGCTCCTCTCGTGCACGGTGCTCTCTGGACTGCCCACACCGGGAATAGGGGTTGACTAAGGTCTGAAACCTCACGATCCCCCAAATCTCGCGCCGCCAACCATTGGGTCAACTCCGCTACTTGTCTCTGTAGATCCTCGTTCATCGCTTCCAAGGCGATTGGGTCTCGAGACGGACCTTCCTCTACCGGAACATGTCCACCACGACGACCACCATGACCACCACGACCTCTAGCCATTGATGCCGAGGCCACAGGAAGAAGATGATCTCTGATACCAACTAACGCCGGGTAGGGTAGTGATTAACCTGCGAGCGGCGATAAACATGGGGGATTGATAAAAGAGCAAGAACAAGGGAGGACAAACAGAAAAGAAAAGTCTCTGAAACTTTAAAGGAAAATATAACTCAATAATCAATGAATAAAATTCAACCCACAAGCCGGGTTTAAATAGCTAAAAAAATACTAACCTAGATAACCTAGAAATCTTCTTATCCAAATTTACCCAAATCGGCAAATTTTGGTCCAATAGAAAAACTTATCTAATTCTAAAATAACTAAACAAAAAAGATAACTCCTAAAAATCCGAGTTCAAATCGGATTCATATCCTATCCTAAATTGGCATACGAAATATTATCAAAAATAGCAAAAAACACCGAAAAACAAATAAATGATTGGGAAAACAGTAGAATTTGAGGATGAAGGAAAGGTCCATCGAGCAAAGATGGATAGACCCCACGTGCGCGTCGAGCCGAGCTTTCCGAATTGGGGTTGAGCGCTCGAATCCGATATCGGTAACTAAAGTTATAGCCAAAATACCGAAACGTGTCCAAAATAGACTCAATCTTGGAATTGACTCGACCACCTCCCATCTTTACGTTGACCCGCCATCCTGGAAACATATGACTCGTGCCTCCTGCATCCTACCTTCCGTCTCCTCATTGTACCAAGAATTTCTCACTAGAGCTCATCCACGGCCAGATTACTGACAAACAACCATCCAGGTACCAAGCTCCTCTTCTTTCCTCTCCTCTTCGTGCTGATCCATCTCTGTATTCTAAGCATTTAGGTTGGTCTTCTTTCTCATCATCCTTTTCCCTTTCAGGTTATGAGGTGGAGATCAAGTACCAGTCACCTTTGCTCTGCTCCCAGGTGGTGGAGCCTTGCACACAGTAGCTTCATGGCCTATCACTCCTCACCTATAACAAACTATTAGTAATTTTTCATAAAGAACATAAATGAAAACTTTACAATCCCTCTAACCTGTCCATATACCTCATTTCAGTGGTTGAGCAAGGTCTAGCTCCATACTCCTTGCATACTTTGCTCTGTTCATAGACAAGCTCGTTTTATTGATCTTAACCAACCTTCCAAAGTAGGAAGCCACCGCTTCCAGTGCTTCCACAGACCACTATTCTATGGGAATTTGGTGCAGTTGGATCCACAACGTGGCTGATGAGAGTTTCTAGAAGGATGGTTGAAAGTTCTCTCTCTAGTGGATTAGGTAAAAAACCAACCCATTGATAGTCTAAGGACCATTCGAGAGTAGGGATTTCACTATTCCTACAGATGAGCACTTAATCAAGTAGAAGCCATTTGGCATGTCTACTATGGAGAAAGTCCTTATAGTTGTGCCATAGTTTACCAAGACTCTCCTTAGCATTTTGGAGGGAGGGTAGCTTACCAAACACCTTGCCATAGAGTACCAACTTCATAGGCTCGAACACTAGTGCCATCACCTCCTCTTCCAATGTGATGGTATTTGTGACTGAGGCCTTCAGCTTGTTAAGAACCGGCCCTACCACTGCAATGGTCTCTACTGGCGTTGGTGGTGTTCTGTTACTGACCAAGTTCGCCTAGGTTTTGTTGGCGCTCGGCTTACTTGTGTTACCCTGCTTGTGGCCTTCTTCATATCGTGTCGCCTGAGGCCCTGCAAAGGTCACTAGAACAGAGATAAAAGATGGATCTCCATTGGCTTCGTAAGCTTGTGACCCTACAGCGGGTCTTAGCGGCTGTGGCAAGGAAGCCCCACCCCGACCTACTATAGTAAGTGGGGGACATGCTGTTTGGGAAGACGGAAATGAGCTCGTATATCAGGGAGCGTTCTAGGTCTTAGTAATGGATTCGATTCTGTTGATCCCTCTCTGTTCCCCCATCTTGTTCATTTACAATAGACATTATGAATTTGGAAATGCGTGGCATTTTGTTAAAACTTGGTGTTCATTCAGACTATTTTTTTTAGTTTATCATCCACTATGTTTAGGAATGTTATTTACCAATTTTCACAAACTATCCTAAGAGAATTACTCAAGGAGCAGAGGATTTAAGGTTTTTATAAATTCCACTAGAAGCTCATTAATTTTTGGAAAGAGAAATTCAGATTAGAATGAGGCTCACAAATTCAGAAATGTATTTGCTGAAATAACATCTAACAGATGAATGCCAAATGTAGAGCAAGTTTCAAACAACAATAGTTACAAGAAAACAAATAAACGGCATCCAAAAACCACTCCATTTTTTTTCCTGCAAACATCTCCACATCAAGACTTAACAAAAACTTGAGGCTTTGATTATCAGATTGAAGAGCTCCTCAGAAGCAGAGAAGAAAGGACTGTGATCAGTTTTCATGATCATCACCTCATTTGGAGGCCATCTTCTAATCATTGCCTCCTGTTGCTCAGGCTTCACCATATTATCATACATTGTCTTTATATACACTCTTCTCACATTGTTCACATTTTCTTTCTCTCCTCTGAATCTTGCCTTTGATATAGCATATGGCCATGGTCGCAATAACATAGATGCCAGTGATGAGTCCTAATTAATTACGCCAAATGTTTTCTTGATTAATAACTGTTAATTAACTTTGCAAATAATCAAGATTGTAGAGCCTAATTACCTCTTTTGGGCTCAACTGATATAAGATCATCCTCTGGAATTCCTTCTTCAGAGCAACACTGGTTGGGGGATTATCAGGCACTAAACCAAATTGCAGCTCATACACATCACCGTATTCAGATAAATTTGGCACTCCCTGCAGTTAAAAGTTAGTTGGTAAAAATTATTGGCTCTGATAGCGTGCTAGATAGATTCGTGAATACGATATTAACATCAATGAGATCTTGATCAGAGAGAAAGCCTGATGGGAGCATTGTAGCAGCAATAAAGATGGCAAGTGAGATCTTATTGCCAAAGTCATGTATGGCTTTGGTTACATTAAGCCCTCCTGCACTGTGTCCCACCAACACTACCTGAAACATTCTTTGTCAAAAAACAAAAACACTACCTGAAACATTGGAGTACAATATATAAATGCACTTAAAAGTCAACATTTTATCAACAACCATTCAAAGAATAATAGGTGAAAAAACAAAAAAAATGATGAGCAAACATTTATTCTATTATAATTGCAGGCATTTACAGAATTATAAAACACGATGAGCTCAGAATGTAACACTAATGATAACTTGCTTATGAAATTTGTCAATTAATTCATACATATAAATGATTGCTGACAATAACTTATTCTGCATACATATAACTTATAGGCCCCGTTTGGCAATGGAATTGGATTAGGGATGGCAAAACCCGATCCAATCCGTGGTTTTCAACCCAATTCACCCCGAATGGGGCGGTTTTTTTTTGTTAGAGAGAGGGCATAAGGCGGGGCAGATTTGGTAAACATCCATTTTAAATCCGCCCCGCCCTGCCCCGCCCCGTTAAGAAAATGTTTAGGCTTATGGTTTAGGGCCATCACTCATGTTAGAAATGGACTTTACTATTTACATACCTCAATCCAAAGTCCAATGAATTTCTTTTTTGTTTTATTAGTTAACTAATTGTATTCCCATGTTTCTATAAAAAAAAATAAAAAATAAAAAAAATAAAAAAACTCATTCTATTTCATTTTTTGTGAAAACATTTTTTAATACCATGGCGGAGTAGGGAATGAGGAAAAACCGTGGTAGCAGTTGTGGTATTGAAAATATCACTATTTGGGCAGGGCGGGGTGGGGCGCGGGGCAAGGGTTGGTTCAGGCGGGGCAGTTTTGGTAGAAGCCTACCCCACCTCCGCCCTACCCCATTGCCATCTCTAAATTGGATGAGTGGAATTAGAATTGGGTGGAAACCGAGACACTCATTTTCCCGCTCATGTGATAACAAGGATGATAACAAGGATTATATGGGTAAAACATTATTAAATGATTAATGTAATGATTGCATTGATATGCCACCCACCTCCACATATGACCAAAATGCCCCTAATTCGATGTTTTGTAACTTTTTGAATAAGTGGCTAGTGGCCAATTCATCTCTTTATTTGCATGACCTAATTAATTAATTTAATATAAATGTGAGGGATAAAGGACATGGTCAAATATAACTAATTATATTGCTTAATGCTGATTAAATATAACTAATCAAATATAATTAACTAAATATAACCAATCAAATATAATTAATTAAATATACTTAATTAATTAATTATAACTAATTAAATATAATTAATTACATTAATTAAATATAATTAATTAAATATAACTAATCAAATATAAGGTCTCCGTTCACATTACATATATTAAAGATTTGGGTTAAAGCCATTTTTGGTCCCTGAAAACAGGGTCAATGTTCATTTCCATCTCAAAATTTAAAATATGTTCAATACAGTCCACATCAGCATATACTGCCACTTATCACTCCACATCAGCAAAATAACGACCTAAACATATAATAAAAAGATTATATGCATTTCATTGGTATTCCACATGACCGCCACGTCAGCGATAGGGACCAAAAATGCCAAAATACGGAATATATAGGGACCATATCGAACAAATTTTGAATTTTGGGATGGAAATGAACATTGGTCCCGTTTTCAGGGACCAAAAATGGCTTTAACCCTAAAGATTTTAGATTGGATATAACTCAAACAGCATAATAATTTACATACAAGATGGATGATCATGAACATGATGATTTACCTTCTCATCATGTGGCAGAGCAGACATGAAATCAAAGAGAGGTTGATCATAGTCTTCAAAGGAAAGGATGGAGTTTGGATCGGCAGCGTTGATGCCGGCGCCGGCGAGGTCCAAGCATGAGACCTTGTGGCCAGAGCTCTCCAAGAGATGCTGGACTTTGAACCAGCACCACGCGCCATGTCCCACTCCATGCACCATAACAAAGTGCTGCTTCTCTTTACAGTGACCCTCCTTCCCTTCTGCCATTATTTTTCTCTGCAACACTTGTTCTACTCATCCTTCTCTTCAAGTGTTTGGTCCTCCTCTTATACAATACAATCTGCAGAGAGTTTGTGACAAATGGCGGTTAGAAACAAGGTGATTAGTTTGTTTTAAGTTTATGGATTAATTTATGGTGGGTTTTCCAATGTGATTTTACAACTATATTTTGTGTTTTTTAAATGGTATAATTGTCAACTGGGCAGCCTGCAGCAAACAATTGCGTTTTGAAGAATGTTTCAAATAATATTTTATAAAATCAAATGTGGGAGTGCATATTCATCCACACATTGTAGGAGGGCCATGTCGTTCTGAGCAAGCCTCTAATGCATGTGTTTTCTTTAAAAAAATAATAATTGAATTTCACTAATAAAATTATATTTAAATTAATAATGTTTATTCAAAATAAAAATTCTAAATATTAACCAATGTATATTTTCAATTCATTAGTTTTTTTTTAATAAAAAAACTTTATTATAAATTAATTTGAAAGTGGTATTTTGTTCCCAATTTTGAATAAATTAGAATAAACTAATTTTTCCCAATTTCTTTCCCTTCTAAACACCTGCCTTGTTGTGAATAATTCTTTATGAATGTTTTTATGATTGGTTGGCCGACGTTAATGGGGATTTTAGAATGATGAACCAAAATTTCGTTACAGAAAATCACTCCTTTGCTTTAAAAATGGTGGATTGTAGTATATTTTCGATTTATCACGGAAATAATTTTTAAAATAAAAGTGAATAAATTATTTTTCAATTTTTATTTTATTTTTACATCTGTGTCTCCAACTATTCACTTTTCACTTAAAAAATTGGCCTTAATAAATACACTATTCGTCTCTGTATTATAGCCAAACGTTCATTTTCGTCCCTATACTTTAAAAATGTTTAATACGGTCCCTGTACTTTGCATATTTTGTTCATTACCGTCCTTGACACTGACGTGGCAACCCAAATAATAATTTTATGATTTTTCTTATTTACATGTGGCAATATTTTGCTGATGTGGCATACGTATTCTGCCACATCAACAAAATAATAATTTTTTTAAAATAATTTTAGAATAAATTATTTTTTTAATTATTTAAAAAAATATTAAAAAATTTATTTTTAAAAAAATTATTATTTTGCTAACGTGGCAGAATACGTATGCCACGTTGTAAATTAAAAAATTCAAAAAATTAAGTTGTATTTCATATGTGCTGTCACGTCAGCGTCAGGGACGGTATTGAACAAAATATGTAAAGTACATTGACCGTATTGAACATTTTAAAAATACAGGGACGAAAATGAACATTGGGGTATAGTACAGGGATGAATAGTATATTTAAGCCTATTTCATATTGGTGATATTGATCATAACAGATCCAGATCAACAAATGATAGAGGTCGGCGATGATTGCGAAACTTTAGTGATTTTTAGGTAAAGATCAGCAGTGTGAACGATTCCTCATATGAACTCCTCGCTCACAAGGTTAGCTTCTTCTCCAAAGATTGAACCTTCAAGGATCATGCCTCACCAGGAGAAGGATCAGTAGAAAGAGGAGGGTCAAGTGCTTGTGCCCTGAGGTAGACTCTAATGCTCAAGTTAGAGAGGCTCCAAATAGAGGGGAGAGCAAGGAGAAGAATAAGAGAGAGTGGAAGAGAGGAGAGGGGAGGATTCCCGATAAGAGTGATGTGCAAGTAGGCGATCAGTCTCAATGGAGCTCAAAGTAGCATATCAGGCAAGATTAGATCCTCTCATTGTGAGCTGAGGTCCTCCTTAATAGCCCTGAGGTTGTTAGCTGGCTAGGAGCCAGTTATCTGAAACCTCAGATACATTTGGTTTCGAGGTTGGAGGCAAATATATAGGTGTCAACTTTCAGTTGAGAGAGCTAATCTCCACTGTAGGATGACCAAGCGATTAAACTGGCAGTTGAGTCCTCATTTGAGGGCTTGCCATCATACCACATGTACCTTGATATTTTTGTTAAAACTTTCTAGGTTGGACCCTACTGGTCCAGCCATAACCACTATCGGGCTAGTTCACATCTCCACACTAGTAGTGATATTGTCCGCTTTGGGCCTGAGCCCGCATGGTTTTGTTATTGGGCTTAACCCAAAAAACCTCACTACTAATGGAGATATGTTTATTACTTAAGTCCCACACTTTTTCTTGAGTAGTCGATGTGGGATTATTGTTTGATTTCTAACATCCTCCCTCAAACAAAGGACCACATCGAGTTTTTTTTTTTTTTTTCAAATTCAATCCAAGTCTACCGCTTTGCTACTAAGGCAATCCAGGTCTATCGCCTGACTATCAACTTAGTCTAGGTTTACAATCTGGCTGCAAATTCAATCCAGGCCTACTACCTGGCTACCAACACAATCCAAGTCTATTGCCTGGTTGCAAATTCAATCCAGGCCTACTGCCTGGTGTTTATATAAAAAATACATGTCTCAATTCTATGAGAATTAAAATTCTAATCCTAAGAAATTTAATCTATCATAATCTTGGCCAAATTAGGATTTGATAGAATAGATAATGACACAAAAAATGAGATTATCTCAAAGTGGGCCAAAATGAAATATTTCATGGCGCTAAATTTAAATGAAATATTTGTTTTGAAATTAAAATATTTCAAGATAAAAAAAAGGAATATATCTGGTCATATCCCAAGATAGCCTGAGAACACATATCTCGAGGCAACCTCAAAATCCTAAAATTGCCCTCGAGAATACATATCTCGAGGCAAACTCAAATCCCAGGATAGACCGAACATGTATCCCGAGGCAATCCTAAATAGCCCGAGAACATATCTCGAGGCAATGAAATTTCACATGCCGAGGATGCATATCCCAAGACAACTCAAAGAATGCAAATCTCGAGATGGTCGAAGAGCACACATCCCGAGGCACCTCAAAATTCCAAATACAAAATTAATTAATTAATCAGTTAATTAATTAATTAATTTAAATAAATATTAAATGTCTTGATCTTATCCGGTCAAAAGAAAATCTTGATTCCTCTCGTTCCTATCCGGTTAAAAACAATCAGAGGAGTGTTATGATTCTTCAGAGAGTTATGATCTCACGGGAAAGGAGTTATCTGGAAGAAGGATAAATAGGGGATCAAAGAAGGCAATAAAAAAAGACGAGAGACAGATAGGGATTTGAAGAGGAAGGAGAAAAGAAGTCAAACAACTAGAGAAGAAGTGGAAGCTTTCTGTGAAAACAATATTAAAGGTAATAATACAATATGTGCCATGTAAAAAAAAAAAAAAATCCTCATAGATGTAGTTCACCGCCCCTCTCCTTTTCGGATCTGAAGTCGCTAGTAGAGAAGCGCCTCCATCTCCTCCCCTGCCTGGTCCGCCCATGCCCAGCTCCTCATGCGCCCAGCGCGGCTGCGGTAGGGCCTCGCCCTTCGCCGGATCGGCGCTGTCAGCCCTCGGCCCGTTTCACTGCCAGCTTCGCCCAAAGCTGAAGCCTAGCCTCCCTCACGGAGCTGCCGCCAAACCCATGCACAGGAGGCCAGCCCGCCGCCTCCCGGCCAGCCCTCCACCTCGCCAGCGGGCACGCGCCACTCCTCCCTCGCGCGCGCGCCGGGCACGCCAGGCCTGCCCGCCTTAGGAGCCCGACGCCTCTGCTTCTGACCTGCCCGCCTCCAGCGTTCGACGTCTCTACTCCCAGCCTGCCCGCCTCCGACGCCTGACCCCCTGTCGCCCAAATCCGCGCTCCTACCACCCAGGTCTGTCCCTTGCCTCCCAGATCCGCCCTGCAGCCAAGCAATCTGGCCCCCTCTGCAGGCCAGTCCGTTCTCTCAGGATTGTCGTTGTTGCTGCCATTGTATTGTTGATGTGTGCCGCTGCTCTGTCGCTGAAGTTGTTGATCTGTTGGTGCTGCCAAAGATGTTTAGAAATGACCATTGATTGAGTGAATGCATGGCTGATGTTGTTGATGATGAGCTGCTGATCAGCACTGCTATATTGAATGTCAATGGTGCTGATTTTTGTTGCGTTGCTGATCCACTGCTGCTCCACTGTGTTGCAAAGAAAATGGATGCTGCAGATGAAGACAGGATGCTGAATTAAGACTTGGATACTGTCTCAAATGGATGCTGTCTCAAAATGGATGCTGTTGAAGAAATAATGTTGAAGAAGTGGATGTTGTTGAAGAAATGGATGTGGTCAAAGACATGGATGCTGTCTTAAGATCGGGTGCTGTCTCAAAAGAATGGATGCTGCAGATGAAGACCTTCAGCATAAAAAAATGGTGAAGAAAAAAAAACAAATTGGCTGATGCTTTGCCCTCAGAAAATTCTCCAAGGACCATCCTTGTTCCTGAAGAAAAGCTTGGAGGAGGGCTATCAAATGATTTGGGTTCTGTTAATGTCAAAACTTCACTGTCAGGTGTGTGAAACTAGGGAGCAAATTCTAGAAGAAAAGACATACCCCGTCAGACATAAGGGATGAGGATGAGCAGGGTATTTCTGCAGAAAGTAAAGAAGAAGGTCAAACGATGAAGGGAAGAATCATAGTTTACACAAGGCTTGGATGTCCAGATTGTAAGGGATTACTAGATCCCTGAACTGCAAGCACTATTTCTTCACCGAAATGCTTACGTTTGGAATGAAGCTGATTTGCTTAAGATCTCATTCAAGTTCCTGGGATGAATGTCAGTATCTCTTTGGCCCATCAGCAACAGATTATATACCTGCAGTAAATTCCAAGAGAAAACAGATGGAGGAGCTGCAGCCCCATGAAGAAATTATAAAATAAAAGAATAATAAAAAAAAACATAAAAGAAGAAGAGTTCAGCTGTCATGAGAAAGAAAGAAGAAATAAAGGCTGTGAAGATGATGCTGTTACTATGGAGAAAGCAATGCATTGATGTGGTCTTTTGCTATGGTGATTTGCTCTTGAAAAGTCTTGTGGTTCTGTATTTATTTGAATGTATTTGTCGCATTTTGTAGTCATTAATGCAATGAAAAGGATTAAAAGGGCTGGGATGTCTTATGGTTTGAGTTATGAAATTGCTGTTAGATGATCATGCTGGTTCTCCTTTGAATTTGACTGCAAACCCCAAAAAAAAAAAAATGCAGCTAGCTTCAATATTTCTCAAATCTGTTTTCCTTGTAACTCTTGGAGTTATACTTCTTGGCATTCTTGGATTGTGAGCCTATAGACAAATTCAATACTTCTCAAAGAAAACTTAGAAAGCAACCAAAAAATATTGCAGAAACAAAAAATACGAAAGAAGAAGATGGCGTTGATGTTGTTGCTGCTGTTTTGCGGCAGAAACAAAAAAATATATGAAGGAAGAAGATGGTGCTGCTGCAGTCAAGAGTGAACAGCAATTGCTTGATTTTTGCACCTCTTTATCTGTAGGCTGCAATGATATCAACTCTTTCTCCGAATGTATGAGAATTTTGGTTAATTGATCAGAATTTGAAGGGAATTCGCATTTGTGTGCTCACAAAGTTCCATTTTAAATCTGTTCGACTTTGTGACTTGGTTTCTTTGGGTACCTCAGCAGCTATTCCTTGATTCTGCATTTTATTTTAGAATATTCTACTCAATGAAGGGGAGATCAAGATAAATTTGATACAGTCCGTTGTCTTTCAATGCCGAAATGTCTCTCACTAAATTACATACCACGAGATAGCAATCACTTGAATATTCAAGTCACAAAGCATTCTTTGAGGAAGCAATCAAAAGGTGAACCGAGGGCATCGATCCCATTCCCTTTAAGTTTCAAGTCATCGAGGAGTGAAGCTGCAGTTGGAAAAGAGATTCAATTTGCTCAATTCTGCCAACTTGACCACATTTCATTCAAAAGTCGATAACTTTTGATAGGAAATTCCAATCGAGTTGAAATTTGTGGCATTGGAAACTGGACTTCCTGAGCTTTCTGATCATGCATTGTACTACTCCTATCGGCAGCCCAGTTGGTACAGTTTTGATGGAGAAGAAAGCCGATTTTTTACAGTTTTGCTAGCTCAACCACTCTTCGCTCAAGCACCAATAACTTTTGCTAGGAAACTCTGATCGGGATGAAATTTGCGGCGTTGGAAAGTAGACTCCCAGAGCTTTCCAATCATGTAAGGCACCATGCCTATTAATAGCCCAGTTGGTACAGTTTTCAATGGAAAGAAAGACAAATTCCTGCAGAACTGTCAGCTCGACAACCTCTCGTTCAAGCGCTAATAACTTTTGCTAGAAAACTCCAATCGAGATGAAAGTTGCGGCATTAGAAACTAGACTTCCAGATATTTCCAACCATATATGATATAACCCCTATCAGTGGCCCAGTTGCTACAGTTCTTGATGGAAATGGAGCTAATTGGCGGCATAATTGATACGAATCCTGGCTACAAAATCCTCCAAGCAACGATACAATAGCGCAAGGCAACCGGCGGCGGGGGACATATTCCGAGACGGAGGGCGGCGTCATAAATAAACAAATAAATAAATAAATAAATAAATAAATAAATAAATAAATAAATATATATATATATATATATATATATATATATATATATATATATATAGATGTTGATATGTAACAAATCATCTTATGTTGCAATAAACAAATTATTCTTTTTTCATTGTCTCTACTTGTACTTTCGTCCGTTAATCGGAGGTTCCCAAGATTATATCTGGGGTAATTAATAATAGAGGCTTGCCTCTATTAGGAATAAAAGAACCCACAAATAAATAAATATGATATTTGTGATTCGGTATATCGCCTGGTGTCTCTTTACAGACACGATGCCAGGCGGGTATTTTCGATCCCACACCTGGCTAACAACTCAATCCAGGTCTACCGCCTAGCCGCAAATTTAATCCAGCCAATTCAGGTCTACCGCTTGGCTCTGATACCATGTTAAATCTTTCTAGACTGGACCCTACTGGTCCAGCCATAACCACTATCGGGCTAGTTCACATCTCCACACTAGTAGTGATATTATCCGCTTTGAGCCCGAGCACACACGGTTTTGTTCTTGGGCTTAACTCAAAAGGCCTCACTACTAATGGAGATGTGCTATTACTTAAGTCCCACACTTTTCTTGAATAGTCGATGTGGGACTATTGTTTAATTTCTAACAATTTTCACCCCGTAACACATGCCCCCAACTCTCTTGGCCAACCAGTCTTGTATAAAAGGGGCAGAGGAGAGAGAAAGAGGGATCTCTAATCTTCTCCATGAGCTCACACCCCTTGAGACTCTCTCCCGTTCCTCTCTCACTCTCTCATTCTCTCATTCTCTCTTTCTCTCAATCTCTCTAAGAATCCTTCCTCTATTTTCCCCCAATCACACTATTCACATAATTGTCGAAGGGTCCGGAGAGAAGCCCCCGGGCTTCCTTTGCAGGAACCCGACCGTGAGGCGGCAATCGACCATCCAACTGACAATCCAAGCTTGTTTTCCTCAATCAATTAATCCTAAGGACGCTCAAATTCACAACATCAACAAAAGCCAATAAAAACAAATTGCAAAATTTATTTAGAAGAAACTTGTTCCAAAAAAAAAGAAAATATTTTAGAGTTTTTATTTGATTTTGTTTATGATATTGGTTATATGTGTCATGTTAAATCAATAATAATACTCACTGGAATTTGAGTGTAAATGGCAAGGATTGGTAAATAAAAGATTTACTTGATAAAATTGAAAATTTAGGATTTAATGATGGGTTGAGGATAAAATATAGAGTTCATTAAGTTACACAAAACCTCATAATTTCTTAGGAATATAGTTTGCATAGGTAGTTAAATAATTGTAAATGTAATTATTAATTTTTATGTATATATTTTATTTGAATGGGTTTTAGTTTAGCACCGCAGACATAAGTTGTTCCAATGAGATCAACAGAGATAGCATTGATGGACTGGCCTAATTGACATTTAGCTTGAGCAATCCAACATTTATAGATGATTAAGAACAAGACAACCATGCAAGCCATATGCTACTAGACACTATAACACTTCCTACCATCATGACAGTTTAATATCCATCTATAGATTTTGCAGCAATACATCAATTATTATTATTATTATTATTATTATTATTATAACTCATGTTGTTTGTGTGGTTGGGTTCAAAGTCAACAAAGTTGACTTTTGGGGCAGACTGAATAATAAGAACAACAAAGCTGTGGATCAAAGTGTCCATTGGAACAAGACGGCCTGAAACCCGCGGCATTGACTACAAAAGGAGCTGGTCAGAGTTCTCAAATTTGCAACCATTTTTGTCTCTTATTTTCTCTTGTTTCCCTTCAACTCATCATGCTGAGCTGCCGTTATTCTCTCTAGGTTTCCCTTATCTGTTTCTCTCTATCTAGTTTACATATAAAAGAAGTGGAGGTTGTAATGGAATAGAAGGCTCCATTCTCTGAGGTTTGTTTTCTTATGCCTTATTTTATTTTATTTTTTTTATTTTTTTTTATTTTTTCCCCTTTGATTTTTACTGTTTCTGGTGTTTTTTGATGTGGGTTTGGATCTGATGTGATGTGGTATTGGGATCTATTGCCTCCCCTTTTCCTAGTGGTGATGTGATTGATGAATTTGTAGGAAAAGTTGGGGTTTTGGGTGTTCATTGGCTCATTTGGAATCCTCTTTGGTTGCTTTTTGCTATGAAAACATGTCTTTTTGCTAGTTTCATTGATCTGATTTGGTGAGTGTTGTGACAATAGTTTCTGATTTGGTAATTGATCAGCTTCTTTGCTTTATATTCATTCTTTCCTGGTGTGGAAAGCTTCGATTTTTGAACTGGTAATCATTTATATTAATTTTTTTCTTCTTCTAGATTTCTGCGATTAGAGAAAACTAGGCAAGATTTCTACAATATCTTCTGCTATCTAAGAAAGATCCGATTGGATTTTCATCAAGTATTTCATACTCAACTGAAGTTCTGTAGTAGCATAAATTTTGCACATGAAGCCCCTCACTTGTTCCGGATTTTTGATTGGTTTTCTTATGGCTGACATGGTTTTTTTCAAGATTAATTGGTCTTTGTAATCTGTGGTTTTAGAGCATAGTCATTGTTATAATCAGCTAAAAACCACTCATACCATTCATTATACTTGTTATTAATCTTGCAAAGCTCATAATTTTTCAAGCAATTTGTAATTTCTGATTGTTCAACAAGCTTGTGGTTTTTTGTTTGTATAAAGTTGCAGACCTTTGCATCATACTCTGGTGTTGTTGGACAGCCATGGCCAGTTATGCTACTAAAGTCCGCTTTGTCAAATGCCCAAAATGTCAGAATCTTCTTACAGAGTTTGCTCATATTCCAGTATACAAGTGTGGTGGATGCCAGACAATCCTTCAAGGTAAAAATATCATAGTTTTCATTTTTCTTGTTAAGTTATGAAGTTTAAGCAATATCTTCTGCTGTGCAGCAAAGTTCTATAATGCTAATGGGGGGAATGCCTCTTCTGGATCACTTGATACAAAACAGGTCCATACCCTAGTGGACAATGAATCTTCAAATAATCTATTGATACCTTCCGAGAAACAAACGGCTTCTTGTTCTTTGAAAAATGAGGTGGAACACCTGGTAGAGCAAGAGATTTTAGAGTCTTCTCCCACAAAGGCCGAACAAAATTTTCAGGGGAAGGATGACTCCTTAGAATATACTGGACATAATGATAGCATGAACTTGGATGTTCAGGGCCAAGCAGATGAAGTAAATGAAACTAGCCCCAGATCCTCTTTGGATGAAGAATTGGAGAAGCCTCTGAAACCCACCAAGCAAGGCTCTGATGGCCAGAGTATCACTTCAGAGAAGAATATGGTCGACAGAGCAGCAGTCAAAGATGGTTTTTCTGGTGGTTCAAGATCTCCATCTACAAGAAGCTATCAAAATTATGATGGTAATGTTTCTTCTTCAGATGATGGATACAGCAATCATGTTCGTAACAAAAATTTGAGCTTATCTCGAAGGACTTTTAGACACCAAAGAGTTCTTGATTCAGCCGACGATGAAGAAAAAGGAACAGTTCATGTCTTGGCAACAAATGTTAGTACTTACAGTAACCAAAGAGTTCTTCATTCATCTGATGTTGCAGGACGGGAAGAAATCGGTTTCTTGGGAGAAAATGGTATGGACAACAATGCTGAAGAGCACCTTGAAGTCATTTCTCGAAGAACGTACAGAAACCAACGAGATCTTCATTCTGCCAATGCTAAAGAGAAGGAACCAGACAACGCCATAAAATCAAATGACATGTCTAGTGGTTCTAAAGAAAAACTCCTAGGCGACAACATCAGGGGAGGAAATGCCATGACTAGCGGTTTAGAAGAACATCTCAAAGAGGACATGTCTAGCACTTCCGAAGGCCATCTTGAAGGCAAAAGTCTTTCCTTGAATTCACCAAATGAGGATCATGACTCATTTATTTATGCTAACTCTGAGTCAAATGGTGATGAATTATCTTCAGAAAACAGAACTCATGGGCAAGGGTGGAGAAGAACCTCGGTTGACTCAGAAGAATTCTATTCTGTGCAGAATTGGCTAGAATCAGAAAAAGAGGGGCCTTCTCGATCGACATCAAGAGGTTCAACCTTCCTTCCCGATTCACTCCTATATCAGGATGGCATTTCTGCAACCAAGTTGAAGAGTGTTGAAAATGAACGAGCAGACTTATTAAGGAGAGTCAGCGAGCTTAGGAATCAACTCAGTGGATTGTATGATCAGAAAATGAAACACAGTGCTCAGTTCAGCAGTACTTCCCACATGCAGCCATTGATGCACCAACATTATTCTGGACAGCAAGTGTGTTATATGCCACAGCAGTGCCACTTCTCGAGGATACCGTTCTCCGGGCAGTCCTACAGTTCCTGTTTGCATTGCTTACCACCTCAATCCTGCTGCCACAGTGGACCATGTTACTCTAGTTCTCATAGTGTGAGCAGCCACTCTTCAGAGATTCCATACTATCACAAAGTCCAGAGAGATGACTATGAATTGGAGAAGACTCATTACAGGGGCAAGAATCCATCGGCCAAGCGACACTGCCTCCCAATGTCCCGAGGTGCACCGTTTGTTATTTGCTCAAATTGCTTAGAATTGCTTCAGCTGCCTACAGACTTTCTTCTTTCAAGAAAAAAGCCACAGAAGCTGCAGTGTGGTGCCTGCTCTGGACTTTTTGTGTTCCCGTTACACAGTAAAGCTTACATCGATCCCCTGACTCCTACTGAGGCAATTCATCTACCAAGTGAAGCTGACGACAATGTAGATAATCCTCACGGGGAATCGATTTCTTTTAGTGAAGATTATGAGCTTTCTTTTGATAATAGCTGTTCCACTGAGATTGAGCCTGCACAGAATGTGAGGAACATTAGTCACATGCAAGAGGCAGCTAGGCCTCTTCATAGGCTCATGGGGTACTCATCAGCAAGGGAATTATTGAAAACTCAACTATTCGAACAGCCAATGCAAGATGCTCATCAAAACCGGCAGGATAGACATGGAAGGATGGGAATGGCCACTCTGAGTAGGCGTTCTGCAGATGAAACTTCTCCCAACTTTATGGAAAAATATGAGGAAGATGAATCTCCTAAGAAGTTGAAAACTAGGAAGGTTGGTGTTCCCCTGCCAGGAATGGTGAAGAGGGGAGTGAGGGAGTTGAATCATGGATTGGAGAGTTTGAAGATTAAAGTTCATGTCAATAGAAGGACTGCTCCTGCTCCATAGATGAATACAGATGCTGAGAGATGTTAATTGCATTCATTGGTTTGTTTATAGTTCTAATGTATAGATGAATTTAGATTATTCATATATGCTTGTTGCTTGCATTTCTTTCCGATGGCTGCTGGAGAACCACCTGTGAATGTAGTTATTAAGAAACTGCTATTTTCCCTTAGTTTTATGTCAAAAATTTTTTTTTATTGATTTTCATGCATTGATCTTTTTTTTTTATCTATTTTTATTTTTTGTTTTTTGAACTTGTGATATAGTCTCATATAGTAGGATATAAAAAGTAGGCATGGAAAGTTATGATTCTTCTATTGGTGTAATCTCAAATTTCCGGAGTTTTAAATTATTTATGTATAATACGATCATGTTTATTTAGTTGTATTTTTTTTTTTTTGAAAAAAAACCCTTCAATTTTCAAAAAAATTGAAAGAATTCCACTCTTTCTGACAAAATCCAAAACTTTGCAAATGATTTGGTAATTGGAACATCATCTCATTGTTTACTTTGTCTTTCAATGGAAGTCCAAAAGAGAACTTCAGCATAATTCAAGGAGCCCTAGGAAAACAAGATCTCCATTCAATTTAATGAGGGGATTGGCATACTGCAACAAAATAGGATGTGAAGTAAAACAAAAATGACAGTTGAACAAGGACTTGTGTTCCACTGTTCAACTGATATAATGCAATGCAAAATACTTCAAAACATGTCAGGATCTAAAGTTAAGACTCCTCCAAATCGAAATCCTAGGCCACCACCTCCATGGCATTCCCTCGCATGCTTTTCCCCTCTGCAAGACTACTGCCAGATCAGACCCTAGGCAACCAAAGTTTCGGCTACTTACGAGTCATCAGAATCAGAATCTGAATATAACTCCAGAGGACTGTGTCTATTCAAATTAGCCTCAAGTGGAGGAAGGCCATCCTCATCTTCAGAACTTAATATTTGGTCAATCTCTGATGAGGATGGCTGCAGCAGATTCTTAGAATGATCGACAACTTTTGTTTGAAAGATTGTTGGCCTGCAATAATCACATCAAGCACATGAAGGGAAAATAACAACAGGTGTATTAAGTACACGAGAATAGACTACATCCACTGACAAACAAATAGCAAGATCTTAATATGAAGACTTATTTGACAGCCATTATATCTAGCTATAGAACATCTATTTTCCAAGTTGAGTAGAATCCATACGCTGTAAAAAGCCACTTAAGTAGTCAAAATTCTTTCATGACTCAAAACTGATAAAAAAACGCAGTATAGAAACACAGACTTGAATAGCGAAAGTTCACCAACAATAACCGCTCGGTCTGTTGTGCACAACTAATGATCCTGATTTTAAGGGAGGAAAAAAAAAGGTTCATCAATTAGTTCTATTTCCCGCACCCAAATTCAGTCAAAGGCAAGATCCTTTCTCTTTCTGCTTTGGTAGAAGACTTTCTACTGTCTGAAATTGACCCCATTTTCTATTACCTCCGTAGTCATGACAAATTCTACTATTTAATTTAGTTTTTCAATTAAAAGATATCGAGTCAAACTAGACAACCGGAGGCCACTAATCTTGATGTGGAAAGTGCCATCTGAGGCAGCATTCTCTAGCTAGGTGGTACAAAAAGAAATAAAAATATAAATGAATAAAATAAAAAATACAGCTTTTACAAACTTTCTTTATCTTCATATTTGTATCAAATTCATACATTGGAATTCTTACTATGAATAGTCTGAGATTTATTCACACCATTGAGCAATCACCTATAATTTGCAGAAAATAGAACTGGGGTATTTCCATCAAGGTAATATTGGAAAGCAAAATATACTGCTTAAATACATGTCTTTGCGACTTGCCTATCAATGAAAGAAGAGGATAGATAATTCGATCGAATGATGAATTCATATAATGCACAGTACAAACCAAAGGTAAATATGTATAAAAACATGGAAGAACATTTAGTATTGGCATCAGGCATCACATGTCCTCGGGACCAGGATTTTGAAACCACATGTCGTTTGTTGAGAGTAAGATTTTAGAACTCAGAAATTGTTTAAGGACTTGTCCATGTCTAGGTCTAAGTTCCCAAAAATTGTTCAAAAGTAGCTCCCACACTTAGAAACTAATTAAAAAGTGACAAATAATAGTGTCAAAAGCAGATGGTAGACTCAGAAATTGTTCGAGGACTAGTCCATGTCTGAGTCTAGATTTCCAAAAACTTGTTCAAATGTAGCTGTCATACTTAGAAACCAATTTAAAATAACAGATACGGAAGAAGGACATGGCTAGTACACATTTTACCAATAGAAGCAGCAACATTGACTGGGAATTCACGCTAGTCAAAAGGAAATCATACAGAAAACAATCATGACTTGATTGCCCACATACAACTTCATTTTGAAAGTATTCCCTCTTAAGCATCACTATTTTTCTTGAACTCAACCAAATCAAATCGGGTCTTCAATACGGCTCCCCTCAACAAAGAAGAGGGAGAACACATCTTTTGATATCCATAACTTATAAAAGTTCCATTGGTGATTATTCAACTAATCATTGAGATTTTTTTTTCTCTTCAAGGAATTTCTGAGTCTAAATACTGAAAAATATAAAGTAGTTGAATTTATTGAGTAATCGGCATCTTAAACTAACCTTATTTATTTGATATAATTTTGAAGGACAATAATATAAAAGCAGAAAGAATCAGCAATCTCACCACTCAGAAGATTTTTCAAGGGCCCGAACTTGCTCATGAAAAAGAACTTGCGAAACCACGCATGCTATCTTGATACCAGATTCAAGAGCTTTCTCCCTCCCACTGTCATCTACCACAACATAACTCCCTATACAAAAATTTGAATATTGTTAGTTCCATTTGTAAGAATTCTGTTACAGCAAATTCTTGGAAGAATAATCCTGCAAGATAGACAGACTCACACCATCAATCTACAAAGGTTACTGTTTCAGAAGAGTATAGCAGAAAAAGGAAAATTCTGTGTCAAGAAATAACCTGTTTTTATCCAAAAGCTTTTCTGAAATTTGGCTGGGAATAGAGCCAAAGATTTTACACTTCTTGCATCCATAACCTAAGGAGAAGAACAATAAACAGACAATGAATTGGAAATCAAGAAATAAAATTTACCAAAAAAAAAAATCCAGAGAAAAATAGCTATACCGAGTTTGAAATATCTAATGAGTTGATCCTAAGACAAACTCTAACCCTAAGCATACTCAACACCGTCCGCCAGTAACTAGTTCATCGTGCAACAAACTAGAGATACTTCTCCAATACTTACACCACTTAAATTAGCAAAAATAGCCGACAAATCCAAAATACTCCACATAAGAACTCAAACGATTGCAACATGTATATGAAAATCCGCGCTTTTATAATTATAAATCACAATTAAAAGAACAAAATAATGCCTCTGCATAGATCTAGGAAGCAAAACTCAGACCTCAATGAGATTGGAGCCCCGAAGAGATACGACTTGCATGATGCTCTGACCCTGCTGGAGAGAGAGGCCATCCTCTTCCACAGCCTTCTTCAGGTTCTTTCTCCCAGCCTTCATGGCCCCTAATTTCTAAAAATTGTAACTTTATGAAGCTAAAGAAAAATCAAAGACAAGATTCCTCCACCGCCGCAGCCGCGTGTCCGCCGCCGCTTCAACAAAACCACTAGCGCCCTCTACGCCACCAGCTTCAGGTTCGCCGGCGATGGTTGAGAGCCCTATCCCTATTCGGAGAGCGACTTGAAGACCACGGGAAGGAAAAGTGAGCTCGAAGATGAACAAAATTCCCTGGCGATATGATCCAGCCCCCATTTATGTGCCTGATTTTAAACTTGTTTCTTAGTCCTAATTAAATGCCATTATTGTGAATAAGACTTGATTGATTAATGGAAATTTAAAAAAAAAATATAAAAAATAAAAAATTTGCGAAACAACTCTGTTTCATAAGTTATTGGTTAAACAACCCTCTTTGTAACCAAAGATTTCTTTTAAATTTTTTTTTTAAATTTTAAAAATAAATAAAAATTAAATATCTCTACTAATTATGCCCCCTTAAATTATTTTAAAAATTTTAAAATTAGATTCTTCTATTAAAAGTTAATACATAGTTGAAAATATTAAAAATATTAAAAATCTTAAAAATATGATAGTAAATTTAACGTGTTATCCTAAAAACTAAATTGTATATTTTAAGCATAAATTTTAATTAATTTTAAAGCTTTTCAATGAGAGATTAATTTTAATATAAAAGTAACAATTTCCATTTTAATTAAATTTTAAAAATAAATAAAAATTAAATATCTATAGCAATTCTGTCCCCTTAAATTATTTTTAAAATTGTAAAAATTAGATTCTTCTATTAAAGGTTAATACAAGGTTAAAAATAGTAAAAAATATTTAAAATATTAAAAATATGACAGTTGTTGATGCGTGAAATCCTCTCATCCTCTTCACCTGTACTCCAAGCGATAGTGTCTCAAAAAGGTCGATGAAAGCATCTCATTAGTCCGGATCTTACTTTCTAAGGCAAATTATCCTTTGACATCGCGCTTCTGAAGCTCTCCTGCTCCCTGCTCTCGATTGGCTTCTGACCCTCTTGTTTACTTACTTTTCCCCCACTTGCAATGGCGAGTTGGGGTGGAGGTTTGGCTAATAAATCCCTTAATCCTCCTGATTAGTATGTATATATATATATATATGTATCATATTTACATATATTTTGCATATATTTTGGTATTGTCTCTTCCAGTTTTGTGTGTTGTTGGGTGTTTTTGTATGATTTGATAGATAATCAGGCACTCGGGAGAAAAGAAGCAAAAAGTGGATCAATTCTGATCAAAAGAAGCCAAAAAGACATACTCCAGATAAGAGGTTGATCAAGTGGCAATTGGAAGGGGTATTCTATGACAAAGGTGCAAGAAAGAGAAGGGGATCAATCTTATAGAGCTACTGAGGGTATTCTCTATCATGTCTATTTTAGATTGTATTCTTGTTGATTTGGATTGGAGTTCTCCACTAATGGGGAACTAATCTTATAGATACTTGGGTATGAAAAACCTTTAGATATTGCATTAATGACATATTGATTTCTATGTTTTGATTGATTGGATGTATGCTTGAATGTCTATTGGATGTTTTGTATTGATTGTGCTCTCTCTACGTTGCGGGATGCCTAGAGAGATTACTTGGGTGCGATACAAGGGCTAGAGCTAGCGCCTCCTTGTATTAGGCACATGCTCCATTAGAGAGGGTTGTGAGTACGCAGGGGATTCGGGTGCTAGAAGGAGAGCGGGGGTGACTGACTTTTAATTAAAACCCTCACCTCAACGCTACGACACACTACGTCCGAGGGATCCGCCGTAACTTACCGGGATTTCTGTTTACTAGCGGAGTGGGCGCGCACAGTGACAGGTCTTGTCACCACCCACCATCTCGAGCGCCTCAACACCAATTCTCACTGATAAGGGAGATGGAACCCCGTTTTGAAAGGCCAATGCTTCGTGGACTTCCGTTTCCCCACTTCGACCACCTCGCTGTGACGGACAAAGAGAGAGAGAGAGAGATAAAGAGAGAGGGGTGTGAGTGTTGTTCCGGTGGACTGGCGAAAGTAATGCCGAAGTCGTTTTCTCGAGGTAGAAAAGAGAGAGAAAGAGAGAGGGAGGGAGCTCCAACAACTAGCATCATCGCACCATAACCAAAGCTATTCTCAGGGGCGTGAGTCTCATAATTTTTTAGAGTTGTTGTAGATGTTGGTTGATGATGAATGCATGAGTGCTGTAGAGGTCCATGTGTGTGAGAGTGAGAAGTAGTTAGAAAGGAGTTGCATCCATGGATAAACTGATGCAGTCCTTGGTGCATACTAAGAAGTCTCATGGTGAGTCATGCATTAGTAATAAACACTCATACAAGAGAGTGGTAATGCACCCACATTCTCGAAGTATGGTTTATTATAAGGAGGCATAAGTTACAGGGGGTTGACGGAAGGATTGATGATATATATAGGGTATAGATGTGAAGTTCCATGAGCTTGCATGAAATACAAGGGGATGTGAGTATCTCCAATCCTTAAACTCTTAGATAAATTAAAGCTATGTTATACATGGGTTTCAGCAAGAAGGATCATGGCTATCCCTTGGAGTATACATGGCATAAGGTAGAGAAAGAACATGGTTAGTAAGTGTTAAACTCCAAACAATTATGGTCCTAGTTAAACAACCCTATTAAGGAGGGATAAAAGCATGGGTTGATGGGCTCAGGACAATTGTTAAGATAGTTAACCCCTTAATCTCTCAGGCCGGACCCCACACGTATGGCTAGTTTGAAAGAGTAGTGTGATAAGATGAAACTATGTTTATTCGGGCCTTGAAACCACAAGGGTATACATGCGCCTGGAGGATGCATGGGAAGGGAAAGGGTTGATCAATAATGAGAGATCATAAATATGCCCGATTCCGGTTAGGCATTTATTTTATATTTGAGAATATATATATATATATATATATATATATATATATATATATATATATATATATATAGGGATGTGATACAATGGGGCTCGCCGGACATCCGGCCGCCCCATTGAATCACATCCCTATCATGTTATATATATATTTATATATATTTTAAATTTTATTTTAACTATATATATCCTATAGAATT
The DNA here is from genome assembly GCA_026586065.1 of Dioscorea zingiberensis. Lineage (NCBI taxonomy): Eukaryota > Viridiplantae > Streptophyta > Magnoliopsida > Dioscoreales > Dioscoreaceae > Dioscorea > Dioscorea zingiberensis. Next base: position 37,912,048 of record CM048821.1, on the reverse strand, counting down.
TATCTATAATTTTTTTATAATTTATATATATATATATATTACGTGTGTATATATATATATATATATATATATATATATAGATAGATAGTTATTACGTGTGTGTGTGTGTGTGTGTATATATATATATGTGTGTGTGTGTGTGTGTGTGTGTGTGTGTGTGTATTATGATGATCAGATAATATAATAACTATCTATATGTTAGAACTAAAATTAGGATGAATTCCCAATTTCATCTTATCAATTGAATTTGTATTGATTGGGTGGCTATCTTAGGTGAAAATCAATTAAGAACTCAAACAGAAAGAGAGAGAAACCAGATTTACGTGGAAAAACCCCTGATCTACGGGGAAAAAACCACGGGAAAGTGAGATCTCACTATCAATTATTGAGTTTACAAGAGATTTTACAATGATTCCATGAATGGAAGAACATGGAAAGAGAGAGAGAATGGATCCTGACTACAAATGGGCAGAGTTTCGCTGCTAGAATTCAACTTGTCCAAATGAGCCGCGATTCCCGCCTTTTATAGGCCTGGGTTGCGTGCCAAGTATGCTTCTCAATTTAGGCACGTGTTTGCCAGCTGTCCTCCAGCTAAGCGCCAGCTAAGTGCCACCCAAGTGCCAGCTAACTGTCTGAGCTGTCTCCAGCTGTAACCCTTCTAGAAGGCCAGGCTATCTACAACTGTACTTCTTCTAGAAGATCAGAACCGATATAGATAATTACTAGTCTAGGAGTGCCTTTACTGATTGACACGTGTTTGGTTGGGGAGTTCTTTCCGATCCCGATGAGTCATATAATAACATCGACATATCGGGTGTCTATATCGGATCGACAAGATATATCATATCGGGATGATCTGGCTGGGCGGAAGGGTTATATCGGAATGATCCGATCATGGATCGATATGTTGGTGTTAAGGGGTCTTGTCTTGTTATCTTGACATGTGGCCTGCCTAGATGAGTGCCATGTGTCTTACTACTTTCATCCCTATCAATAGCCCTCCATCAAGTGTGCTTGCGAATTAATTCGAAGGATGATCAAATATTCTTTGATCATTGTTCGAGTTCATGAAGCTAAGCATTTCTGAGATCAGATCGTTCTTGGGTGCATCATGTCGATATCTACTCCAGTGTTTTCATTTAATGATTCTTCTCTCTTCTGTACTATATTCCTGTGACTTGTTTGTTCCAACATTCCTTTCTTCCTTCCTCGGATATTTAATTTGACAATTTTGTCCGATCTGTCAAATCAAGAAGCGTGCAGCTTATTTAGGAATTTACGCATGACTGCTCCTTTAGGGGTAAGGAAGTCTTTGTTGCTCGCCTGACATTAATGGTTCACTGTTTGGCATTGATTATCTGCCATCCCTGATTATTGAGACACAACTTTCGATGGTTGTTGTGACGTAGAGTTCATGATGATCTAACTTTTCAACTTCTACGCGTCAGGAATTTGAACCGCTCTGAGTTCTTACTTACTTCCAGCCGTTAGATGGAGGGTTCTATACTGCACCTTGAACTGATCTTAGCTGTTGATTTTATCCTTAAGTCCTATTGAGGAGACTAATTTGAATTCTGGAATCATTCGAGAGCGGTACTTTTTCTTCAAAGGTTTTTTCGTCTTGTTCACTGGTTCGTTTTGTCTCTTCTTCAAAAGGTTATCGATCTCTTGATTCCCAGAAGGATCTATTCGTCCAGGTACGGGGTTTCTTCCTTCTTGAACTCGAGTCTTCTTTGTTAGGGTTTCCTCTGCTGGTTTTTCACGATGCTTAAGGCTTCCAGAGATCCAAAACGTTGTTCCATCTCCTTTGTTAATACTCTTTCTGAAGCTAGGATAGATGATTTGGTGAGGAAGTATAATCTTTCTTCATCTAGCATCTGTTATAGAGTTCCGAGAAGATTCCATCTGACAATGTTCTTACCCAACAACTCGATGAAAATCGTAGAATTGGATCTGATGCTGCTATTAGTTTTGAAACCATTGTAGCTCCTATAGCTGCTAGTCTTCCTCCTCATGTTCCCGTGGATGCTCCAAATGTCATGTCACGCCCCGACCCGGATCCCGGGACCCCGGGCACGTGCACAGACCGGACGTACCCAGGTGAATGCGAGCTCCACTAGGATACAAGGCCTATTGTATCATAAAACATGCACATAAATAATTCAAATTTCATAAATAATCAATATGATTATAGCGGAATCCTTAAAAGAGGGTTCAGTCACCTTATACATACAAAGATTCTACAAAAAAAATCATATGAGTTTCTCGAACCTTGGTAACCTAGACCAATCTCTTGCGCGTCTCTTGGAATTACTCCCACTAATTTTCCCCAACCTGAGAAAAGAAGAAATCCAGTAGAATGAGCTTTCGAAAGGAAAGCTCAGTAAGCACCCCCGTAGGGGACAATACAAGGAAGCAACAAGGCAATATTCAAACAAAAGTGATCCAAATGTATACATATCAGAACACAAGAACATAAATCAGGATCACTATAACAAGCGATAGTCAAGAACTCTTTCATGTCATCTCCCAATGCTCATCTTAATCTTATCCAGACTCCTGGGTCTGGTAGCGCTCTTACGGGTACGTATATGGTCAGTGTATCATCCCATTGACGGGTGGACATTCAGGGTTCCCTCCCCCTGGTAGGACTACAGGACGTTCAGAGTGTCCTCCCCCTGAACTCCCACAAGTTATCTGCACTTATTGGAGAATCTTTAACGCAAGATGTGCTGAAACACCAACCCGGACGGAACACAAGCTCACGTGTTTCCACGGCCACGTACCGATTAACGGGAATGGTATTTTCAGCAACCTTAAGCACATTAACAAGCATATACTAACATAGAGGTTCAACAAAACATGAAAGAACGAATACGTGTATGCAATCAAGCAACAATACAATACACATAGTGCCTTCAAGGCTAATCAAAGAAAATCAATAATAATGATGTCAACCACTTTCAAACAAGAAACATGTACAAAGATTCAAAGCCAAGGAAATACCCATAATTGGGTATGAAACTAGGCAGGAGTAACTTACCTCTATCGAAGGTTTACTCGATAGATCTGTGTCCCTCTTGATGAGTCTCAATGCTCTATGCCAAAATCTGATAAATGTAATAATTTTGTCTTAGCATTTGTTTTAATATCAAGTAGTTCATTATCTTATCACTATCGTTATTGGGTTCTACAGCTCTTTGTTAACAACTATCCCACACTCAGATATATTGACCCCAGACCTATCCAGATTCTTGACAGAAATTTTGCAAGTGTTTGTCAACAATATACACACCCTATTAACCCTAGCTGAACTCAACCTCCCAAGAGCCCTTCTTTTATTCATCAATCCTCTGCTTATCCTCCAGACCCAAGCAACTCTAATGGTTATCCACACCTATGTTCCCTCTAGACCTACGTATACATATACTCAGTCACCTTGATGCCCTGTTTGCATTAGTTCATACCTCTTTTATTCCTCTTGAAGCCTAGTTTTAGTTATTGGATGCAGTCATCATATTCATTATATTTCAACCCCAACCCATGCCCGAATTTCAGAGTAACACCATCTGCCACATAATTCTTATGACCTACACACCATGCAAGCTTTCGTTTGAAGACCATAGCATACTTCCCCAACGTTAACCTCTCCTCTCCGAACCTTCAACCAACCATGCAACTAAAATCTATTGCATGAAGATCATTGGAAATAAACTCACCTACTTTCATTGTCCCTCTCTGAAACCCATTGATACCCCTGGACCTCTTTCTATTTCATGCTATATATTTCGTGCACATCTCTAATCACCAGCTACAACCACCACCTGAACTTAGCCACCCATATATGACAACTCTCTAAACATTACCCTCAACCGGTGCTATATACAAGAACAGAAGCTACAAACGATCAATCCATGCACACAGTCAATACAATCTAAACCATGCTTTACCCTTATCATATCAGTGCAAGAGGACTCACCGGGATCATAGACGATGGCTTGAAGGTCTCAGGGAACACAGCAGCGGTCCCCCCCCCCCTTCTCCTCTCAAACGACGGCGGCGGCTACTAGTCTCTAATGATGGTTAGGGTTCATAGAACTACCCCTCTATTTATAAGGACTCAGTGGACGAGATTTGGATAGAATTTACCCCCCTCGGATAAAGCTTATGTCGTGGTTTAAATCTACTTCATAGCTGGCCGCACGCGGTTGACGGCGAGGTTAAGCTCGTATCATGATTCTCTCTCTCTCTCTCTCTCTCTCTCTCTCTCTATATATATATATATATATATATATATATATATATATCAACTTAAGATATTTAAATATATGAGAATAACAAACCTACGCCTCCATTCACGTGCACGGGTGCAATCTTTTTTTAAAATTTTTTTAAAATTATTTTCTTCTTTTAACCACCAATCAATACATAGGTGTATATATTATTGTTATTATTATATATTCTGAATTATAAACCTCTGAATCATATCTATATATATATTTATTAATACTTTATTATTCTCTTGAATTCTAAACTCTGATTCTCATCTATCTAATATAATATATACAATACATTTAGAGATATATATTTTTATAATATCAATCTAATCATGCTTTTAATTGATTTTTATTTTAAATTCTAAATTATTCTAACCAAATCAGGTATATCCATTAAACCAAATTAACTTTAATATATATTAAATCTTTATCTTATCAAACTCACACTAATAAATATTGATTTATATTTTTGATTTATATCTTTAACCACATTACATAAATTAAAAGATTTATATCATTCATATATTTATGTATATAAATCCTACTAATTATAAGTTTTGGAGAATAGGTCCAATTATCTAATTAATTGAAAAACACAAAGAAAATATTCCAAATTGATCAAAGTTAAATTAATCCTATCTTAAGGACTTTTATTAGCCAATGCACCAAAGTAATAAACTAATTAAAGACCAATGTAAACACATTTATTCTCAAATAAACTAAAACCCTAAAAATCATGGATCCTACATGTCAAGAGGAGGAGGTTAGTGAAGGCAGCGGAGAAGTTCGGTTCTGGTTCCTTTTCGTCTCTGCATACTACATCGGAACTGGTTGCTGAAGTTTTGACCGGTCCTGTTCAAGAGATGCCTGTCATCCCTTCTTCTTCTCTTCCCATTATATCGGGTTCCGATATTCCAATTCCCGATGTGTCTGTTGTTCCTCATCCTTCTCTCCCTATCATATCGGGTTCCGATGTTCCAATTCTCGATGTGCCGGTTTCTCGAAGATCGGGGGAACTCCGCAGATCGGAAGGAGGTGTTTCCTTTGAGGCAGGATTTGGTAGCAGTAGAGGTCGAGGTGATATTCTTGTGTTTTTTGTCGTACCTTTTCCTTTTTAAAGTTCTTTCTGTTTGATCTTCCAGGTGTTTATTGGTTAATTTCGTCTATTTTGATTGTAGGAGTGATAAGAACTGTGAATCCTCCTGTTGGTGGTCCAAATGTCCAAGGACCTGGAACTCGGGGGATGATCCACCGAAAAGATAATGTTTTGCCTGTCGACACTAAGCTCGTCAGAGGTTCTCTCTGTTCCTGGCGACAGGACAATGTCAATAATTACCTCAATCAGTTTAGCCTAGAAGAATCTTGCGCTCACTTTCGTTTGTCTCTTGCTTCAGTATGTTATCATCTTTCTCATTTGATGATAAAGTAACTTTATATCTTGTCTCCCTTAGTAAAAATTTCCTTTGCAGACTCCTTTATGGGGAGAACGAATCGTGAGATTCTGCGAGCAGGGGGATCCCGAGATCAAGGTCCGCATTTCTAAATTGGAGGAGGAGAATAGGAAACTGCTGGAAACTTATTCTCTCAAAGATGCTGAGATAGCTAAATTGAATGGAGAGAAGGATTCCATCGCTGCTGAATTGGGGAAGTCCGAAGGAGTGAATGCTACTTTGAAGATCGACTATGAAAGTTTACAGGCTTCTCTTTCTTTATCTGAGCAAACTGTTACTGGTTTGAGGCAAGATTTGGATCAATCTAGGGGTGAGAAAGATTCTGTTGTTGCCGAGAAAGATAAACTATCTGAGAAATTGTCTATGCTTGAACGAGATGTTTCTTTTGAGAGGGAAACTAACAGTAGCTTGAGAAAGAAGCTTGAAGCTGCTGAAGGATCGTCTGGCAAATTGAAGGAAGATAATGATCTTCTATCTGAGCAGTTGACAGCCAAGGATACCTTCCTCTCTCGTGCTCAAAACGATATCTCTCGTGCACAACAGTTGAAGGAGGATACCCACAAGGAGTTGTCATCCTTGCGATCTGAATTAAATAAGAGTTGGAAGAGATCCATGGAATTGGAGGAATGAATTGCTGTTGCGGAGAAAAGAGAGCTATCTGATGATGAAATTCGAAGAGTTTCATTAGAGGTTTATGCGATCTTAAGCAACATTCATTCTATTGATCCTTCAGTAAACTTTAATCGGACTTCTTATGATGAAGCAGTGGAGTTGTATTTTGATAAGTGTCAAGGATGGGGGGAAGAAAATAGAGATTCTGCTCCTGAAGAAGTGAGGATTGATGTCCCTTGTTTGGAGGAGGTTTCGGCTGTGGTGATATCGGATAAAGGCACCTCCGATAAGGCAATTCCTCCATCGGTTGTTCTTGATCCGAAAGAAGGGAAAGTCCCGGAATGTGAGATAGTCACATCGGTCAGGAGCCGATCTATGAAAAGAAAGGATGTGATCCCTCGAATGAAGTAAGTCAAGCTGTTATCGAGATCGAAGACGATGTAGCAACATGTATGTGTTTAGACCCCATTCTTTTCGATATTTGGTCGAATGTTTTTTCACTTTTCCTTCTTTTGTTTAATCAAAGCTACTCCTATCAATTCGATCGGAGAAGAGATTCCGTGAAGATGTGACTACTGCCTCGCGCAGGAGGGAAGGTTAGCTGAATTCTTTCTGTTTCCTTTGCTTGTACTTAAACATTTCTTTTGCTGATACTGACGTCGCTAAGTTAGTTGTTGCTGATTTTAGAGACTTAGGATTCCTGTCTGCCCTCAATACATTGTGCATCGGGTGTCGTAGAAGTAATTAGTAGATCTTCATTTCTTCATTTCCATTTTAGTCTTTCTGAAGGCTATTCTAATTTCCTTCTTTCTTCTTTTCTCTTGCTAGATCGACTCGAAGTCAGACGGCTCCGAAGAGAAATTGAAGAATTAGAGATGATAAGAGAGGAGATTTTAAACAAGCGGGTGAGAAAATCTAAAGATACTCTGAAGTCAATGTTGCGCGAAGAGGCCCACAGAAAGAAAGTAGCTAAATCAAAGAATTGGGACCTTGTATGAAGGAAAATCTTGTAATCGTTTTTGATTGTTCTTCAAAGTTTTTGTGAGAACTTGAATGTAATAGCAGCCTTCACTTGGATCGTGCTTTTTATAAGAATTCTCTTATTGTTTTTCTGTCTCTTCTTCCCTCTCTTTCTTTCTTTTTGGAAATTAATGAAATTGTTATCCGACCTATCTTCAAAGCTTCGAGATTTATTGAATGTCGATCTATTCTCAAAACTTCATATCGGATCGGATTGCTTTTATTATTTGATGTCGATGTCGGATCTGGTGTGTTTTACAATTTTCATGGTAAATTGGTAGAGAGACCATGCAGAGTAACGGGTTTTTCATTCTCGATGCAGTTTAACATTAACGGATCCTTGGAGACGAGCAGTTATCCCCTTTTTATTGAGCTTTGAATTCTGACGTTTCCAAAGTGGCTTTAATGAGGCATCTTTATGAGAAGTCGAAAGGCCTCTGTTGGCCTGAAATGAAGCATCAGACGTCTCTTAGTATTCTGTTCGTGATATTAACTGCTCCTGATTTTCTGTAGAAACTGCAGTATAAATCGAGATTGCGATGGTTCTTTTGTGATCATCCTTTCTGATATTATGGGTGATAATAGTCATCCTTCTTTTTATAGATTCTTCTGTGCAGGAAATAACGCTTGTCACCTGTGGATTCCAAGAGCTTTCCAAGGTTGCATGGGATTTATCCGGGAGGGATCGATTAGACTGCGCGGCCCAAGTGGAAATACTTGGTTGGTTTTGTTGTCTATGTCGAGGGAACTTGGTGAATTCCGCTTTACAGACGGCTGAAAGGATTTCGTGACGGATCATCGACTAAAAGAAGGGGATCTTCTTGTATTCGTCCTCCGGGAGGATGATTGTTTTGAAGTCTATATTCTTGGATGGAATAGTTGTCTGAAGGCGTCGGCGCTAACTGTTTCTCCTACCCAAGTTCCGGATTCTGTCTCTGATTTTGATTCTTCTGATTCCTCTTAATTTGCGTACTTTTCTTGTAATCATGTAACTTCTATCAATGAATTTCTGTTTTTATCAGGATGTTTCTCTCTTACTTGTTTGCGTTTGAAGTGTTTCAGCGTCCTCAATATGGGTGATTTTTCTTCGCTTCAATTTGAATGTGATTCTTTCGTGAAGGTGAATGTGTCTGATTGCTTGTATAGTGTAGAGCAGAGATACTTTTCATTGGCTGAAAAATTGAGATGATCTTTCAGGTGTGTTAAGCCATCATATTTCTGCTGAAGTATAATATTGTGTCTCATATGTAGGACGTTGGTATTATCCATCGATGTAGTAGATCTGTAAGATCGCTCTTGAGATGATGGATCTGTATGGTTGATTGATGCAGTAGATCGGTGTGATCATCTTCATTGTGGACCGGTATGATCCATCGTTGAGTAGACCGGTATGGTCTTTTGTATTGAAGGACCGGTATGGTCATCTTCATTATGGCACTGGTATGGTCCGTTGTAGTAGACCGGTATGGTCTTTTGTAATGAAGGACAGGTATGGTCATCTTCATTAGGAGACCGGTATGGTCCATTGTTGTAGTAGACCGGTATGGTCTTTTGTAATGAAGGACCTGTATGGTCATCTTCATTAGGGGACCGATATGGTCCGTTGTTGTAGTAGGCCGGTATGGTCTTTTGTAATGAAGGACCGGTATGGCCTCAATTGTTGATTTCCTTTTTCTTCGTTGACGAGTAAATTTTCCTAGAAACGAAGTAAAAAAGGAGAAAGCATAAATGTATGGGAAGTAAATAATTTTATTCATAGTACCTCCGTAGATGTTCTGAATGGTATGGACGTTTGAGTTTGCGTCCATCCATTTTGGAGAGCCAGTATGTACCGGGCCTTACAATTTTTTGCATAATATAGGAGCCTTCCCAATTAGTATTTAGCTTCCCCATTTGGCTCTTGTTACCTTGAAAGATATTCTCTCGCAGTACAAGGTCTCCAACTTGGAAGGTTACTTCTTTCACCTTGGCATTATAGTATCTTTGACTTTCTGTCGGTATACTGCTGCTCGGACATTAACATAGTCCCTCTTTTCTTCCAGGAGATCAAGCTCAGCCCGGAGCTGTTCTTCATTGCTCACTCGATTGAAGGATTGTGTTCTTGGTGTGGGCAAATAAATCTCAGTTGGAAGCACAGCTTCAACTCCAAATGCTAATGCGAATGGGGTTTCACCAGTCGGGGTCGGAGCAGTCGCCCGATATGCCCATAGAGTACTTGGAATTTAGTCTACCCAGTTTGATCCGTTTCAGAGGACCCGGGTTTTCAGACTGTGAAGAAGAGTTATGTTGGTTACTTCTACTTGTCCATTTGCTTGTGGGCGAGTGACAGAAGCCAGTCTTAATTCTATACCGAGATCTGTACAGAACGTCTTGAAGGCTGGATTATCGAACTGGCGGCCATTGTTAGTAATGAAAGCCACGGGTAAGCCGAAATGGCAAATAATGGATTTCCATAAGAAACTCTGACAAGCCTTCCCTATGATCGACGCCAATGGTTCTGCCTCTACCCACTTAGTAAAATAGTCGATTGCTACAATCAAGAATTTCATTTGTCGAACAGCTACAGGAAATGGCCCAAGTATATCTACTCCCCATAAAGCAAAGGGTCTTGTATTCACGACTGCAGTGAGTGGTATCGGGGGGCGCCGCTGAATATTGGAATGGCGTTGGCAGGCACACATTTCTTGACAAATTCAATGGCATCTTTATTCAAGGTTAGCCAATAATATCCTTGTCTCAGAATTTTGTGACTCAGTGCTCTTCCTCCCAGATAATCCCCCACTATTCCTTCATGGATTTCCCGAAGGATGTATTAAGATTCAGAGGGTCGGAGGCATTTCAACAGAGGGAGGGTGTAGGATCTTTTGTAGAGTTGTCCATTCACCAAACTATATCGGGAAGCTCTGATGGTGATTCTTCGAGCTTCTTTGGGCTCTTGAGGAAGAGTTCCATCTTGCAAGTAACTCAAGATTGGATCAATCCAACATGGTTCGTGATCGATATCCATAAGTTCCTCAAGTGGTCGGCAATCAATTATCCTGGCTGCCAAGTATTGAGTGTTGACCGGTTGTTCAATGTTGGCATTTGCTGAGATAGTAGATCGGCCTTCTAGTTTTCTGATCTGGGGATTTTGGAGATGTGGCATTTTTCAAAGCTTGTGGTGAGCTTCTGCAACAGAGACTTATACTTGACCATATGGTCTTCCCTTGCTTCAAATTCTTTATTCAGATGGCCCACAACCAACTGAGAATCAGTGTTAGCTTGCAGATTTCGTACTCCAAGACCTCGAGCTAATTGTAATCCAGCTATCATAGTCTCATATTTGGCCTCATTATTGGTTTCTTTAAAACCAAACTTTAGGACAGTAGAAGTGTTCGATCCAGATGGTGATTGTAGGATCAGTCCTCCTCTCGAACTATCTCCCGTGGAGGAACCATCTATATGCAAGACCCATTAGGATGACAAGTCGTTCTTGGTTTCAGATAGTTTGATGTTCAAGGGATCATCATTAGTAGTGGTTGTAAGTTCAACGATGAAGTCTGTAAGTACTTGTGCCTTTATAGAAGTACGCGGTTCATAGCTGATGTCATACTTCGCAAGCTCAAGTACCCATCGGGCTAGGCGTCCCGATGTGTCTGGCCATTGTAGGATCTGCTTTAATGGTTGATCGGTCAACACCCTTATCCGATGTGACTGAAAATAAGGGCAGAGTCATCGACTAAAAAACACTAAAGCGAAGGCCAATTTCTCAAGGGAAAGATATCTTGATTCAGTATCAGTGAGGACCTTGCTTGTGTAGTATACTGGCTTTTGCAAATTATCCTCAATTTTTACTAATACTGAGCTGACAACGGCATCAGTTGCAGACAAGTAAACATAAAGCTCTTCTCTTAGTTGTGGCTTTGCTAACAAAGCTTGTGATTGCAAATATTCTTTCATCTGTATGAATGCTTTCTCACATTCTTCATTCCATTCTACCTTGGGAGCTTTCCTTAATGCCCGGAAGAAGGGAAGGTTCTTTTCTCCTGACTTCGAAATGAATCTTCCCAAGGCTGCTAATTGGCCATTAAATCTCTGTATTTCTTTGAGTGTTCTTGGGGATCTCATTTCCAGGATAGCTCGTATCTTCTCCGGGTTTGCTTCAATTCCCCGATGTGTGAGCATGAACCCTAGAAACTTTCCAGATCGGACACCAAACGTACATTTATTGGGATTGAGGCTCATCCCGTGTGCCCAAAGTGCAGCAAAAGTTTCTTGCAGATCGGCAACATGTCGTTCGGCTTTATCACTTTTCACCAGGCTATCATCGACATATGCTTCTACATTTCTCCCAATTTGATTTCTAAATACCTTGTTCACTAATCTCTAAAAAGTGGCACCAGCATTTTTTAAACCAAATGGCATGACTTTGTAATAGTATGTTCCTCTTCTAGTGAGAAAAGAAGTCTTCTCCACATCGGATTCTGCCATTCGGATTTGATTATACCCAGAATATGCATCGAGAAAACTAAGCATTTCATATCCTGATGTAGAATCTACTAAGTTATCAATAAGAGGCAGAGGGTAGTAGTCTTTAGGGCATGCTTTATTGAGATCAGTGAAATCCACACACATCCTCTGCTTTCCTATGGATTTTTTGATCAGTACAACATTCGATAACCACTCAAGGTAATACACTTCTCGAATGAAATCTGCCTTCAAAAGTTTATCCACTTCTTCTTGGGCAGCTTGCAGGTGGTCAGGAGCAAAACTTCTTCGCTTTTGAATGACTGGTTTGTGCCCTGAATCGACATTGAGTCGATGTTCAATGACCTCCCGAGGGACTCCGGGCATCTCTTCAACTGTCCAAGCGAATATGTCAGAATTTCTCCTTAGGAGACTTAGTATCTCTTCTTGTTGTAAAGAAGGGAGACTCGCTCCTATCTGGATGGTCCGTTCCGGCTGTTCATCTTTCAGAGGTATGGTTTTCAGCTCTTCAACCCGGGTGGGATGACGCTTCTCCCGTTCGCCGTCTTCATGCTGTATGTCCTCCACAGTAAGTGTTTCCCTAGATTGGCTACTCCCCTCACCATGACCTTTGAGCATGGTAGCATAGCATTGGTGAGAGGCAAGTTGGTTATCTTTCACCTCACCGCAACCATTGGTAGTTGGAAATTTGATCATCATATGATAAGTTGAAGGTACAGCTTTCAATTGATTGATCGATGGCCTCCCTATGATGACATTGTAGCTCGAGGGGCATCAGACAATCAAAAAGTTAATGAGAGTAATAGAGGTTCGTGGGGGAGTGCCAAGAGTCAACGGGAGGGAAATCATACCGTTGGGTTATAGAGGACTGCCATTGAACCCGATGAGAGGAGATTTAATAGGTTTCATATTTTCAACAGGAAATTTCATTCTTTCAAAAGTAGAAGAGAATATAATGTCTACCGAACTTCTAGTATCGATAAGAACTCGCTCAACAGTGAAAATTCCGATCTGCGCGGTGATCACTAGAGCGTCATCATGGGGGTGGTGAACACCTTTTAGATCCTCATCTGAGAAACAAATTTGTATAGGTGTGTGGGGCCTCTTCAAGGATGTGACATTCTGTATGGATCCCACCATTCTCACATAATTTTTTCTTGATTTGGAGCTTTCTCCACCACACCCCGGCCTCCAGCAACTACCGTCACATGTGTATCGCTTGGGATGATGTGTTGTAGAGGAGGGATATGCTCAGTATCCTGTTCTTTTTATAGAAATTGGTCCAATTTGCCTTCCCTGACAAGATCCTCAATGGCATTTTTCAATTGGATATATTCTTCAATGGAATGCCCCTTGTCTTGAAGAAATTTGCAGAACTTCTTGCTCTTCTTTCTCCTAAATTTGGGATAGAATGTCTTCCCGGGAGGTGTTGAGAATAGAGTAATTATGGTACTTTGTTGTCCTTTCAAGATCATATCTCTGGTGCTGCGGAGGCCTCCTTTCATCCAACCGATCTGATCGGTTTGGGTTTCGGCCTCCTTCGCTCCGAGGTTTATCATTTCTCGGAGCTCCTTCCTTCAATTCTCTATATGGTTGTGGGTAGTGGTTCTTTTTTCTGATTTTCTCCATTTGTCGAAGATCACTCTCCTGCCACTTAGCCTTCATCTCCTAAGAGGCTATATATTTTGCAGCTGTGGCTTGGAAATCTGAGAGGCCGGTTGGGGGCTCCCGAGTTAGGAAACCTTTGAAGGGTCCATCCTTCAATCCCTTCACGGCTATTCCCACAACTAATGCAGAGTTAATATCAATCATGCCGTTGATCTCCTTGTTGAAGCGACTTATGTAGCCACGCATACTCTCTTCTGGTCTTTGCCGAAATCCTAGCAGCATCATAGGATTTTTCTTCAATCTCCTGTTGTTGGTGAAGTTACAAAGAAAGAGGTTAGAAAGTTGTTGAAATCTATGTATGGTTCCTGGGGGGATACCCCTAAACTAATCATGGGTGTAATTAATGAGTGTTAGAGGGAAAGCTCGACACATGACAGCCTCAGTTGTTCGGCTAATCATCATCTCATCACAATAGCTCTCCAAATATTCTTGGGGATCGTACGTCCCATCATAATGGCGAACATTCAGCGGTCTGAAATGTTCCGGGAAAGGAGCTTCCCAAATTTCCCTTATAAAAGGAGAAGTGATGTGTGCCACAAGTTGTTGAACTCTGTCCCTTTCAGAGATATATCGTCGTGGAGATGGGTAACGACGATATGGAGAATCATGCCGAGGAGATCGGTGTCTGGAATGATGTTGATGTGGAGATCGATCATGAAATGAGTGATACCGATCCGGTGAATGATAATGCCCCTGGGATCGGTGTGCCGGTGATCGGACCCTGCGCCTCCGATCTATAGATCCGTCTGGAGAATGGAGATTTCCCTCTTTCTCTGGTCCCTGACCATGTCTCCTCGGGTATGGTGATTCTGATGCTGACGTACTGGGTCGGAGCTTCCAGTAGAAGATTCCTTGCTCCGGTGTCGCATCAGAGAATGTGTTTGATGTCTAGGGGAGTAAGTTGCCTTCCTTCCCCCACTTTCCTTGAGGGGTTTTGCATCATGAGGGACAGTAGTCTGTGAAGACTGCTGACGTGCTTCTTGAAGAGCTTGTTTCAGCTCTTCAATCTCTTGCGCCATCCTTTTGACGTAATCAACATCATTCTCGACTCCAGTATTTCCTGGAGGTATCTTAGCTCCTGGAGGTAGAACATCTTCAACAGGAAAAGTGGTTGGAGCTCCTTTCTTTCTGTCATAGGTTTGGAATCTCTTTGATTTTCTTTGTGTGGTAGCCATCGACTTTTTGTTCAAAGCCGAGTCCCCACAGATGGCGCCAAACTGTTAGAACTAAAATTAGGATGAATTCCCAATTTCAGCTTAACAATTGAATTTGTATTGATTGGGTGGCTATCTTAGGAGAAAATCAATCAAGAACTCAAACAGAAAGAGAGAGAAACCGGATTTACGTGGAAAAACCCCTGATCCACGGGGAAAAAACCACGAGAAAGTGAGTTCTCACTATCAATTATTGAGTTTATAAGAGATCTTACAATGATACCATGAATGGAAGAACAGGGAAAGAGAGAGAGAATAGATCCTGACTCCAAATAGGTAGAGCTTCGCTGCTAGAATTCAACTTGTCTAAATGAGTTACGATTCTCGCCTTTTATAGGCACGGGTTGCGTACCAAGCATGCTTCTCAACTTAGGCACGTGTTTGCAGCTGTCCTCCAGCTAAGCGCAAGCTAAGTGCCACCCAAGTGCCAGCTATCTGTCTGAGCTGTCTCCAGCTGTAACCCTTCTAGAAGGCCAGACTGTCTACAGCTGTACTTCTTCTAGAAGATCGAAACCGATATAGATAATTACCAGTCTAGGAGTGCCTTTACTGATTAACACATGTTGGGTTGGGGAGTTCTTTCCGATCCCGATGAGTCATATAATAACATCGACATATCGGCTGTCTATATCGGATCGACAAGATATATCATATCGGGATGATCTGGCTTGGCGGAAGGGTTATATCGGAATGATTCGATCATGAATCGATATGTCAGTGTTAAGGGGTCTTGTCTTGTTATCTTGACATGTGGCTTGCCTGGATGAGTGCCATGTGTCTTACTACTTTCATCCCTATCACTATATATATATTAAAATTATAAACAATTTATAGATAAATTCTATAGGATATATATAGTTAAAATAAAATTTATATATATATATATATATATATACACACACACACACACTAAGGACTAAGGAGGGATTTTATTATCAAATATCGGTGCAGAGCAGGGAGTCAAGTCAGGAGAGATACCCGACGGTTGCTAGATACTTTTGCTATTACCGGTAAGTGCCTTTGTCGCTCTCCTCTATCATGTTGATTCGTAGTCTCATGATTGTGCACGTAAGTACCTTTGGCTTTCTCCTTTATCATGCTGACTACTAATCACATGCTTGTGCGCTCCCAATTATTGGTTGATAGCTTCTTGGTCTGTTGATGTCATTGATTCTTATTTGATGTCTTGGATTATCGCTTCTTGATTTCATGCTTGATTGACTCATTGGAGTATTACCTTGTTGATTCCATGCTTGTACATGTGTGTGTGGTTGTATGGTGTTTCTTTTCCATTCGATATGTGTTACTCTTGAGGAATCTTCCGCCCTGATTAGTGGAGCGTTTGGGGCTGCGGACACCCTGGTATTCTGATGGTTCCATACCAGGGGGGTTACTCTGGCCATCCACCTGTCAGTGGGATGATACACTGGCCGTGTTGACACGTATGAGAGGTAGCGTTACCGATTTCCGACCAAGGGTCGATACCAGCTCAAGCTGACGGGTGACCGGGGGAAACTTCGAGAACCTTATTTGGACTATTACTCTTCCAAGGCTTGAGGCCGTTGTTGTGTTAGGAGTCCCTATCTTTGATGATTCTTTGTGGTAGGGTTGAGACTCCTAGGTGGTTGTTGGCGTGGGGTGCGACCCCACTTGCTTGGTTTAGTCATGAGATTGATTTGCTTTACTTGCTTATTCCTTTATATATGACTTGTTTATGATCCCTGCGGGGGTACTTACTGGGCTTTCCTTCCGAAAGTTTATACACTTGTTCTCGCTCCTTTACAGATCCCCCGGAGGAGCAAACGTGAGCTACCGGAGCTGTACGTGGGGCCTTGGGATTGTTTGCTGAGATGGACTACCTCTAATTTCATTACTATGAGTGGGGATACTTGTGATTTGGCCCATATAGGCCAGTTATGTACTTGACATTATAGGGTGCCTGTACCCTTAGGTTTTATCTTCCGTTGATATACTCTGACTTTATATTTATGTTTTTACTATTCCGCTGCATATGTGTTGTTGCCTTATGATCACTAAGGCTTTGTATCCGAGTAGGGTCCACCTCTGCTTGGGTACGGTCGGTCTACTCACGTGCCCGAGGCCCGTAATTTTGGGGTAGGGGCGTGACAGATTAAAGTGGTATCAAAGCATGCAAGAGGATTAATCAACACCCTAGTTGCCCTAGTAACTTAGTCAAATAGGCCTGACTGAGGGTGAGGGTAAGTAGATTAGTTTGTTCTTGGAATGAACTAACGGTGCTATTGTTTGACAGCCGACCTTGTCTAATGAGGAGCGTGCGTAGGAGGTGGAGTCAACCCAGGAGGATTCTGGGAAGAGCAAGACTCCGGATTGGAGTTAGACATAGTACCCGTTAACTTGACGGGGAAACTTATGCCCTTCCTATTTGACCGGATGTTGGGATTGACCCAAAGGACGAAGTGGTACATGCGGAGGATAGGACATAACGAAGCGTTATGGAAGTGACTCAAGAGTTATAATGACACGTGGGTGCCACTACCAGTGAGTCGAGCCCGGATGTACCGTATACCAAACTCTATCTTATACTTTTCTGAGGCAAGAAAAACAAGGCCCAAGGTGAATGGTAAGACGTGGTGCCACTACTGCACCGGACTACATGACCTGGTCCTTTGTAGGGCGGTATGGTGTCTTCGCTTCGGGGACTTCGGACACCAGCAGATAGATTGCGACAGTGACTCACCCTGTGAGTGCCCTGAATGCGACATTGGGCATCACCTTATCGAGTACTATCTAGAGGATGCCATGGAACCGGAAGGAGGCGAGAGACCTTCAGGCTCATAAGGATCCCTATCCACTAAGGACGAGCAGGGGGAATAGTACATTTCGATAGCGCCATAGGGGATATATAGAATTATGATGTTTGTAATGGTATTTACCTAAGATTTTATAGTAGTCATATGACCCATTTATGTTGTATGAACTACTTTTGTTATGATGGGCAGTATTTTGCTTAGCTCAATATCAGTTGGATTTTGATATGATATGTGTGTGCTCTTTGGAGAAACTAAACTGCATTGTTCGGGTAGACTAGTTTGTTATAGGACGATATTGACTGTGTTGTTATTTGGCAGCTGATGATGTCCTACTCTGAGTCTAGTGGGGATAGTTCTCACGAGTTGGAGGTCGTCGAAGAGAACTCCATCCCACTAGAGTCAGAGTACCATGGGCTAGGGCTAGATAGGTCGCCCACCGGATCCGCAGCAGGCCCAGGAGCAACAGCTGGACCTAGAGCTACAGCAAGCCTAGGGACGACGCCTGAGACACGAGACTATTATGGGCTCATGCACTGGCTGATTGCTCATTTATTGGGACTGCACCAGTCACTAGCACGATATGTGGAGAGGATAGAGACACACGAGGCGTTTATGGCGCAGCACAGGGGATACATGGATGAGCATATAGCATATATGGACTAGTGCATGAGACGAATGGACGAGGCCTAAAGGAGGAGGCCCCGACCAGAGGGTAATGCATGGGAATACCGTAGGAGTCTCGCGATACAGACTGGCATCAGACGCCCCGCGCCATCGGCACGGATAGGTGGTGTAGTAAGGTGTCCTTACTGTAGGGGGCCCCACAACTCGGTACAGTGTACGGCCGAGAGATTCCTCCGCTGCGGAGGCTATGGATACCCATGGTAGGAGTGTCAAGGCGACCCCAGCTGCTGTTTAGGTTACAGTATCTGATAAGTGTTCATTTGACCGATATTTCATATCATATTATGCATGTTTATTATGAGTTTTAGAGGAGCTTCAGCCCACCGATACTTAAAAAAGGTTTATTTTTACAAACAGGGCAAAATATGGAGACTCCGGAGAAAAGGAAGCATTTGGAGAAGAATTCGGGCCAAAATAGGACAAAAGAATAAAGACCCAGGTCCATACGGGGTCCTATACGGACCCGTATGAACCTGGGAGAGAGGGCCTCGACTCCAACCTCGTATGAGACCCCGTATGCGTCCATACGGGGTCCCATACGGACTGACATAGCCCCGTATGATACAACCTGTGAAGCCATACGGACCCGTATGGTAGTCCATATGGAAGTCCGTATGGCGTAAGTTTCCAGCGACGATTTGATCCGCCCAGGGGTAAAAACGGAAAAGGACCCAAAACCCTAGTGTCAACTATAAAAGGAAAAGCTTAATCAGGTTTTGGGGATCTTGCTTCTTTGATTAAAAACCTTGGAGAGAAGGAGAGAGCTAGAGGAGGAGCCTCATCATCATCTTCTTCCCCAACTTGGAGGAGAGGTCACCGGAGGGGTTCCTCACCTCGAAGCTCTAGAAGGCAAGAAAGAGGGGCGAGCAAGCAAAGGATCCACCTATCTTCATCAATAGGGAGTTTTTATTTGAGATTTATGTTTTCATCTTCCTTTATTGTTGTGGATTGTTGCCCTCCATTGATGGAGGGCTAATTTCTTGATACTTGGGTGTAGATGAACCTTTGGATGTTACTTTAATTAAATTAGTGTTTCTATGTTAAATGCTTGTATGATTTCATTAGGTCTATTGGATGAATTGTATTGAGGTAGTAGTCTCTCTACGTTGCGAGAGCCCGGAGAGACTATTGTTGTCCATGTGGGGGAAGATGCGAATGCCTCCCCACGTGTAGACTCTCTCCAATAGAAGGGATTAGGAGTACACCGGGAGCCCGGGTACTAAGGAGGACGACTCTTTCACATTGTTTATTCCCCTAATCTTTCCAAATTAGGTCGAGACATCATCAATGAGGGCATTAGGGTAGTAACTCATCTCTGGTGGAGAGAGTGAAAGCACATTAGGTATCTTTGGCCAATGGATCATCAAGCATTGACATAGTGTGCACTAACCAATTTCATCAAATCCAAAGGGGATTCGAACACCCAAGTATCCCTTTCTTAATTGAATTTCTCCAAATATTAATCGATTGTGCAATTTCAATTTCTAAGTTCTAGGTTTAGAGTTAGTTCATAGTCATCCAATTCCCGATCGATTAGATAATAGACAAATAGATAGTACTAGTACTTCCTACTCCCTGAGGATCGATAACCCGACTTCAAGTCCACTCTATTACTTGATTCGACCCGTACACTTGCGGTTAGAACGCATCAGTATCCCCTACCACCTCACGATGTTTTGTCCCTGGGATCCGGGTCCAAGTATGGTAGGCTGCCACACGAGCAGCGAAGCCCTCCATTCGCCCAGGACGAGGAGTACACCCCGGAGACGCCATCGGGACCAGACTGATTATTTTGTATGCTGATGTCAACACGTATCTTAGATGTTATAGCAGTCCTACAAACTATATATATGTTGTATGAACTTCCTTTGTTGTAAGAAATCGTCTTTTGCTTATGTTAATATCCATGTTTGAGGAATCTCGCTATGATTGTGTGGTATGAATGATGATGTTTAAACTCCATCTTATTAATACATCACAAGCAAGATGAGGCGTGGTGGAGGACGACGGGGACGACCCCGATGAGTCGAGGTACCCCTATCTCCAGCAGAGGAGATACTCCCACCTCATGAGGAGATAGAGGTTGAGCAGGAACAGCCTGCTCAGTCCAACGTCGCAGGCCCCAGGCGGGAGGCCCAGATCCGAGGGGGGAGGTACCCCTCTTCACCATGCTCGAGTTGATGAGGGAGATGCACGCCCTCATCAGAGAACAGAGGCAACAGCAGATGCCACCCCCTCCTGCAGCACCAGCCACCGGTAGGGTTTACTTGGGGAGATCAGGAGGCCGTCTCCCCAGCCGTTTAAGGGGGCTGCTGACCCCGAGGGGGCTGAGCTCTGGATCAGGGAACTGGAGAAGGCCATTGAGTATGTCCAGACAGATGAGGCCGAGAAAGTTAGGACCACTGCCTACCTATTACAAGGCTGGGTGGAGGATTGGTACCTCGGGGAAGTACGGAACAACAGGAAGGGAGGACCCTTCAAGACATGGGAGGAATTCAAGGCAGCCTTCTGTGCGAAATACTTTTCTCAGGGACGCTTGGTACAGATGGAGCAGTAGTTTACTCATCTTATCCAGGATGGGATGACAATAGAGCAGTACGAGGTGGAGTTCGACCGCCTAGCTCGTTTTGTTCCTGACATGGTGCCAACCGATGCCGTTAGAGTGCGGAGATTTGTGCGGGGCCTCCGGCTGTCACTCAAGAAGATCGTATCTGGATTTATGTGCACCAGTTACTCTGAGGCAGTTGCCAGGGCCAAGTACATTGATGCCTCCAGTTAGGGGGATCCACAGGGGCCGCCACAGAAGGAGAAGAAGAAGGACAAGGGCCAGGAAGCCAGCAACAGCCATTCATCTGGCAAGAGTGCAGGGCGATCGAGGTCTGAGTACCAATTGCGGCTGTATAGTAGGTCCTCCGGATCATCAGCCGCCTCTGGAGGTAGAGACTCTTCTGGCACTGTATCCCAGCCGATCAAATGCTACATTTGTGGGGGGCCCCACAAGAAGGCTTAGTGTCCGAGTATCACCGAGGGTTGCTTCATTTGTGGCAGTCTTGAGCACTGGAGGACACAGTGGCCACAGGCCTAGACTGGACAGGGGGAAGATGGAGGGGCACTGAGCTCACAGAGGTCATTAGGGGCCTCAAGACAGTCTGACACTCAAGGGCAGGGGCAGAGGCAGCAAGGAGGAGATAGAAAGGGGAAGGCAACTCAGCCGCCTTCCTCTAGTCAACCGCCGACATAGCAGAGGCTACTGACCTATGGGCGGGTCTATCACCTCACCACCGAGGAGGCGCAGGCATCACCCAGCGTCATCGCAGGTACTATTGAAGTTGGTTCATTTTATTCCTGCACTTTGTTTGATCCGGGTGCTACACATGCCTTTATTTTCGCACTATTTGTACGGAGACACTTGCTACCAGTGGTGGAGTTACCGTACCAACTTAGTGTAGATACCCCGATAGGGGCGGCCAGATTAGTGAGCAAGATAGCGCCATCTTGTACCGTGGTGATTGAGGGCTGGGAGCTACCGGCTAATCTAAATGTGATGGACCTGAGAGATTATGATGTTATCCTAGGGATGGATTGGCTCTGTTCTATGTATGCAGTGGTGGATTGCGGCAGGAAGAGAGTGCATTTCAGGATGCCCCATGATGAGGAGTTCATCTTCCACGGCAGCAGAGATTGCTTATTGGTGAGAGAAATTTCAGTCGTTCAGGCGTGGAGGCTTCTTGATGATGGGTGTGTAGGGTACCTGGCCTCAATTTCTGAGGCTCAGCAGAGGAGTAGCCCCGTCATTGCAGATGTTCCAGTAGTTAGCGAGTACCCAGATGTGTTCCCTGAGGATTTATCGGGCATACCCCCACAAAGAGAGTTGGAATTCTCTATTGAGTTGATTCCTAGTACGGCTCCCGTGTCTAGGACCCCGTACAGGATGGCACCCGTAAAGCTGAAGGAGCTAAAGAAGCAGTTGGAGGAACTGCTAGAGAAGGGTTTTATTCGACCGAGTATGTCACCCTGGGGAGCTTCAGTTCTGTTTATCAAGAAGAAGGATGGGTCCTTGAGGTTGTACATCGACTATAGGGAGCTGAACAAGGTGACGGTCAAGAATAAGTACCATTGCCAAGGATTGATGATCTTATGGCTTAGCTACAGGGGGCGCATGTATTCTCGAAGATTGATTTAAGATCCGGGTACCACCAGGTATGGATCAGAGGGGAGGACATCCCGAAGAGTGCCTTTCGGACTAGATATGGGCACTATGAATTCTTGGTAATGCAGTTTGGGCTCACCAATGCCCCGACCATGTTCATGGATTTGATGAACCGGGTGTTTAGGAGATATTTGGACCGGTTCGTGGTGGTCTTCATTGACGACATACTTATCTATTCCCGCAGTCGCCAGGCACACGTAGAACACTTGAGGATAGTGTTGGAGACTCTCAGGCAGCATGAGCTTTATGCTAAGTTCACCAAGTGTGAGTTCTGGTTAGACAGCGTGGCCTTCTTGGGTCATGTTATCAGTGGTGTTAGAGTATCGGTGGACCCCAAGAAGATCGAGGCAGTAGTTGATTGGAGGAGACCGTTAACCGTCAGGGAGATACGGAGCTTCTTAGGATTAGCCGGGTACTATCAGAGATTCATTGAGGGCTTCTCCCATATGGCAGCACCCTTGACGAGGCTGACCAGGAAGGGGGCTCGGTTTGTGTTGACCGAGACATGTGAGAGGAGCTTCCTGGAGTTGAAGCACAGATTAGTATCCGAACCAGTCCTTGCCTTACCATTGAGTAGGTGTGGATATACGGTCTACAGTGATGCCTGTAAAACAGGCTTGGGGTGTGTTCTGATGCAGGACGGGTGAGTCATTGCTTATGCTTCACGCCAGGTTAAACCATATGAGGAGAACTACCCCACACACGACTTAGAGCATCAGCGGTCGTGTTTGAACTAAAGATCTAGAGGTATTTCTTGTACGGTATACCGTGTGAGGTGTACATTGATCACAAGAGCCTCAAGTACATCTTCACTCAGAAGGAGTTGAACATGAGACAGCGGCGCTGGTTGGAGTTAACCAAGGACTATGATCTGAGTATTCCTTACCATCCGGGCAGGGCTAACATGGTGGCAGATGGCTTGAGCAGGAAGTCCAACTATGGGATCGCCGCACTGTTGACATCTCAGAGGCCCTTGTTAGAGGACATGAGGAGGTTGGAGTTGAAGGTCATTTTACCACATATGGAGGTTAGTATGGCTAGTTTGTGTATACGACCTGCCTTGTTGGAGAGGATTCGGGAGGGCCAGCCTCGAGATAGGAGACTACGAGAGATCTTAGGCATGGTCAAGCAGGGTGAGTCGACACAATTCCGTATCGACGAAGACATCACACTCAGATATGGAGTTCGAGTATGTGTGCCCAATGTTCCAAGCTGAAGAAAGACATACTCGAAGAAGCTCACTACTCGAGCTTCGTTATCCATCCTTGAGGAACCAAGATGTATCAAGGTTTGAAGGATCGCTTCTGTTGAAATGGCACGAAAAAGCAGATCGCAAGATTTGTAGCACGGTGCCTTACCTGTCAGCAGGTGAAAGCAGAGCATTAAATGCCGGCGAGGAAGCTACAACCCTTACCTATTCCTGAGTGGAAGTGGGAGCATATCAACATGGATTTTTTGACAGGGCTACCCCGCACTCAAAGGGAACATGAGTCAGTTTGGGTGATAGTGGACCGACTGACTAAGTCGGCACATTTTATACCTTTGAGGATAGGCACTACATTGGAGCAACTGGCCAGGTTGTACATCGATGAGATTGTCCGACTACACGGAGTGCCGGTGTCGATCACCTCAGATCACGAGACCAGATTTGTTTCAAGATTTTTGGAGAGCTTGCACGAAGCCTGGGGCACCTGTCTGGCATTTAGTACAGCTTTCCATCCTCAAACAGACAGCCAGTTAGAGAGGACTATTCAGATCTTAGAGGACATGTTGAGGGCATGTGCCTGGGACTTCACGGACGCGTAGGACAAGCATCTAAGCTTGGCAGAGTTCATCTACAACAACAATTATTAGGGGAGTATCCAGTTGACACCTTATAAGGCACTATATGGAAGGAAATACCGATCACCGATCTGTTGGGCGGAGGTAAGCGAGCGGAAGCTCGAGGAACCAGACTTCATTAAACGGACTGTGGAGCATGTCAGGATGATCCGGGAGAGGCTGAGGATTACTCAGAGTCGTCAGAAGAGTTATGCTGATCAGAGCCGCTCTCATGTAGAGTTTCAGGTTTGTGATGCAGTGTTCTTGAGAGTGTCACCTATGAAGGGAGTCATGAGGTTTGGGAAGCGTGGGAAGCTTGCCCCACGCTTCATTGGACCTTCGAGATCATGGAGCGGGTAGGAATTGTTGCCTACAGATTGGCCCTACCCCCGTACTTGGCCCAGGTCCATAACGTGTTCCACATCTCTATGCTGAGGAGATACATTCGCGATGATTCTCACGTGATTCAGCATATCCTGGTAGAAGTTCATGAGGATATGTCTTATGAGGAGCGATCGGTAGAGATATTGGGTCACGAGGAGTAGCGGTTGAGGAACAGGGTCATTCCCTTCATCAAGGTGAGATGGAGCAATCACTTGGAACGAGAGGCAACTTGGGAACGGGAGGAGGAGATGAGGCAACGTTCCCCGAATTATTTAACACCGAATGATACGGGATGGGACAAATTTCGAGGACAAAATTTCTGTAAGGGGGGGGGGGGGGGAGGATTGTAAAATCCGCAATATTTATGGAACAATTAAACCCTTAATTACGGCCCTAATTATTTTTTAAAGTTAATTAAGGGTCTACATGGAAATTAATTAGACGATTTAGACTCAAGGATATACATATATATACACGGTTTGGTTAAGAGGAGTATTAAGTGCATGAGTAATAAGAAGGGTATGTTATATTATATACCATATTATATGATATAATATGTAGTATCACATATATATGAATATATATATATATATATGTATGAAGAGTATGTTATATTATACACCATATTATATCATGTAATATGTAGTATCACATATATATGAATATATATACATATATATGTTTTGTCTTGGAAAGAGGACATAACTGATGGGAATGGTGCATAAATTATATATAAATGTATGTATATATCCACCTTGTGTGTGTTTGATGGAGAAAGGCTTTAAAGTCATGATCGGATGGAAGTGAAAGGATGGATATATATTATACATTATATATATAGCTTAGCTAAAGATCAAAGAAAGCTAAGTAGCCCAACTTTAAATGTGGTACATCAATCTCAGAAGGAACATCCATCATCATCCTCATAAGGGACGTGCATGGGAAATTATGAAGTCAGGGGGCATATTTGCAAAGGTACCATAATCTATGAACGAAGCTTAATCTCATATCCATCATTATCAACGACGAGGAACAAAGGCAAAGGTAAACAAAATACCATCGCATGGCTCGAGAGATGACACGTAGCTACGAAGAGAAGATGAGTGAAAAGGCAAGGAGACCGAGGCGGGGGTGACTGACTTGTAATTAAAACCCTCACCTCAGCGCTACGACACACTACGTCCGAGGGATCCGCCGTACCTCACCGGGATTTCTGTTCACTAGCGGAGTGGGCGTGAATAGTGACAGGTCTCGTCACCACCCACCGTCTCGAGCGCCTCAACACCAATTCTCACTGATAAGGGAGATGGAACCCCGTTTTGAAAGGCCAATGCTTCGTGGACTTCCGTTTCCCCACTTCGACCACCTCGCTGTGACAGACAAAGAGAGAGAGAGAGAGAGAGAGAGAGAGAGAGAGAGATTGAGAGAGAGAGATAAAGAGAGAGGGGTGTGAGTGTTGTTCCGTCGGATTGGCGAAAGCAACGCCGAAGTCGTTTTCTCAAGGTAGCAAAGAGAGAGAAAGAGAGAGGGAGGGAGCTCCAACAACTAGCATCATCGCACCATCGCAAAAGCTATTCTCAGGGGCGCCACAAGCATTCTGGTGAGCCTCATAAATTTTTAGAGTTGTTGCAGATGTTTGTTGATGATGAATGCATGAGTGCTTTAGAGGTCCATGTGTGTGAGAGAGAGAAGTAGTTAGAAAGGAGTTGCATCTACGGATAAACTGATGCAGTCCTTGGTGCATACTAAGAAGTCTCATTGTGAGTCATTAATTAATAATAAACACTCATACAAGAGAGTGGTAATGCACCCACATTCTAGAAGTATGGTTTATTATAAGGAGGCATAAGTTACAGGGTGTCGATGGAAGGATTGATGATATATATAGGGTATAGATGTGAAGTTCCATGAGCTTGCATGAAATACAAGGGGATGTGAGTATCTCTAATCCTTAAACTCTTAGATAAATTAAAGCTATGATATATACGGGTTTCAGCAAGAAGGATCATGGCTCTCCCTTGGAGTATACATGGCATAAGGTAGAGAAAGAACATGGTTAGTAAGTGTTAAACTCCAAACAATTATGGTCCTAGTTAAACAACCCTATTAAGGAGGGATAAAAGCATGGGTTGATTGGCTCAGGACAATTGTTAAGATAGTTAACCCCTTAATCTCTCAGGCCGGACCCCACACGTATGGCTAGTTTGAAAGAGTAGTAAGATAAGATGAAACTATGTTTATTCAGGCGTTGAAACCGCAAGGGTATACATGGGTCTGGAGGATGCATGGGAAGGGAAAGGGTTGATCAATAATGAGAGATTATAAATATGCCCTATTCGGGTTAGGCATTTATTTTATATTTGAGAATATATATATATATATACACTAAGGACTAAGGAGGGATTTTATTATCAGATATCGGTGCAAAGCAGGGAGTTACGTTAGGAGAGATACCCGACGGATGCTAGATACTTCTGCTATTACCGGTAAGTGCCTTTGTCGCTCTCCTTTATCATGTTGATTTGTAGTCTCATGATTGTGCACGTAAGTACCTTTGGCTCTCTCCTTTATCATGCTGACTACTAATTACATGCTTGTGCGCTCCCAATTATTGGTTCGTAGCTTCTTGGTTTGTTGATGTTATTAATACTTCTTTGATATCTTGGATTATCGCTTCTTGATTTCATGCCTGATTGACTCATTGGATTATTACCTTGTTGATTCTATGCTTGTACATGCATGTGTGGTCATATGGTGTTTCTTTTCCATTCGATATGTGTTACTCTTGAGGAATCTTCCACCCGGATTAGTGGAGCGTGGGGGCTCCTGTGGAGCGTTCGGGGCTGCGGAAACCCTGGTGTTCTGATTGTTCCATACCAGGCGGAGGATACTCTGGCCGTCCACCTGTTAGTGGGACGATACATTGGCCGTGTCGACACGTATGAAAGGTAGCGCTATCGATTTTTGACCAAGGGTCGATACCAGATCAGGCTGACGGGTGACCGGGGGATACTTCGAGAACCTTATTTGGACTATTACTATTCCAAGGCTTGAGGCCGTTGTTGTCCCTATCTTTGATGATTCTTTGTGGTAGGGTTGAGACTACTAGGTGGTTGTTGGCGTGGGGTGCGACCCCACTTGCTTGGTTTAGTCATGAGATTGATTTGCTTTACTTGCTTATTCCTTTATACATTACTTGTTTATGATCCCTGCGTGGGTACTTACTGGGCTTTCCTTCCGAAAGTTTATACACTTGTTCTCACTCCTTTACAGATCCCGCGAAGGAGCAGACGTAAGCTACCGGAGCTGTACGTGGGGCCTTGGGATTGTTGCTGAGGTGGACTACCTCTAATTTCATTACTATGAGTGGGGACACTTGTGATTTGGCCCATGCAGGCCAGTTATGTACTCGACATTATAGGGTGCCTGTACACTTAGGTTTTATCTTCTGTTGATATACTCTGACTCTATATTTATGTTTTTACTATTCCACTGCATATGTGTTGTTGCCTTATGATCCCTTAGGCCTTGTATCTGAGTGGGGTCTACCTTCGCTTGGGTATGACCGGTCTGCTCACGTGCCCGAGGCCCGTGATTTTGGGGTCGGGGCGTGACAGCTGACACACTTGCCAACTTTGGGATATTGAATTCGGGCTTATCCTTGTTCTACAGAGGAGCAGATCGCCCAAGGTGGCTTGAGGATGCTGTGGCAGCTGTGGGAGGCACTTTTGAGATAAAGTTTTAGAGGGCCTTTCGTTTTCTATTAGTTATGTGTAGCTCTACCTGTAAAAAAAAAGTATCTAATTAGCATGTCCTTACCTTTAGAAACCAGTGAAATTCGATGGAGATGCTATACCTTCTTCAGTTGGAACACCTCTAGATAGTGAAAACCATCTTCAGAGATGATATTCAAGGGAAGTCTACGGTCTATCCCCGGACCCTTCGACAATTAAATCAACAAAATGAGATCGAGGTTAGGAGGAGAGAGATCGAAGATCTCTCTTAAAGGGATTGGAAGAAAGGATTAGATCAAAGAGTGGGAGAATGAGCAAGGAGTGAGAGAGAGATCTAAGATAGCTAAAGCTTGTGGAAGAAGTAGACTTGACTGTGGTTCGATTTCAGTTCCGAATCGGCGGTTCCAGTTATGTAAAACTTAGAACTAGAACAAAACCATAACTTCTAGGCTTCTATTCTAGTTCGGTTTCGGTTCTGAACCGGGAACCAAATTGGCGGTTCCGATTTTGTAAAACTTAGAACCGGAACCAAACTATAACTTTAAGGTATTGGTTTTGATGAATCTCATCGGTAAGCTCAACGGTCTTGAAGACCATTAGCAACTATGCATTATTTTTTACGTGTCTAAAAAAATAATTGATTTTTTTTAAAAGTTGCTACATCTTACTTATCATGTGTGATTTTGTGAATCTATGATTGATTGAATGATTAATGTGATTTTTATAAAAATTTTGAATAATTTCTTAAAAAACAAATAATTTTGAATTCCAATGTTTATCCGGATGAATTTTTTATTTTTCAAATTAAGATAAATGATAAAAATAATGTATGTTTTTTATTTAAAATTAAAAAGGGAAACGGTTTGGTTCAGGTTCGGTTTCAAATTCATAAGAACCTAAACCAGAACCTTAATAGTATGGTTTAAGGTTCCGGTTTGGAAACGGAACCGTTTTTACGATTCAGATCCAGTTCAAACAGTAACAGTTCCGGTTCGGTTCTCCTGTTCGAACCAAACCGCAGTGAAGTCTAGGAAGAGGTTGGAATCCCCATGCTCTCTCTCTCTTTGTCACTTTTTATAACTTATGGTAGGCCATAATTGGGTGGTTTGAGATGACTTGGGAGCCAAGTAAGCAGTTACTTGAGTGTTAAGTAAGCAACAACCTTGTGTCAGCTCAAGCGGAACCTTTTAAAGTCTAGGAGAAGCTAACCCCAAAACCTTTGGTGCGTTCCGAAAGCTTCTCCCTTGGCTGTTATTCGGTTGTAGGGTTGTTGGTGATACCTCTGCCTCTCACTCTCTAGGATCATACCACATGTACTGTGAATTTTTCCCCCATAACACTTGCCCCCCAATTTGTTAGGTCGGCAAGACTTTGGCTCAATATGACCTAAGAAGGCAATTTGCCAATTGGTGGCGTGACTGTTGACCGTCAGCAAGTGCAAGCACTGTGCCTCCGCATGCAAGCGCACGTGGTGCAAATAATAAATATCGATAAGTACCGGGTCGATTTCCTCAGGGAGTGTATAAAGGCCACCATTATCCTGATTAATAAAAAAGCCCCTTATTATGTTGGCTTAATTTTGTTCTTTTCATGAATAATAATATTTACATGGAAGGGTCTTCATACAAAAAGCCTAAATAAGGGGTTAGAATGCAAGTTGATGGACTTACATGGAGAGGATCATGGAACTTTGGGCTTAAGTGCAAAGGTACTTCGCATAAAATCATAAGATTATGGAATCAAGGGGCATCATGAAAATAATAAAAAAGGCTAGGGGTTTACATGTGATAACTTAAGGGCATGATGGTAATTCCCTCACCCTAACCCTAAGACACTACCTTTAGCATCATGTGCTCCTACGGATGAGTAAAGCAAATATTAAATGCATGCCATGCAATCTATGAAGGTTCTGTTGGATTTTATATATGTAATACAATTAACATGCATAAACAGGATCTTGTTCTTATGAATTGTAAATCGTAAAACTATAATTTACTTACTTGCTGTTAGGTACGTTGTACCATTAGCTGTAGTCTCACGAACACTGCAATATACGCAACATATTAGCACCACGATCTACTCGAGATCGGTGAGCTTCTGATCCTCTCTCCCTCACCCTCCTTAATCAAGACAGGGAGCTGATGGATGTTCTCCGGCTGCTGTATGCTTCTAGAGATTCCGAGATTAGGATTAGGATGTAGTAGAGAGAGGGACCAGAGCTCTTTATATAATGATTAGGATAAGGGTCTCTATCCATCAAGATTCCCAATCCAAATCTAATTTAAACTCTGTTGCTTTATCCATAAGTAATTGGAATTTGTTCACTTTAATAGATTGGGTTTATCTGTTAAATGTGAGTCCAACTTTATATAAAACCAAATACATTGGGACACTTTAACCAAAGTGGTTAACTAAGACCACATAATAGAAAATATCTAACATTCTCCCACTTGGCCTATATTTACAACTTGAATTGTCCCACGTTTAATAAGAAAACAAACATTTCAAAAAACAAACTTTTTTCTTTAAAAAAAGACAACTTTAAAAGAATAACTAAAATGCGCGCGCTTTGAAAACATATCCCAATCAACCATATTCCAAAGTTAGACTTTAATACTTTGATCAAATAGAAGACCACTATTGGGGATCATGGCGGTTATACATCCTTAATTGACATACTCCCTTCCATGTATCACTACATCAATAGCCTCTACTTAACTCAGCCTTTAATGATAAGCTATAGGCTACAAAATCCATAATGCCTATATAAATTGTCCCGCTATAATGTCAATTTAATGACTCTTCTGTTTAAAACTATAATTTTCACTTTAATGTATATACACATATATATTGAAACAGAAGATATGGAATCAACTATAAGGAGATCTCATACTAGTATCTTATAATTTTGATTATCCCATTGGCAAAATAAATTTATCAATCATGTTCCAAATATCATTGCCAAATTTTCATGGGATCCAAAACTATCACAATATAGTGATATAATCAAAAGATACATGATAATTCTAATACTTAAATTTTGGATAAACAAAAATGACTTTTATGTCTATATTTCAAAGACAAATACTTTTAAATAAATCACAGCAGACTGAAAATATTAATCCCATAATCAAATTTATCTCATGCAAACAAAATCATCATAATTTGGTCATATTAAACCTTTTATATGACTATATGCATTGAGATTTCTTTGATATGCATCATAACTAACCACATATAAATAGTTAGTCAGTAAAAGTGGGCACAATTATCAATCCATATAACTTTAATAGTAGTATGATTACTTAATTAGAGAGTTTATCTCTCACCTTAAAGCATGCTTAATTTTATATAAATAAGTATTTTATGATCAATATATATTTTATATGAGAAGAATAAACTTTATCTTTCTTAATAACTTGTGATATCTATCAAACTAGTCAGAATATCGATTAGTCACACTATTAATCACAAGTAACAATACACAAACATTCTTGGTCTCCACCAAAATACTTTAATTATCACTAAAATTACACAAATAAAAACTTTAAATTTAACAGCTCCCACTAATCCTCAGATTCAAAAAACAATAATACTAAAGAAATTAAAAGCATGTTAAAACACAAATATTCTCTAATTCTCATAAACTTTTGCACTTTTATTTGGTTAAGACTTTAATTACCAAAATATATATATGTAACATAGTGGAATATTGTCACGCCCCGAACCTCGGCCCGGGCACGTGGACCAACCGGCCATACCCAAACAGGGACTGACCCCTATTCAGGCATAAGGCCTCAGAGACCCTGTACAGTAATTATTCAACTCCATAAATAAAAAGGAGTTTATACAACTCCGTACAAGTACTGAATAAAAATACAAATACCGGGTTTATACAACCCCAGACTAGGATCTAGTCCAGTCACCCCTAGCGATCCATAACAATGAAAGAAATACAAGTCTCCCACACCGAATAAACGAGGTACGCAGACCTCAAGGTACAACAGGCTCCGAGTCGACTACTCGGTGAAAACCCCTGCCTAGGCTCGTCCCTACTCCTCGTCTGAACCTGAGAAACACAATCAAGTGCATGAGCCAAAGAAGAGGGCTCAGTAGGACCTCATAAAGCAATAAAAGTGGCAAATGCCATAAACAAGGAGTAAGAGAGGCAATATACAAATATGCAAGTGAAACAACAATCACTAGCAAGCTGTCTGCATCTAAGATGTGGATGAATCCACGGATGTACTCAATCTCCTGGCATATGTGATACTAGGATACCCTCGGTATCGTCTTCGGCCTAAGCCGGATAGCGCTATAATCATGTATACACGGCCAGAAAATATCACTCTCTGACTGAGCCTCCGTCCGATGTATCATGCCTGTACGTAAGAGATTGACAGTACCAATTACCTAGTAATAGGTATACACACATATGTACATCCAAGGCAAATCACATGAATATACATACGAAAATAATGATCCCTCGAGATCAGAAGCCAAACATATTTAAAGAGTAAAACTCAACTCAAACATGTATAAAAATATAGAAAGCAACGATCCCTTGAGATATAAAACCGACACATATCCGATGTCCGTCTCGAATATGTGTTGGGAACCTCTCAAGGGAATAAGAGTGCCAATAATAAAAGCAAGGTAGGAGAAAGCAACACTCATATGTATAAACATATAGAAAGCAACGATCCCTTGAGATATAAAACCGATACATATCCGATGTCCGTCTCGAATATGTGTTGGGAACCTCTCAAGGGAATAAGAGTGCCAATAATAAAAGCAAGGTAGGAGAAAGCAATACTCACAAAGCACGGGTATGAGATCCTACCTGTCACAAAGGAAAAATCCTTCGATCCACGTCGGGTATCACGTGCCCGAGTCAGGATCTAGTAGAAGGATAATAGTTCTTAGTGTCTCTACACTTAAATGCTTCATTTAAGAAAAATACGGAATACGGTTATTCTTAACTTTCTAAATTATCTCTAACAAGAGATTGGGTCATCGAGTGATAACCCCTCTAAGCTCATTATACTTGAAAGTCCTCAACTAAC
Organism: Dioscorea zingiberensis; assembly: GCA_026586065.1. Classification (NCBI taxonomy): domain Eukaryota; kingdom Viridiplantae; phylum Streptophyta; class Magnoliopsida; order Dioscoreales; family Dioscoreaceae; genus Dioscorea; species Dioscorea zingiberensis. The sequence goes on along the minus strand of CM048821.1, from coordinate 37,878,648 downwards.
AAGTAATGATGTATGGATTCACTGAAAATTTCGGCGGCATCTCCCCTATTTATAGGGCCCCGAAAATTAATACAATCATTCGCCAAAACACCCATTACACATGGGTTTTTTTTTTTATAATTCATACACCAATTAGACTAAAACATGCATTCTTAAACCTCCAACCTTTTTAATCATACATGAACATACTAGTAATCCCAGGTTTAGAGCTCACAATCGCGAGGGTAGTAAAGGGGTGCGTTGCAAGTCGACGACGGCATGTGGCCGCACGCTGCGTGTAGGGCGGCCGCAGTGGAGGGACTGCCCATGGCAGCCGCTGGGCAGCGATGGGGATCGGCCATAGTGCAGGCGCGGCAGGCCGCACGCGACGGAGCCGGGCCGACGCTGAGGGCGCGCATCGGCCGCGGCTGGGGCGGCCCGGCCGGGTGGCCTCGGGGACGAATCGCCGCATCGGGTGGAGTGCGCGGCCTGGGGACTCGTCGGCGCGCTCGGCGCCAGATCTGGTCGGGACAGCCGGTGGGGTCGAGGTTGCGCGCGGCTGTGGTCGCAGGGGCTGCGCGCGGTGGAGGAAGGGCGGAGCCGGTCTGAAGACAGGCCGGAGATGAAGTTCAGGCGAGAGAGAGAGATAGAGATATGGAAAATGAGAAGGCACGAGTAGCTCTCTGATGTAGAAGAAGGAAAGATGAGATGGAGATTTATTTTCTCTCTCTTCCCTTATTCAACCATGCCCTCAATTAATTAAAGCACTCAATTAATTAAAGCAATGTCCTCTATCATATGTCACATGTCAATTAACATCATCCACCAACCCTTGGTGTTGCCTCAGGGAACCAGATCCAGGTTTTAGGGTGGTCAAAGTCTTGGCTCCATTCAAATGAGTGGAAGAGGATCCAATGCTCAATAAGTTCACTTATTTCTTAATTAAACTCAATGAGAATTCACCATAATAATTTCCTTGTCCTCGTGCCTGACCTGGATCCGCAAATCTTGGCTTTAACCAGATCAGGCTAGTCATGGGCCTACTGTGGCATCCTGGGGTCGTCTCTGTCCCCGACCAGATCCACCTTTCCCGGGACTCTAACTTTTGTCTGTTTCCTTCTCGATAATTAATCTGGTTTAATTACACGTAATTAATCCGGATTAGTTCAGCAGTAAATTAATTTCCATTAATTAACACTTAAGGAATTTCTCGAATCACATAACTTTACATCTTAAATTCCAATTTAAGATTGATAAATAAAAATCTTTATTTATTTCAGGGCAGGCCTTACAAATATGATGTTATATATGAGTGAATCTCTTTAACTGGTTTAAATAATTAAAATTATCATGAGGCTAACTTTTAAATTCAAATATATATCTCTTAGATAACTTTAAGAAAACCACTATTATTTTCTGTGATAAATTAAACTCATAAAACAAATTAATCTTTAATTGGTTTAAATAACTAAAATTATCATAAGGCTAACTTTTAGATTCAAATATATAACCCTCAGAGATACCTTTAAGAAAACCACTATTATTTTCAATATTAGATTCAACAAACTAATATTAACTGGTTTAGATAACTAAAATTATCATGAGGCTAACTTTTAGATTCAAATATACAAGCCTCTGAGATAACTTTAAGAAAACCACTATTATTTTTGATATTAGATTCAACAAACTAATCTCTTTAACTGGTTTTAAATAACTAAAGTTATCATGAGGCTAACTTTTAGATTCAAATATATAAGCCTCTGAGATAACTTTAAGAAAACCACTATTATTTTTTATATTAGATTTAATTCATAAAACAAACTATTCATTAACTTTATTGTCTGATTACTCAAACCAAAATAACACTAACTGTAAGGTAAAATTACATTATTTACAAAACTTTTATTAGATTCAATAATTTGACATACCATAGAGTTTAATCTTTAATATGATTGATGCTTGATGAAATCATAGATATAAACATCTCTCATAAACTTTACGAACCATAACTCTTTTGATTCTAGTCCCATTAGTTTTATTAATTTTGATAAATGTATTTTATAATTGAGTATGACCATGATTATACCACATTATCCATAACAATATTATATTCTCGATTCATGGTAATATGCAATTCTCACCAACATAATGACTTTAATGCCTATTCAAATATATCATGAAAAATTATATAGACCAATAATAACCAATTCTAACATTAATTCAATTGATATATGTTATTTCAAATGAGAAAGAACCCATCAAATCTTTATCTCCTCCTCAATTGAATTCCCTCTCTATTTCATAATTAACACCCTATCCCGTCACCGGGACAGAATGTCACACAAGCTGGGCCGGGGGTGCACCCAGCCCATAAGCTGTGTAATTTAAACCTGTTAATCATGGTATTCAAACTAATAAACATGATTATTAATTAAAGTATTTAAAATCTTATACAAAGTTTACAAATTTTGCGGAAGCATTCTAAAATCTAATACATTAAATAGAGACAAACTATCCTCTTCTGCTAAGTCAGAGCCATCTACAGGAGAACTCAATCTCGTCTACCTACACATTTCACTTGAGTGAGAATCACTATACAAGGTATGACTATAATATCAATAAAAAGTGTTCGGATAAATTCAAAACATGAAAACAACATGCTGATCATGATCCAAGTCATGGTAATATTCACTGGAATCATATGATATACCTTTATAGCCCGACCGGATCAGGAGACCTGGGAGCGTCAACCGGTCGGCCGTACTAGAGTAGAGGCAAACCCACTCGAATACAAGGCCTAAAATGATAGCGGAGATAACAATAATAATCAAATGTTCATTAATAATAAAGAACAATATCAGAGTCATACAACGGAATTAAAATCATGAAGGGTTTCAGGTACACTACAAAGCTCTATACAAAATCAGGCCCTATAAGGGTCCTACCAGTGAAACTCTCACACATAACCTTAGGTCCTCGGCCCTCACCACAATCAGCCCAACCCTTCGCTCAACTCCGAGTTTGAGTCACCTACTCCCTCGGAACAGAAGAAGAAGGGAAGCAAGTGCATGTGCTTTTGAAGGAAAGCCCGGTAAGTACCACTAGCGGGTCACCTGGACATAAATAGGAAGTATGCCATCCAGTAGGATCCATAATACCAGCGGTATAGTCACAGGAGTCTACTAGAAACAAATCGAAGATACGACCCACGTCCGAAGCTGGGCTGCAGTAATGTGAGTTTCAAGAGAACTCAAGGTTCACTCCCGGCCAATATGTCCAGCTATTTGTTGTAATTACGACCTTTTTGGTCGTTCGACCCTCCGGTCACAGGTCGGTAGAACTACCTCTCCTGCAGTTGCTGCGGTGGGTGTACCATGCCAGGCGGGTAAGACCTCGAGGAGATTTTCTTCTGCAGTAGTGACGAGGGGAAAAGCCGGGGGTCCTGTCCACACAACGTTCCTTTATTGGAGCTTCCTAGCTCCATTGAGTCGAACCCGGCGGAGAACATAGCGGGGCGGGGATGCCAACATCCCATAAGCCATACATTACTCAATAGAATGCAAAATGAATAATGGCGCGTAATGGTTATCAAAAGGAACATAAGATATCAATGCATTAACAAATTGAATAAAAACCGAGAACAGGCGGGGAACTAGGCAAGTGTACTTACCTCTAACGGAGGCAGGAAACTCCCTGGTTTCCTCGATGTGTGTAAGCCTCCGCGTTGATGCTCGATAGCAAAGTCTCTATCGGTGTCAAAATAGCGAACAACCTACATCCTAGATGCACATGCATAACTCTCTGCAAGCTTTTCGGTGGTCCTAAGCTCGATTAAGCGGGTTCTTAAAACCATTTACGTGGTTCACCGACCATTTTTCTCTCATTTCTAAGCCTTTAGTTGACTTTTCAATTCTTGGTCAACTCTAGTCAAATTCTAGTCAACTTTAGTCAAAGGGCCTACCTCACTTCCATTCACCTTTATGCAGATCTTTGTTGACCATTTCTGAGTCCTTAGTTTGACCCTCGACCCCTACCGGTCAACCTTGGTCAACTAGTCAACTTGGCACTTGTTTGCCGTGGAATGCACCCTATTTGACCATTCTTAATCAACTCAACTCATTTTGAGCCCTCAACTAGACCCAGCAGTTTAGCTTAACTTTGGTCTTGTCTTTTATTCGACCCATAACCTTTCACTTGGTTGGACTAGTCCATTGTTCAACTTGATAATCTATTATTAAGTGACCTAACATATAACTTGATCATGTTTGGTCACTTTGACAAATTAGGCCCACTAGTCAAGCCCACTAAGTTTTTTTTTTAGTCTTTATCTGGACCATCTCTTTTAGCTTAAAAAGAATCAACTCTATCACGTGGTTGGCCTTGTCCCAAGGGTTAGGGCCCAACTTCTTTACTTAGGTGGTCTTGAGTTTATCACCCACCACCTACAACCCTATTTCCCTTTTATTCCTCATAATTCCTTTTTATTTTACAACTGGACTGAGCCCAGCCTGAGCCCTTTAGTAATTGTGCTTGAGCCCAACTACACTTGGTCCGCCCATGGACCCAGATAATTTAGCCACATCTTGGATTAACTGTCTTATTCATTCCATCCAACCGATTAATACACACTATTGAACATTCTCTTTGATCTATTCACAGAGCTCTATACTCACATGATCACCATAAATAAACAAGCAAGGACTCCGTATACATGTAAACCTCAACCCCCATTTCAATCTTACTTTAACTCCATTGGAGCTAGATAACTCTAGACACCAACTCCTCATACATCATTCTTGAAAAGAATTCAATCCATACCAACTCAACACTTGGCTCTATAAATACCCGACTTCAATGAGATAAGCTGACTCATCACACTCGGACACCATAGCAACTCCACAAAATTGAAATATATTAATTCAACACTTATCTCACCACCCACTATATTGTTCAAGAACAACACCTTGGTTATTCCATACTCTAATCTAAAGGTGTAAGCCAATTTTTCCCTAAAGGACACTATGAGACCATATGCGCTTTCGATTAGCTACCACTGAACATTTTTCAAAGATTCCTCAAGATGGCAATAGTCACTACAAACCCTTTAACATTATCCTCCATGCAACCCTATTAAATGAGAACAAAATCACCATGTACCTTTGAATGTATGAACACACACCGGTTTATGAAGCCTGATAGTTATTAAAGATTAACTTCTCTAGCTTGACCGGACCCAATCCCCTCCAGACCTCAATATAATACAAATCTTGAATTCAGCAAATGGATAATCTAGTAGAGTATCAACCAAGCCCTTTAGAGATGCACACATCTCACCATCCTCTAATGTACTGAAATTTTATTCCATACAACAGATTGTAAAACACAAGATCTTTAACTCTAAGCTTTCCATGGCTTTGAAGGCCCATATCCACTAAGGATATAGCAAAGAGTTAATAGACAACAATATCTTCATAAAATGGTTCACAGATGGCAATAAGCAAAACCTTAACCATCCCTTAAACCATAATCATCACTTAGCCCAACACAAGGAAATACCAAGTCCACTCCTTTAACCGGATCTACATTCATTTTATTAACACACCCCATTAAACCAGCCTTTACATGCGACCAAAACATAGGCCACTGTGTAGTTAATATCCCACTTTGATTCAACTGCCCTTGCTCTCTTCTCATAAGCATTTATCCATGCTCAAGTCTAAATTAGAACCAATATCACTAGAATATAGTCCAACATCATCATCATCTCTCAACCTTTCAAACACAAAACTCATCGAATACTGAATACCTTAAACAAGGATTCGACAGGCTACTCACTACTAACCCTTAAAACACCTGCAACAAACTTACCTTATCCATGGTTGTACACATGCTAACCCCAGAAAGCCATCAACCTCCACAAATAAATCTACAGACCCCTTTCAAGCACCTCATCACACACAAAAGCCCATAGAAAGCTAGAGCGAGAGCCTCACCCACCACCCGTCATCTTGCTTTGGTCCAAGAACCACACACAACCTATAAAAGATACAAACTCCTATTCATAGAACCAAAGAACCTCTAAATAAGATCCCTGAACGGAACCTGAGAACCTCAATTCACTCTGGTATATAGACAGATTCCTCTCTGTCATACCCATCCCTTCCATGCTCTTATTCTCATAGCTCAAATAGTAATTGAAACCCCATAGATTCCCAGTTTATTAACCTTTTAACAGCATACAATCCTCACTGAATTCATGTACATTCTCAGCTTCACTAAAATAGATAACAGACCCCTGAACCCATGTACATATACACATATTCTCAAACTTCCCTCCTACTGTCAGCCTACCCAGCTAAAACCATCGCAGCCTCATCTTTTCATGGACTCAAGTACCCATGAAACACAGCCCATATATGATCCACAAGAATCTTCAATTCAATTCAAAAGCAAGTCACCGTCATTCAAACCTTCATCAAGATAAAAAAAACTCAGAAGTCCCATCTATTTTTCCCATGAATTTAACCATATACCTCCAATAAACCGGATAATTTATGACAGCATCTTTGAGCTATAAACTAAAACTTAATCTATCTGTTCTCTCTCTATTCGAGCATGTACTACAATCCCTTGATGGATAGTATATATTTCCTTTCTATTATCAAGCATGCTATTAGCTTAACAGGCCATTACATATGCGACATGGGACAAGAGGCTTACCGAACTCCTGCTTATAACAATAGAAAACAAGACAGGCGGCTGCTAATAAAATCAGAGGCTTACTTATAACCTCATGCAATCACCCTAGACTGAAGTGAAGGACAACAGAGGTTTAGGGAACTCACCGGACTCGTGACGGTGGCCCCCCGGTGGCTTACTGTTCCTTCTTGGAGACTCGTCCCTTTGCGCGCACAGGCCTTTCAGAAGGGAAACCAATACCTTCTTCCTCAACAGGCCGCTCTTTCTCCCTCGGCCTCCAGTGTCCGACCGGCCTCTCGCCACACCTTCGCCACATGGAAGCTCTCTTTCCCTTTCTACAATATGGGCGCCCTTAGAGTTTGAGAATGACTCTTCTTTTTATAGACGCGCGGTGGCGAGGCCTAGAAGGGAAACGGCTCCATTGATGGAGGTCATCATAGCGGTGATCGTGTGCATGGATTTCGCTGGAGAAGAATGGGTGTGCGTTTGAGAAGAGAAAACGCTTCACGCGTGCATGCTTCTCTATTAATAAAAAAAACAATTCCATTCTTAACCGTCCAAAAATATGTGAAAGGTTTCCTCCACACGTTTTCTCCATGATGAGATTTCCCATTTTAAGTTACGTTTTTTTTTTATTAATTGTCATGTGGCCTTCTCCCCATCATTAGATGGTTTCATTTAATCTCCATGTCAAATCTTGGCCATTGATGATATTTAAATAAACTTGTGCATGTATTCTCATTGATAATCTTAGTAAAGAACCCTTGAACTTTTTCATTATTGTTCCAATGATCAATTATACACATGCATGAGTTATGGCCAAATTTGTGTATAGAACCCTGAGTTCTTTGAAAATTTTGTACAATCCTTTGATTGTTCAACTATGACCATATGGGCTTTTGATAAAAATAACCCTGCACTTCTTGTTTATTGGTTCATCACTAAAATCACGTGACACTTTAGTAAAGAACCCTCCAAGTTTTCTTATTTTGCATGCAAGTCATTCATGACTTCATATGGCTTTTAGTAAAGAGCCCCCCAAATTCTTTTTATTTACACACCAATCCTTTTGTGTGAGAGAACCACTTTTTCTAATTGAACCATTCTTTCATATGAGGCATACTTGCATTTAAGTCCTCTAATCACAAGAACTTTACTTGCAAGTCCTTCCACTTGCATGATGATCCCTTTTTATACATAACCCCTCAAGCAAAGATTCTTTTACATGCAAGCCATTCTTGGTATTTTACACATAGGTCCCTGACTGTTTAAGTTTATGGGAGAGGATAAAAATTCATTTCCAGTCCCCCTATTTACCAGATTTTCCTTTCTACTCCTTGGCTGACCCAATCAACTCCATTAAAGATTTGCATGGATTTATTCCCATCTTCTCTAATGATATAAATATATTAACCTGGTTTCCTTATTTCATATAACACTACCTTAATGGATGATGATGTCACCAAGATATTAAATCTTAAAATTATGAGCATGGTCATAGGATCTTAATCAAATGTTTTTTTTTTATACACATTTTTTTTCCATAGTGCCCTTACATGCACGTCCATATGATCATACATGTAAATAATAATTTCTTTTTTTTTTCATCAAAATTCAACTTTTCCCATTTATTCATTATTACCAAACCTTATAAAAAGATTTTAATTAATCAAATAACTCCCGGAACAACTTACAAAAATAATCCCATAAAATCCTCGGATTTTACATGCACTTATGCATTTCTTTAATCTTTTATCATCATCAGAACGGGAGATGAATTCCACACAGGTCAAGGTCCTCCTAGGTTGGACCGTATCAACAACCATGGGGTGACAAGCTATGGAAACAACCCCTCGTCCTGGACATAGATCGATTCCACACGAGTCAAGGTCCTCCCAGGTTGGACCATCTCATCAACCATGGGGTGACAAGCTATGGAATCGATTTCTCATTATCTATCATATTAGTGTCATCTACATCTCTACTTTCATACAGCGGTACTAGAGTGGAATAAACCAATCAATCAGTATCTCTCCGGTCGGATCAACTCATCGGCCGTGAGCTATACGAGTATATACATATACTAAGCACTCGAAGAGTACGGAAAGGGGGTTTTGTTTTCTTGAAATCAGAAGAGTTTGAAAACAGATAATGGGACAGTTAAAGAAAAACCAGAGTTATGTAAACCACCCCTTCCCTACCTAGTACCGTACTCTCTGGCTCTATCGTAGAGCCACGTCTGGTGCAAGCATGTATTCGAGTAAGATGCAACGCGCTAATATGTCTATCATGGCAACATCAAATATATGCAATGTTTCCACATGCTTTTCATGAACATAGAATTCAAACTCCGAATAAATCGGCAAATCATGCTTGAAAAATGAAAAACATTTCATGAAAATCAAAACGCTTTCATAACATGAAATCCCACAGATCGACATGATCAAAATTAAATGCTGAGATTTACAGTTGTGTTCACTCACACCATTCCAAGTATAGTGTAATCACTCACCTGATGTCCTTAGCAAATTCCTAGGTCTGGCCCGGTCCTACTGAAGCTCCCGCGGGACCTTTGCCTTGTTCCTTTATCCTTAAAATAAAGAAAATACGGACTTTCAGGAGTGTGAAAACCGTATTCTTATCTCGTATTCTACTTTAAACTCGATCGAATACGATAACTCATTACTTCCTCTAAGCATGATTTTTACTTAACATCTAATACGTGTTTCTAACACTCATAAATACTATGATTACCTTTCATAGTTATAGTTCTATCGCTAAGAATACGATAAAATAAATATGAGAGTTTAGGAATACGGAATCCGTATCCCTATCTTATACTCTAATTAGATGCGTTAAAGTGCGATGATTTCTATCAAGTTAACTCAAGTATAATTTCTCTTAATTTGAAATCCGTATTTCTAAAACATGAAAATACGGAATTGTGTAATTAAGGGATTTAGCCCTAATCATCATAAGTTCAATTTTAAAGTTCATAACATGCTCTCTAAAAGTGATTTATTGTTAAGCATGATCATGGGGGATAAATCAAGCTTTAATACTAAATTTTCCTACGAAATTTCGGCAGCACCTCCTCTATTTGGACGGCCCCGAAATTATACAAACATTCATCCAAATAAAATTTAAACTTATTCATACAATCCTTTGATCTCAATTTATCATTTATTAGAGCTTGCAACTTTTAATACTATACTTAAGCTAATGATCCTTACCCATTGAGTTTAAAACTTTAATAATAAGATCCCCCACCTTAAATTAACCCGTCCGGTCCCGTATTTGAGTGTCCTACAATCAATAAAGGAATTAGTACCAAAACAACGACCAAGCCCCCTTATTGAAGAATTAAAGCTCACCACTACCACCACCATCATTACCAGCAAGAGGAGATAATTTGTGAGGGCATATAGGCAAATTTCTCAATATCAAGAGACCAAGAAGGCAATGAGTAGGGCTGGAAACAAGCCAAGCTTAAGCCAACCGGGATGAAAGAGAGGAGGCTCAAATTCGCCACCGATCCAACTTGCCACCAAGAACCTTCCACTCCGGCACCTTTCTCTCTCTCCACTGGAACGGGAGCAGTGGTTGCCTGTAGAGGAGCAGGCCATCCAAGCTGCTTCACCGTAGCCACGCTGAGATGAGACAGGATTGCACAAGGGCAAGGATCGAGGATGGAGTTATCACACACCTTCACACATGCATTGATCACATTCAAGGGTGACTTTAGGGCTTCGTCATTACATCCGAACAGAGATTTAGTTAGAAAATGAAGAAAGAGAAAGAGAATAAGAACATAGTGAGGCACCACAAGCTGAGAAGGAATCAGAGGCCTCGGAGAGAAGAGAGATTTAAAAATAAAAATAAAAAAAATGAAATGAAAAGAATGCTTCCTCTGTGCACGAACGCGAGAGAGAGAGAGAGATTGAAAAAATTTCAATCTCTCTTTCTCACATTTGATATATATATAAAAGTATTATAGATTTTTTTATAATATAAATAATATTTTATATAAAATATTATTCTAATCTTTTAATTAAATTATCTTTAAGCTCAATTAATTAACTTATTTTTTTTTAAATAATAATAAAAATAATAATAAATAATATTATATTTTAACTTATGTCCCATCACTATTTAATAATATTATTTTATCAATAATTATCAATAATTCTTCGACCCAGATCCGGGAATCCTGGGTCAAACGACCCTACTGACACGGGCTTACAGTAGCATCACGATCGTCTCTTCTCCCGACCCAAATCCGTGTTTCACGGGTTTGACTCGGTCAAAACTGATCCATGTTTCTCGGCTTTTAACTCGGCAAAATCTGCTTTATCGGGACTCTAACTCGTGTCCGATATCTTCCAATTAATTACTCTAGATTAAATAACACTTAATAAATTTCTCAATTAATTAACCGGGATCTGTATGTTCATCCACCTCCAACTGTTTCATGTCTAATTGGCCTGGCCCAATACGGCCTCCTTGGCCCAATTCATTACGTGGCTGGATTTTGGATTTATTAATTCCCGGTTTTCCCTTAATTAGGTTTAAAAGTAGCTAATCTCTTTTATGTGCTAATTAATCTCATGAAATTTTCCAAAAATTAATTTATTTATTCGTAAAAATTCTGGGGCGTTACAACTATTATAGATATTATGTCACTAATGGGGAATTAATGTATATTATTTCCAAAATTGAATTGTCCTATTATTATATGATATTGATCTCAACAACTATCATAGAGATCATGCCATTAACAGGAAACTAAATATGCATATCCTTTAATCATTAAGAGAGAATTTTTTTTAAAAAATTTACATGAATGAATTAATATACTCATTCATCCAAGGAAACTCTAAAACCCATACTTTGGTCATTTATCAATGGCAACTTTTGAATAGATCTTTTGACATTAATATGATTTGAACAATCAACTAATAGATCTATTAGCAAAAGATAGATGAACCACACAAATTATGTCGTTGGTTAAACTTCAAATATTAGAGTATTCCATAATTCTCAAAAGAAATCCTATTGTTTAAGATAAATATATCATAATGTAAATCAAATATTTATAAACAAGTTATGAGAAAACTTTAAATATAGTGATGCAATAAAGGATGTTTGATTTTGACCACTCTCACTGATCTTTTATTGTCTTTGCACTTTAAATCAATAAATGCAATTAGACATAACAGTGGTACACAATACATGGTCAAATTTATATTTGAGAACAAAGATCACTAAAAGATAACTTAACGTTTGCAATGCTCATGTTGATCAATTACTACTAATCACTATAATGGAACACATCAAATAAGGGTTTAAACAAATACATACTTTAATGCTCATAAGAAATTAAATTGATGCATAACTTTATGATTATAGGAAACTTTAAGTGAACAACTCAGTGCATCATCACCAATCCCTCCTTTGGGCGAGACAGTGACATTAAGTGTCTGTTCTTGCTACTTGTATTGTGTCAAAATCTTTAAAGCAAATTATATAATTATCATGAATGCGGTACTTTGGCACATACCAAATCAGACAAATATAAATTTGCAGGCATAGAATACAACACATTATAATCTTAGATTTAGCATAGAACCAAGACATACATTAGTTCACCTTTAGCGTTATCAACATTAAGTAATAGAAAATCCGATAATCATCACATCTTTGGGTAAAAGAAGATTATCATACTAACATCCTTTATATTGATAACTGCACTTTATTGAGAATATTCACACCTTTGGGCAAGAGAAAATTCTCATTATGTCTTCTATATAAATAAATATACTTTACTAAGAATTTTTACACCTTTGGGCAATAGAAAATTCTTGTATTAATACATATAAGACATCTATAATTGTTGATATCAATCAATAGCCTCCTTTGGGCGACCACTAATTAACATCCTTTAATGCAACTTCACTTAAATGGGGAGAAAAGGCTATTAACTCCAAATTCCATCATCTCATCTCCTAACATGCTTAGTGATCTTTTGGGACAACACATCACATGCCGAATTTGTAAATAATGGATGAAATGGCTTTAACAATTTATAAATCCATAATAATTTCATAATCCAAACATGAAATTAACATAAAATAGCAATTATTTACCATTATTGTAAGTAAAATTTGACTTTTATGCAAGATCAAGTAATATCATTAATGGATTTTAATAATCCTTCACCTATCATGAATCAGAGGATTCAAATTATATCAAAATTGAAAAAATAACCTTATACTGGACCAAAATAAACATTATAATGACCTTCTTAAAACAAATCTTGGACATTAGGTAAATTTTCAAGTAGTCATTCACTATTCAATTTTCTATCTAAAAAATAGAAATTACTACTTGAACAATTTGCTTTCAAGTCTCTATAATTTTATTTCTTTAATTTTGACTTGATAAGCATTACAATTAATACTTATATGAACTTAATTTGGTCATTTCAACTTCTTAAATGAATTAATAATTCTAACATTGACCAAATAGAGTTCTCCAAAAATTAAAGCTAAATTGAGGTCAAATCAATTAATAAAATTTTGGTCCACTTTAATGTAAACACCCGTGCTCTAATGTGCTTATATTCATATATATGGTTCATTCTTTGATTGGGTAAAACTTCAATAATATAGTTTGAGATCAATTCGGATCTTTGTGCCATAATACAAATCAAAACAAAGTAGCCCAAAAAACTCAAATATGAACCAAAATAAGTATTGAATTAAATATATATCTATATCTATATATATATATATCTCTCTCTCTCTCTCTCTCTCTCTCTCTCTCTCTCTATATATATATATATATATATATATATATATATATATATATATATACATTAATTTGAAATAAAAATTTAATAATTTCAATTCCAAAACAATCTTAAATCTTTTGCATAAACTTTCAACTTTAATTATCCATAGAATTTTCATGGATCTTTCAAATTTAATATTGATATAATAGTAAATATCACAATAAACTTCCAAAATTCAACAAAAATATTAGTTAAATTCTGAAAAATAAATCTCCTATATTTCGAAAACCGTTACACAATAATTCCATACTATTTTATCCAAAAATAATCATAAAATATTTTTGACTTTATTTAATTATGAAAATTCTTTAATTTCATATACTTTAACTGCAGAAAAAATAAAATATATTTTCTGATTTTTTTACATAAATTCTTTAATTTGTGGAGTATTTAATATAAAAATATCATGATAATTATTTTCTAAAATTATTTTATTCCAAACATCCTTTAATTTCGGATTCTTAATTTCAGAAAAATAAAAAAACATATTTTCTGAATTTATTTTACATAAATTCTTTAATTTTCGGATTATTTAGTATAAAATAATTATTTTCTGAAATTATTTTATTCCAAAAATTCGTTAATTTCGGGTTCTTAATTTCAGAAAAATAAGAAACATATTTTTTGAATTTATTTTACATAAATTCTTTAACTTTTGGATTATTTAATATAAAAAAATCAAGATAATTATTTTCTGAAATTATTTTTTTCCGAAATTCTTTAATTTCGGATTCTTAATTTCAGAAAATAAAAAACATATTTTCTGAATTTATTTTACATAAATTCTTTAATTTTTGGATTATTTAATATAAAAAATCATGATAATTTGTAAAATCCGAGGATTTTATGGAGTAAATTTTTTCTTGATTTAGTCAACTAAAAGGAAGGTTCCCTACGTATTTAGTGATTGAATTAAGAAGGGAAAATAAGGGTTAAAAGGATTAAAACCCTAATTAGGGTTAATGGAGGGTCATAAGGACCTTAATGTAATTTTGAAGAGTAATAAGGACTTTAGGGAAATTTTCCTCTCTCACATATGTGGACTAAAGTGTAATCCAAAAAGAAGCAGGGATCTCTAGTTAATTTGTCAGAGAAAAGTCCATATGGAAACGAATCAACGGTTGAGATCTAATGATCTCAGATCGTTGTAAATCACGGAGCGTTATAGTGGCCACGGTGAGGCCACATGGCGGTCCGGAATTAGATCCATCTGATCGTGTTTGGATCCGAGGCATTTGGTGATAGTGGCAGTAAAATGGTCTCACGGTGCGGGTCGATGAGGGCCGCTCATCTTGTGATTTTCACAAGATCGAGACGGGAATGCAAGATCTGGCCGTTGATCACGATTAGATCACGACTGTCTGACCAAGTAGTGAGCATGATATGAGGTATATGGACGTGTTCCTGGCCGTTGGATGGATCTGGGTGATCCTCATCGTCCATATGGAAAACCTGATCAAGATGCAGGCCGCCTTCTCCCTCAACCGGCCGCGAACGCCACCGTGCTTCTCGCCTCCTTCCCCGGCCGTTACACGCGTGAAGGCCGGGCGTCGCCAACAGCCTTGCCCCTTGTAAGGCGATTCCTCTTCACTCCCTCAGCCTACAAAGGTGGTAGCCACGACTTGAGAGGGGGCATCGAACGCAAGGGTCAGTGAGCCATAGTGGGAGTGGAGCTCCGACGAGCTGTGCTGGAGAGAGAGTAAAGGGGTATCTGCCAGCGTTTGAAGCGCCCATGTCCATTGTCGGCGTTTTCGGTCAGAGGGGAGGCCGAGAGAGGAAGGAGAAGGTGGTGGTAGTTGGTCACCGGTGCAGCCTTGTGCGCCGGAGAAGACAGAGCGCTTGCAACCGCTGAGGGAGCTCTCAAGTGGCGGTGTTTGTCAGCAGAGACCTTCTGGTAAGTGTTTTCCTCCTCGATGTAGCTTTTTGGACTTAGTTATATGCATGCTGGCGTATTACTTAAGCTCGACGGAGGGGGAGAAGGTCTCAGCCGGGACTGAGAAACTTTGGAGTAGGCGTAGGCGTCGGTCGCCACCCCCGGAGGGAGTTCTCACTGACGTGATCGCAGAGGCATGGCAAGCCAGTCCTGGTAGGCTGTGTGCTCACCGATGGCGGCTCCGGTGAGCTCGGCCGAGAAGAAGAAGAAGAGGGATTAGAGGGATGATTATTTGAGTAATTAGTTTAATCTAACTTAATTAATTAAATTGGATATATAATTAAGTTAAGTTGATTCAAATTGGCTAAACCCAATCAAATTTTAAAGGGGGTTTGATTTACTTAGTTTAGTTGATTAGATTGAACCATTATGTGATGATGGTTAGGTTCAACCAATTAGGGTGAATCAATGTTTAAATTGGGTTAAATCTAAATTAATTCTATTGATGTTGGCAAACCATTAGTAATTGAGTGGGGTTTGGACCTAATGAGTTGATTGGGTCAGTTGATTGTGAGCTTGATTGATTTAATTAAGTTGGTTACGTCAAACTGATTAGTTGACTAGGTTTAATTAAATTAGGCTCACTCAACCTGTTAAACCTAATCAAGTAGACTAGCACAATGTGGTTGGGCTAGCCAAGTGACTAAGTCTAATTAATTTAAAAGGTTAATTAGTTAATCGATTAAGTTGATAAGTTGGTTAATTTAGTCTAATCAATCAAGATTTGGGTTCAGGGTTGGGTTCAACCAACTAGTAACAAAGTGAGTCCAAGGGATTTGATTGGACCAAGTTTAATTATGTTGAATTTGATGGCTTGGCCTATATGGTTAGGTTCAATAATTCAAGCTAGTTAATTAAGGTGGATCAAATTGGTCAAACCCAAATGATTTATTTTCTATCCATGGTGGTTTTGAGAAGAGTAATGGAATATGAAAAATGCCATGGGGGTTATAAAGTTGAAAGGTTGGAATCAATTGGATGTTGTCTTGAGGTTTATGAGGGAGGTTTCGATTGGGAAGGGTTGTAGAAGTTACAGTTGTAAGGCCTATATAAGGCATGTAATCTTGAAGCTTGGCATAGAACAATAACAAGTTTGAGAAAGTTTATGGGCCATTGGGAATCAAGAAAAGAGGTGAGAGGAAGGAAGAAAAGAGAAAAACTTGAGAGACTTGGATTTTTTGTTCAAAGGTATGTTGAGCATGCTCTATGTCCATTAGCATTCCGACCCTTTTCATGGTTGGATCGTGTTGTTTTTTGGTGAGATTGTTCTTGACTCTTCATTCTTCATTTTGAACGGTGAAGATTGTTTTTGGTGGCCGGGAGAGTAGGGTTCTGGGGTGTGAAACAGAACCTATCACTGCTGGTTTCCTGCACCGACCAGTTTCATCATCTGCTTCAATCGGATGATCATTCCTAGTCTGATCGAGCTAATTTTTAGTGAGTACAGTGAAGACTTGTCCTTCTCCAATCTTAACGGTGGAGATCTAGTTTGGACGGTCAGTTTGTCTTCAGTGTCTGTCGACATCTATACTCGGTGAGTTTCTCTAAATTCCTGCATCTCAGCTGTGTGTGGTGATAAATATGAGGATTCATATATGCATGCATGCATGGGTTATAAGGATATATGGGGGACTGAATGAGTAAAGAATTGGTCCAAGGGTTGGAGTTTGACCTCCATGGGTGGTTTCATGAATTGAATTTATATACATGATCATGAGAAGTGTAAAACCAATCTATCTCTATCTTTGAAGGTTCATGAAAGCATGGACATGAGTAACTTGAGGTTGCTAGTTTATGGGAACGATTTAAGGAGTAGCATAGGTGTTGTTTGATAAGAAGGCTAGAGAACTTGGTTACTGTTAAAGGGTTATACATGCAGAGGTCAATAAATGGGTTAAGTTAATTCACTTCAAGCCCGAGTTAGTTTAATAGCCAAGTAGTGAGATTAAAGAAGGTTGGGGTTTAGTTATGTTAGGTTTGATCAAACCCAATGAGTTGGGTCCATTGTTAAATCAAAATGACTTAATCAAGACTATTTAAGTTTAATGGACCAAGATTGGTCAAGATGGAAACAAAGAAGGGCCTACAGTCTGGCTGTCTACTTCGAGCGACAGCTGAGTAGTCTGTGATTCCCCAATAGAGACATATAGTATACCGTTGGAAAGATGAGGAAAAGATCTTTCCAGCGAGCTTTTGTTCAACTCAAACGGGTTTCGGAATCAGAAGTTATGAGCAGTTCTTTGAGACTGCGCAGAATGATCTGAAATTTTTGCAATAACATTAACATGAACAATAAACAAGTTATTTAGGTGATAATACTAAGACAGGGTTATTGTTATCTGATTTTGACGTGGAGCCACGTCAGGAGGAACACGGATCAGTCGGTTGGTTTATTAGTTGAGGTAAGTTACTCTTGCCTCGCTCCTACCCATTGTTTGGGTTTCTTGTTTTGATGAATGCTATTAGTTAGCATATTTTCTCCGTGGTATCTGTTTTCTTGGATGCATGCACATACACGTTTGTTTTGCTCTCTTTCCTCGTATGTATATGATTGATGTGCTTGTGGTAGTATTGTTACTACCTGTTTGTTTGGAATGTTCTGTTGGGCTTGCCCTCCCGTGGGCTGACACTTGACTGTAGGCACTCGTGGTGCTTGTGTACAGCTAGGTAGGTATGTGTCAGTGGAGTGAGCGGGCTCGCTGAGCATAGCCTCCTATTGTCTGGCATAAGACCAATGAGATACGCGGTACTTGTGTGCTGGCCGGGTTGGTGTGCGCCAACTGAGTTTGCTCTTTCTCCCGGTTCAGTGGAGCGTGGGGGCTCTGGTTTGGGGAACGTTCAGGGACGGGACACCCTGACATTCCGGCATTCCATACCAGAGGGACAATACTCTGGTTGTCCTGCCTGTCAACGGGATTGATACGCTGGCCATGTCGACATGTGAGAGAGGTAGCGCTACCGAGGAGCGACAGGTTAGTTGTTTGCGGCCAGATCTTTGTGTGTTCTTGTAGGGATGTTCGCTGAGTTTCTTTTTGTTCCTTCTTGAGCCCGAGGGCTGCCATGGGACAGGAGTCGTACCGTTGCTGATGGTTGTGGTTGACTCCTAGGGTTTTGATTATGCGGCGCGTGGCCCCAATTGTTTGGCTTCTACTAATGGATGTTTTTGATATATCTATTTTGACCTATCCATTATTGTCGGCTTTGGCTTCGTTGTGTTCTCTGCAGAGTACTTACTGAGCTTTCCTTTCGAAAGCTCACGCACTTGCTTCCCTTCTTTTTTTCAGGTTCCGATGAGTAGGTGACTCGGCCTAGGGCGTTGTGAGAGGGGATGGGCTGGCTTTGCTGAGGTGCGAGGACCTTAGGTTTTTCTTGAGTGAGAGATTGTATTACTGTAGGACCCTTATAGGGCCTTGACCATATGTAGGGCATGTAAACCCTGTAACGCCCCGGTTTTCTTTGTGAATTTTGTATAAATATTAAAGAATTGTCGGTGTTAACTGAGATAATAACGGGTGGTTGCCCTAGGTGTGAAGATGGATTTAGTAAAGATTAGAATTATGTGAGCTAGGTATTGTTACTAACTAAATCAGTTGGGCTCAAAGGTTGGTGTCAATGGCTTGTTGAATTGGGCTCAAAGGTTGGTGTCAATGGCTTGTTGAATTGGGCCGGGTCAAATTTGATTTTTGAACAATTGGATTAGTCAGTGGTGTGACAAATTGTCTAACGATAAATGAATAATTTGGTCTAACTATCGAATAAATGGATTAATGATTGGGCTTGTTAAAGGTTACAAATGGGCTTGGGCAGCTGAAATAGGGGAGCTGGAGGTGCGAGCTTGGTCGGCAAGCAGGAGGTGGCGACGAAGCAGCTCGCTGGAGTTCAAGCATGATGTGTCGACGCGCATGCGTCCAATTAGGGGGAGGAGAACGCGTGGCTCTCTTGAGGCCGGGCGCTGCAAGAAACATGGGGGAGTGTGGCTGGCGCTGCGGAGGAGAGGGATCATGCTCTTTCGAGAGGTCTTGGCAAGGTGTGCACGGCCTTCTCCCTTGTTTCCACAGAAGACTCGTGAATCGTTGCCGCCTCGCTCCTGAGTCCTGATTCGGTTCCTTGTTGCTTTTGTTGCACAGTCCACTGTCCCCGCTCCTCCGTTGTGGCGAGATCGTGAGCTCCAACCTCTTTGGGTTCCGGCCATGCAATGTACCGATTCTTAGTTAGTTTCCTGGCCAGCTTCTCAAGTGATGTTACGCGCAGTTCTCCGTCACGGCCGAAAGCATCGCTGGCCCCAAAGAACTCTTAGGACCTTGCCCCTCGTTTCTTCACCAAGACCGGCAGCCTCTTGAGCTTGATCGGAGACATCATAACGATGGTTCCCTCCCTCTTCACTACGGCGTACGCCTCGATTTCAAATTTAATGAATCAGGCTTCACCGCAAGGTATTTACTTACTTGATAGAGGAGGCTCGTTGTTGTGTTGAAAGGTGGGTATCTTGATTTAGAGCCGTGAATTGGTGATGTAGTTGATTGATGCTTTGCTTATTATCGCATGCTTGTACATAATTGGAACTCAAGATTCAAAGAAAAGAGATGTTATCGGACTTTATCCTTGCTTATCGATGTTTGACTTAAATGACTCAATGAGCCCGTGGTTCACGAATTTGGGTAATGCGGGTTTCATTCATACCTTTGAGGTGTTAGATGAAATAACTAAGAGAGGAGATGTGGTTGGTAACAAATGTCACGGTATCGCTTTGTGTGAGATTATCTCAAGGGTTTGATAGCATTCTAAGTTGTTTAAGTTCCTGTATTAGATAATTAATATCAGATTTTCTAAAAGAAGACTATCTTGTTATCTCTTTCATACTTGCTCTGTTATAGTGTCGGAGGAAAGCTCTAGTTGGTTGATGTGTATTCATTTGGAGTTATGAGATCCAAAAAGAGTAGAGTTGCTCTTTGGAATGTAGATATGCCCAGCAAGTGTTCATTGAATCCTCAATGAAGAGATTTGTTTGAGAATGCTTGAACTCTTTCATACTTTATTTGAGACTAAGGGATTTTAGTGTGGTAATGGTAATAAACTGATTTTAAAGAGTGTGAGAAATCATGAGCTTTGAGAGCAACTATTGTAATAGGAAAGGTTCTGCTAGTTTTTGAGCATGCTCAAATGTTGTTTGAAGGAACGTCTTGTTGAGCTGTTGAGTAGTAATTAACTACTGAATAGAGTGTAGCTTGTTGTTTGCTTTGTATTCAATTGGATTTAAGAAATCAAAGAGAAGAAATTGGTCTTTTGAAGTTCATTATGCCTACCAAGTGTTCGATGAATTGTTTCAATGAAAGTATATGGGCAGTTACATAGTTGTTAGTTGTGTTGCATGTTTAGTGGTTAAATCTCCTGTACTAGCCAGTTCTAGTATCAGATTTATGATAAGGTTGGTGAACAAGGTGAATTTTAGGAGCTTAGTGTTGAGGATTTAGGCGATGATTTATAGATACTCGCAGAATTCTGTCCTACAGAATTCTGTCCACTCGAGGGACTGCTGCACCCTGCTCACTACTCCGGTTGGGTCGTGTAATATGCCGTTGGAAAGATCTCGAGGTCTTCTTTCTAATGAGCTTTAAATGAGGGAATTTGGACTTATGCTTCAAAAGTTACGACTGATTCTTTCCAACCCCGCAGGGCAGCCAGAATTCTGCATATTCGTATTTTGGGCTTATAGATTATCGTATTATACTTTAGGATTGCTTGAAGTATAGGCTCATGTCTTGTTGTGAAGTGGCATGCTTGAGTGTTGGACCTTCGTCCGAATTGGACTTGGGCCCATGATTGAGTAAAGATATTGTTGAATAGAAATGGGTGTTCCAATAAATTTGTATTTATTAGATATGATTGTTTGTACTAGGTAAACGAAAGAACAAGTCGGGGACTCCAGGAGGTTCTAGTCAGACCTGAAATACTTAGGACTACAGGTGAGTGGACCTACTGTATATTCTCGTGTTTTGATCGGGTTTTGCCGTGTTTTCAGCTTATGTTCCTCAGCTAAGATTTGTTCCCGGTTTTGAGAATGCTTTCGATTATTTACAGCTATTGTAGATTGATGTTTTATGTATATGACTAGCTGTAGATCATTGAGACAGACATGAGATAGATATAGGACGTGAGCATTGATCTTTGCTTCCTGTTAGACGATCCTTGCTAAGCAGATGCGGCTCCATTGAGCTAAGACCAACGTGATACCGAGTAGGGGAAAGGTTTTCTTGTTTTCAAAATGAATTTCTAGCATCAAAACCTTGTTTTAAAAATGAATTTATCTTAAAACCCTTTTCCGACTCTGCGGAGTGCTCGGTACCCACGAAAGTGAAGACCCTGGTCGGGGAAACCTCACGGCTTCACATTCAAATTTCAGACGGATACCTGCATGGGCTATTTATCCAGATCTTAGCAAGTTAATCCTATAGAGTTGCATTCTTATCGATAGACGCCACATATCTAGACATCTCATGAGACATGCATGTGCATGTTAGTAGTGATCATGACTTTTCCAGTTTCTGACATTGCATTAGATAATCATCCTGATTAGGAGGTTAATGCATAGACGTCCATGCTCTACTGTATTTTCTACATGTATATGAGTAGAGATTACTTTCCATATACAAGATTATATTTTCAGATGCACGGGTCTTAGTTGACCTGACAGTAGGGGTCACATATCACTGAGCTCTGTAGCTCAGTCCCTCTTTCTTACTCACCTTGTGCAGGTAGCAGACAAAAAGTCCTAGAAGCTAGATCCTGGTGAAGAAAGATGACATAGCCGGTACCAAGGCCCCATAGTTATTTCTTACATTGTGTACTCTGTAGACATATTATTTTACTTTTGGAGACTAGACCCATACGTGATAGTCCGTGGAAATCAGACAGATTTGTCTCTTCCGCTTGGAAGAGTCTCCGTTTATTATGATTTTATTACCGCCTCCGTGTTTATTCCGGTAGGTTTGGTTTCGTGATTTGACAAATTTTGGGCTCGTGGATACGCATACTGGCCGGGCCGGTGTGTGACACGTGTCCCTATTTGGGATTAGGGTGTTACAAACCCTAATTCATTTTATTTTCGTTGTGACTCTGATATTATTCGATTATTAAATTTGAGTTATTTGTTATCTGCTATGATTTCCTTAGGCCTTGTATCTGAGTGAGGTGCGCCTCTACTTGAGTACGGCCGGTCTATACGCGTGCCCGAGGTCCTGGGATTCGGGTAGGGGCGTGACATAATTATTTTTGGAAATTATTTTATTCCGAAAATTCTTTAATTTCGGATTCTTAATTTCAAAAAAATAAAAAACATATTTTCTAAATTTATTTTACATAAATTCTTTAATTTTCGGATTTTTAATATAAAAAAATCATGATAATTATTTTCTGAAATTATTTTATTCCGAAAATTCTTTAATTTTGTATTCTTAATTTCAGAAAAATAAAAAAAAAACATATTTTCTGAATTTATTTTACATAAATTCTTTAGTTTTTGGATTAAAACATAATAATTATTTTTTTGAATTTCTTTTATTCCGAAATTTCTTTAATTTCAGATTATTCAATATCAGAAAATAAGATAAATCAATTATTTGGATTACTTAAATCCAAAGTAGGAAAAAATATTAATAAAGGAAATCGTTAAAGAAAACTTAATCTATGAATTTTATAATCTTTGATCGTGATCTTGTTGATTACAATTCATAGAACAATAAATCTAAAGCTCTGATACCAAATTTTGGATTTTATATATGCAATACATTTAACATGCATAAGCAAGATCTTGTTCTTATGAATTGTAAATCGTAAAACTATAATTACTTACTTGGTGTTAGGTACGTTGTACCATTAGCCGTAGTCTCACGAATATTGCAACATACGCAACATATTAGCACAACAATCTACTCGAGATCGGTGAGCTTATGATCTTCTCTCCCTCACCCTCCTTAATCCGGACAAGAAACTGATGGATGTTCCCCGGCTGCTGTATGCCTCTGGAGATTCCGAGATTAGGATTAGGATATGGTGGAGAGAGGGACCATAATTCTTTATATAATGATTTGGATAAGGGTCTCTATCCATCAAGGTTCCCAATCCAAATCTAATTTAAACTCTGTTGCTTTATCAATAAGTAACTGGAATTTGTTCACTTTAATAGATCGGGTTTATCTGTTAAATGTGAGTCCAACTTTATATAAAACCAAATACATTAGGACACTTTAACCGAAGTGGTTAACTAAGGCCACATAATAGAAAATATCTAACAGATTCAAGATTCTTTATTTGATAATATATGGACAGGCTGTACAAGGCCATGCTGAGTATACCTTAAAGCCAAGCCATCTGACCCCTCATGGCAATGTGATAGCTAAATTAAGTCCAAGGTTTACATAAAATGGCAGGCCAATTAAAACGGATTCATGGGTTAAAGCTGTAAAATGAATGGGAGGCATAAGTTGGCCATAATCCCACGAAATAATAAGAGATTAGGGGTTGGAACTTCAGTCAAATTGCCATGAAATCATCCAATTAAAAATCTACGAAACGTGGCTCCTCTATGGCCACATCTCTCCGTCTCATGATTCATGAATTCTGGAGAAAGAATCAATTCTCTCTAAAGCTGGGCATGGGGATGTGGTGACAAATCAATGAGTAAGGGAATCACTCCCTCACCTTCACAGCTGATAGACCATATCTCAGTAGGTGTTCTCCTCAAGTAGAAGGAATAACTCTTGAATCTCTAGCACAACCTTGTTAGCTTACAGTCACCTTTCATCCCCCATTTAACACCATGTCTACCCAGCTGCCTTCCTCATCTTCAGCCATCTCCTCCGTTTCTAGTCCTCTACTGTCACAAAGTTTAGCCAACAGGGATTTCCTCCCCACTATAGTTTTAGTCCCCACCTCCCTCTCTAAAGATTGAGAGAAAGGAACCAACCTGTCAGCCCCCATCTACCCATCTGGTCAGGGATCACCACTTAAAAATAGCTGAATCCACTTCCACTACCGAGACAAGGTTATTTCAGTTCTGCGCCTCAGTTGAACTCTTTGTCTTTGATTTCTTTCTTATATAGCTGCCCATGATCATATATGTAGGGAAGTTAAGGGCCTCCAAATGAAGTGGAGGGGTTCTGTGCATAAACAGATAGAGGATTACTGTATTTGCATGACCTGGGGGACAACAGTAGGAGTTGGAGCTATATTATGGAATGAACTATTGGGTAAGCACTGTAGCAACTCCATAGTATGATACTAGGACTTAGTACCTACCATTCCTGTTAGAACTTTTAGGAGAGCTAGAGTATAAACCTCCTCCTTTATCCATGAACCCTATCTAATTAAGTCAGTGCTTGTCACTGTATTATATTGTTTGGCTGAGCTCTATGCAACAACTCCATTCCCGCAGGATTGGTGGCATAATGAAGTTGGGAATGAGAAAATTGTGTAGTATATCATGCTTAAATGGGAATTGTATCACTACGATAGTCTAAGTTTCAGTAGAGCTCCAGAAGTCTGCTAGTAAACCTGGTTGTACTTTAGTTAATTTCTACTAACTCACAATATGACTAGATTTAATGAAGGTAATATGCACTTGTAACCATAGTCCTACATGTTAAACACTAAATCCAAGTATTAATTGCTTTGATGGCTACTTAGTGTGTTTTTATATCTGATAATAGTAATTGTGGAAGGCTGGGATTCTATAGAACTACTAACTAGTCATGCTAGTATATGATATAGAATCTATGTGAACATTCTAAGACTTAATGGTTTGAACTACAGTTGTGCTAGTAAATGATGTAGAAATCTTGTGAGCATCCTAAAATTTAATGGTTAGAACTACAATCATGCTAGTATGTAATATAGAAATCTATATGAACATCCTAAGATTTAATTGGTAGAACTGCAGCCTATTCCTTAGACAAAGGAAAAAAGTATACATGTAAACATGGGGAGAGGGAGTGCATATTGAACCAAACTGGAGCACTTTGAGTTGTTCAGTTCAAGAGCCAAACCTTGAAGCTAGATAGTTATCATTATGTTAGTAAAAATGCATGTCATTATTCACCATTTATCAACTACAACTACAACAAAACATGTATAAGCGGGTGCATGCATAGTTGGGGATTTAAGAATGTAATGGGGGCTGGTCAAGCAAGCAGGAATGATTGTAGTATACCCATAATGAATGTGGGGTTATGACTTAGCTAGGAACTGGAGCTTGGGTATAACTAATTCTATAATCATATATGTAGTCATCCCATTTGGAGACTAGCTATGTTGTTTAGGGGAAGAAACCCAATTATCTTGCATAGAATTGCACCTTGATTAATTAGCAGCTAAGGTATCATTGCATGACATACTATACCGAAATACATGCAAATACGCATATAAACCCATTATGGGTACATAATTGGATAAAATACGTATAGGAGTACTGAAAGTGAATTTATTTTGCTAGATTTTGTTATAGAGCACTGAGTCGCAAGGGGGGAATTTAGATCCTGTATAGGTATTCCTGAAAATTGTAAGTATTACCCCAATATAAATTGAACTATAAGCATTTTTATAAATACTGTGTTTTCTGGCAAAATTAAACTTATCTAATAACCAATTTAACTAGCTTAGTTTTATAAAACCAGAAGTCATGCATGCTTGGTTTGTTGACTTCAGCATTGTTCTTGTTTCTCTGATTTGATTAAATCTTGTATTCTATATACCTGATTATTCTTGCCTTGATTTCATTTAAGAACATGTTTTTATGAATGAGATTTCCTATTGACCATATCCACTCGAGAGTCAACCCTTAGGCTTAGGAGGCTGTTGAAATCCTTGAGGGCCTTTGGCTCCTTGTGGGTTACCATAGGATAATGCGGGGTTTTTCAAATTTGTCATATAAGACATGAATTGAGTTCCTTGTGCTCATGAAGAATTTCCCATGTACTATACTCGTTCAATAGGAGCACTAGAAATAGGGCATTGAGATACATCATGCCTCCTCCACAAGTATTACAACTCATCACTACAGTTGACTTGAACTACTAGCTGTCAATCGGTCTAGCTTTGTGGATAATTCTTTTACCTTAGCTGCAAGACTAGAATCGAAGCTTACTGCATAAGCTCCTACATTACTAGGCTATTTCCCCCTTGCTGACCAGAGTGATTCAGTGCTTTCGATGTCTTCATATAATTGCTCGGCCTCCTCAAGGTATTTGTTACTTAAAGAGCCGCTAGCTGCGGCATTCACAAGTTGCCTAGTGTGATTGTTAAGACTATTATAGAAGGTATGAATCTTCGTCCACGGTTCAATTCCATGATGGGTGCAACGGCAAAATAAGTCTTTGAACCTCTAATATGACTCAGATTCCCTTGTTTGAAAGATGAGATTTCTTGTCTAATATGTGCAGCTTTGCTTGGAGGAGAGTAAAGGCCATGAAACTTGTCTAGCAAATCCCTCCAAGTCCCGATGCTCCCCGCGACAAGGGTAGTAAGCCATCTATAAGCTGTATCCCTTAGACTAGATGGAAAGAGCCTCAATCGGATGGCATCATCGGATACCCCATTAATTTTATATAAATTACAAATTTGAATAAATCGCGGCAAGTGCACGTGGGGGTCCTCATCCAGATGTCTATTAAACTAAGCTTGATTATGAATCATACAGATTGTGCTTGCCTTATTTCAAAATTATTCAAATTAACTGTTAGAGGATGGATGCTAAACTTTTCCCCAGTGTATTATGTCCTTTCATACTCAGATAGGGTTCTCCAACTCTTAGCCATGATTGGAACTTCTTTGGCTTGAATATTAACTTCTGCAGGAATGGAATTTTCAGCTTTTGAAGAAGACCCCAGAGTTATTTTTTAGGGTTAAAGCCATTTTTGGTCCCTGAAAATAAGGTCAATGTTCATTTCCATCCCAAAAATTTAAAATTTGTTCAATACGGTCCACATCGATATATACTGCCACTTATCACTCCACATCAACAAAATAACGACCTAAACATAATAATAAAAAGATTATATGCATTTCATTGGTATTCCACATGACCGCCACGTCAGCAATAGGGACCAAAAATGCCAAAATACAGAATATATAGGGACCCAAAATGTCAAAATATGCAATGCATAGGGACAATATTGAACAAATTTTGAATTTTGGGATGGAAATGAACATTGGTCCTATTTTCAGGGACCAAAAATGGCTTTAACCCTTATTTTTTATGGTACTTATTGTACTTCCCTATTTCTCCGGTGTAGTGTCTACTCAATTTCATTATCTCCTGCAATTAGACGCTTCAGATTCGCTCGGGTCATATACTAATTCCTCGTAAAATAAGATAGAAGATATGATCAGTATACATGAACAAAAATAGAAAACAAAAGGAAAAACAAAAAAAAAGAAAGATTAAAACCTAAAACTAATAACTAAAGTAGTAAACTTCTAGCACTCCTAGTACTCTTTATTCCCGACCCTGGCGCGTCTACATGCATAATATCGCAAGAGCATGTGTCGGACAAGTTATAAAGTGGACTGGGAAAAGTCGGGTATCAAACCTCACGGACCAAGAAGTACTAGTACTAACTATTCGCGTACTATCTAGCCTAACCAGAGTTTGGGAAAATTCTATACTAAACTAAGTGTTAAACCTCGAAAGAATGATGAGATCGGATCTTGATAAGGATGCAGTGAAGTTGCAAGGGCAATCAGTCATGAAAGAGGGATACCAAGGCAATGAATCACCCTCGGGTTCTCATAAAGATAGATAACAAATGTCAAGGCTAATAGTTGCAGTGTATTGAACCAAAGATTCCTATAGTGCTTTCATCCTTCTCTCGAGGTTATTACTAACCTAGTACCCTCACTGATTAGTGTTCTAGGATGATAAGCGTTCAAATGACCATAATTGTATATCATTTTCATGTACATTCTTGTATGCAATCTGGAGCAATTATGGCCCATTGGTACTCAATCTGTGTTAAATTTCATTTACAGGGCATTTGAAGGCCTCAAGAGCAAATTGGAAGCATTTCAACATCAAAAGAGGCAAAATTAAGTGTAGGACAGATTACACAGGCGTGTACTCAATTTCAAGCGCTCGTGTGAAATTATGCGGGCACTCAGACGCCCCGTGTGATCAGCCGTGGGGCCTTCCCGAGATGTACACGGGCGGATATGCGCCCGTGGGGACAACCTGAGAACCACGCGGGAACTCAGGCGACCTGATTGAGCGGTCATTTGCACAACCCAAGGAGTACATGGGCGAACATGAGCCTGTATAGCAACCCATGTGGATCGAGATTTGTATTAATCAGACTTTATTTTTCTCAAGTTTAGACTCATGCGAACCAGATTGGATCCAGACCTTTTGGAGCATATAAACATAGTCATTAGTATTTTCAAAGGGAGTTCCTAATGGGATAGTCCACCATCCTTGGGAGCTTCTCCAAGCCATCGACCATCATCCATCTCTCGAGCTAAGGAATCATCGGCATCGAAGGAGCAACGCTTAATTGGGGGACGATAGGAGGGAATCTCGCTAATGGTCATCTCCAACAGCGGAGGCAATGACACCAAAAACATGATTAAACCTTCTGGTTGTATTTTAATCTCTGACATTGAATGTTAATGACTGTTTGGTTGCTTATTAATCTTGTGATCTATTGAGTGTTATTTCGTTTATTTGAGTAATCTACATTGCGACGGCCTGGGTTATTAATTCGGACACACCTGGGGAAGAAGAGAACGCCTCTCCATGTGCGGGTGTACCTAAATGGAGGGGATTGTGAGGGCGCCAAGAGATCGAGCACTAAGGAGAGTGTCTCCTTCATATGCATTGTTCCCATAATCCTTCCAAGCAATAGATTCCCCATAACATCACCGGTAAGGGCACTAGATTAGTAATTCACCTCGAGAGAGGGAACGAAAGTACCTTAGGAGTCATTAGTCTAATAGATTGCAACTATTAGGCTTGGCATTCATTATCTATCTTATCGAGAACTCGAGGGGATCATCGCTCAGATGCCCTCCATTTATGATTGATTGCGCTAGTAATTTTACCACTCTCTTGTTCAAATTCAATTTCTCTTGTTAGAATTAGAAATTAGGTTTAATTAGTACTCAACCCACAATCGTGGGTAGACTAGATAATAGGTGAGCAATTAGTACTAGTACTTCACATAGTCCTTGAGGATCGAAACCCGACTTCTTTAAGTCCACTTTATCACTTGTTCTGACCTGTGCGCTTGCGGTAGCATTGGCTCAAAATCACGGTTTTTGGTGCCGTTGCTGGGGACTTAGAATACTAGGAATACTAGGAACTTGTTACTATAGTCATTAGTCTTAAGACTTTTATCTTTTACTTTTTGTTGTTGTTAATTCTTTTGCTCCTTCGCACTAATTGTATTTTCTTATTTGCATTTTGTGAGAGACTGCTGAACAACCATCATAGATTCATGGCCAGCATGGAGCAGCTATTGGCCATAATATTACTTAATGAGTAGATTGATGAGAAGCAGTTTGAGTCGGCTTATTAGGAGTTCAGGGCTAGAGACTACGAGGGCGACTACGTATGTGTGACTTGCTACTCACACTGCTGGGAGGACAGTTACATGAATACTCCAGTTGATGTCAGCTGGGAAGAGGTCTACAATGACTTCATGCAACAGGAACATGAATACTTTCAACAACCTCATAATGTGTGCATTGAACAACACACGTCTGGCATAGATTATGTAGGACCACCTCCAATATCCTATATGGATGATGGTCAACAAATAGATGAACTGAAAAGATTATATGTAGTATGGAAACCAAGGATCAATTAGATTCAATTCATGTACAGGAGGGACCCCTGAAGAATAATGAGAGGAAAATGAAGCCATCTATAGAGGAGCCCCCTCAGCTAGAATTAAAAGAGCTCCCTAAACACCTCGAGTACGCATTTCTGGAGGAAGGATCAAAGCTACATGTTATTATTGCTTCAGACCTATCCGCTCAACAGAAAGAGAAGTTACTTTAAGTACTAAAAAGGCACAAGAAGGCTATTGCATGGAAGATTTCGGACATCAAAGGTATTAGCCCGTCATTATGCACGCATAAAATTCTGATGGAGGATAACTATAAGGCTACAGTTCAACCTCAAATGAGGCTCAATCCAAACATAAAGGAAGTAGTGAAAGCCGAAATGATCAAACTCTTAGATGCTGGAGTGATTTACCCCATTTAAGACAGTGCTTGGGTGAGTCCAGTGCAGGTGGTGCGAAAGAAAGGGGGGATGATCGTGGTAACAAATGAAAAAAACGAGCTAATACCTACCAGAACGGTAATTGGGTGGCATGTATGCATTGACTATAGGAAATTGAATGATGGTACAAGGAAAGATCACTTCCCACTACCGTTCATCGATCAGATGTTGGAACGCTTGGCAAGACATTCCTACTACTGTTTCCTAGATGGGATTTCACGATATTTCGATATCCCATCACCCTGGATGACCAAGAGAAGACAACATTTACTTGTCCGTATTTGACATTTGTATACAGCCGGATGCCCTTTAAGCTATACAACACCCCTACTACATTCCAACGATGCATGCTTGAAATCTTCGAGGATTTTGTGGAACATATTATAGAGGTATTCATGGATGATTTCTCCATTTTCGGAAACTCCTTCGATTCATGTCTTGAAAATCTAGAGCAAGGACTGACATGGTGTGAAGAAACAAATCTGGTGTTGAGCTAGGAGTAATGCACTTTATGGTTTGAGAAGGAATCATCTTAGGACACAAAATCTTAAAAGAAGACATCGAAGTTGAGAAGGCGAAGATCAAGACAATTGAAAGGCTACCCCCGCCCACCACGGTCAAGGCAATCCATAGATTTCTAGCTCATAAAGGATTTTATAGGCGTTTCAACAAGGATTTTTCCAAGATTGTGCTGTCGTTGACTAAGCTACTTGAAAAGGATTCCCCATTTAACTTCGACAATGAATGTTTGGTGTCCTTTACTACCTTGAAGGAGAAACTTGTTCAAGCTCCTATCGTGATCACACCCGACTGGAATGCACTTGTAACATCTCGAAATTTTTAAATAAATAATCAGAAAATTTCTGAAAATTTCAACGAGATTAATTAACACAAAAAATGAATTAATTACTTTCAAACTTAATTAAGGGAAAATCGGGAATTTATGAATCTAAAATCCAGCCTCGCAACTATTTGGGCCAGAGAAGGTCGTAATGGGCAATGTCATTTAGACTTGAAATAGTTTGAGGTGGATTGAAAGGATAATCCCAGTTATTTAATTGAGAAAATTATTAAGTGTTAATTAATATAGATTAAGTAAGTGGGAGATACTAGATAAAATTGGAGTCCCGATAAAGTAAATCTGGCCGAGTCAAAGCCGGAAAATATGGATCTCAGTCGGGCATTGTTATCTCCCGTGTCACTGGGTCATCTCACCCGGGGATTTCAGATCTAGTCCATACGGAAATGAAGCCCGTGATACTATAGGGTGCCCTCGTGACGAGACATCCTTTCATCTTTATGTCGTTAAAAAATGAGCGGTTTAAAATTTAGTTAAGTGAAATAAGCTTGATTAAACTTAATTTGATCAAATCAATTGAGACATAAGTCTCAACAATTAATAAGGGCCTAAACAGAAAACCTTTTTCCCTTATTATTTCATACATTCCCACAATGGACAGAGCTTCCTGTGAGTGCGCGGGGAGTCAACACGAAAAGGGGATACGGTCGCCACCTTCCCAGTGAGTGTGCAGAGCCTTTGAGAAGCCACAAAGATCTCGTGATGTTGAGATCTTCAGGGGTTTAAGTAGGGGAGAAGGTGGGGTTCTTCATTCCCCCTTTCCCTACGACCAAGCTGAGCACGACCCTTCTTCCAGTGAAGCTCTAGCACAGTCGGCCGTGCTTCTGTCCCCTCTCATCCTTCCCGTCCATTTTTCTCCGACGAGCAGCCATGAGCGCCGGTTGCGGCTACGCGAACCCCATCCCTATTTCCTTCCCGGCGACGAGCAGATCTGAACTGGCGGGGCTGGGCTATCTCCAACGTGAACCTCCGCCACTTACGAACCAGAGCGTCCTGCCTCCGCTCCCCCTCTGATTAGGCCTGTGATGACAGGCAGTCACTCCCTATCCGGCTGTCTACCCCTCACGCACGCCAATGCCTCCTGGTCCCCTTCACCGGCGAGGCTGTATCCTATAATATGCTCCTCTTTAGTTGAATTTTGTCCGCTGTTTCGACAAGCGGTTCCGGCGACTCCGAACATCGGTGCAATTGGTACCAGGCTGTGAGGATTAAACTTATGAGAATTGATTCGGTGGGGATAAATTGAATAATTTGAAAACAAACTTGTGATGCAGTTAGTCTGTTAAATTTTGATGAGAATATGATGATTGAACCAAGGGTGGAGACTAATCCCTTATTTTTATGCTTGTACAAATAGTTAGAAGTATAATTGTGAATGTTTGTATTAATTTCGGAAGCCTAAAAATAGAGGAGGTGCTGCCCAATTTTTCTCAAAAATTTATGATTAATCTTTCATTTCTAGTGCAAGTATTTGATTAATCCCTTAAGACCATGTTAGATCCTTTAAGTATTCTAAGGATGACGATAGCAAGTTTTTGATTTCTAGTAAATTCTGTATTTTCCATACTCTTTAGAAAAATTAAAATACTTGTTAATAAGGAGCATGCTCGAGTTGTCTTAATGAATTTATTATACTCTATAGAGTCTAAAGTAGGGTATAAGATAAGAATACGGTTTTCTGTATTCCTGAAATTCCGTATTTTTGACTTTAAGGAAAAGGAAAAGGCAAAGGCAAGGCCGCTGCTGCAAAACGACCTAGCCAGCCTTAGAGACTACTTAAACTCAGGTGAGGGAACACAACTAGATACCTTTTGTGTTTTTACCGAATGTTCTTATCTTATTTCTTTAATTGAGATTATATACATGAGTTTATTAACTATGAGGAAATGCTTTGAGTATTACAAGAATGTTTTTATTAATAGCTTTTAGAATTCGAAACATGTTTTAGAAAAAGCATGCGAATAACTCATAAACCTTTCATAAATAGAAATGAAAGATTGATAGAAATATAAGTGTACTGCACTGTACCCACATATTTGCTTGCACCAAAGATGGCTTTATGACAGAGCCAAAGAGTACGATGCTAGGTAGAGAAGGGGTGGTTTTTAAAAACTTTGATTTTAGTCTAAACTATCTATTTTCAAACCCTTCTATTTTCAAAGAATTAAAACCCCCTTTTCGTACCCGTCGAGTGCCTAGTATACGTATATTTATAATATAGCTCAACGGTTGTTGATTGGTCCGACCAGAGAGCTATCGGGTATTGATTGGTCTGCTCGTTTCCACTTTGGTTCCGAAGTATGGAAGTAGGGGTATAGCTGATATTAATATGATTCATGATTATGATATGATTTCACATATTGTCAACCATCTGGTTGTTGATTGGTCCAACCGTGTTGGTTACTCACTTTGATTGGTCAGCCAGGACAATTATGGAAATCATTTTCGGTACCGATGATAAATGATTAAAAAAACTCATATGTGCATATCTTGGGCTTTCTATTGATGTTAGCATGATTCATGTAAATCGATTGAAGATAATGCATCGACACTCATGTTTATATTTTGTATTTATCTTCATACTTTATTACTATCCAGTATATATTTATATTTTACTTGAAATTTCTATTTGTCGATGACATACAGGTATGTTTATACCTAACAGTAGTGTTCGCACCTTACTGAGCTCCTGTAGCTCACCCTTTTGTTGTGTGGAATTTTGCAGGTAGTAGACAGGTTCATAATCATGCCTAGAGTGGAGGACAGGGTCCGGTCTACCCTTAGTTGGATTTGACCGTCAGGTCCCTTATGTTGTATTTGAGTTTGGTGTGTTTGATTTGAGGAGAATTATAAACTCCAATGTATACTTGTATTATATAACTTTATGGCTTGCATTGTTATGTATTTGACATTAAGTTAATTATGGTATTAGAGTTTGTTTTTGGTAAATTCTTAGATTACACAGCCTTAGGTTTGGGGTTCAGTCCCTGACCTGGTTGACGTGATACCTGTCCCCTAACTGGAGATGGGTGTTATATTTAGTGGTATCAAAGCCGGTTTAGTCCCAGGTAACCTAGTTATGGTAAGAGCCTTAGGTGGGAGTATGTACCAGTAGAGTAAGCTAATAATTGTCAGAAGTATTATGAACTTATACTGACACTTTCCCTTTTTATTTTAGAACGCCACCCAAGCGACGTGGTAAACCATCTCGGGTCCCACGTGAGGAACCCGTGGAGGAGCCTGAAGTGGTGGCTCCAGAACAAAGGGAAGCACATGCTAAAGCTTCCCATTCACAACATGGATCGGGATATTACCATAACCCGGGAGTACAACCTGAACCGGGGTATAACCCGGGAATGCAGCTAGGATCGAGGTATAACCCGAGGATACAACAGTTCTTTGTTCAAATGGTGTAATCATTTGCGGCCTTCCCAAACTACCAGCAGCCGAGGCCTATAGAACATGACTTCGTCA
This sequence comes from Dioscorea zingiberensis, assembly GCA_026586065.1. Taxonomy (NCBI): domain Eukaryota; kingdom Viridiplantae; phylum Streptophyta; class Magnoliopsida; order Dioscoreales; family Dioscoreaceae; genus Dioscorea; species Dioscorea zingiberensis. Next base: position 37,843,580 of record CM048821.1, on the reverse strand, counting down.
CTATAGCCTGACAGATGGGAGTCGCATAGTTCACGCGCACTACTGATCCAGCGAAGATAGAAAACTGGTTCGCACACCTGGAGCTGGTTTTCCAGGCCTTGAGGTGACCTAAGGAAGAGAAGGTGACTACTGTCACATTATTGCTGGGACAGGGAGCCCTACAATGGTGGTTGACCCTCATGAGGTACCGTACAGATCAGATGATATTCACATGGACCGAGTTGCGAGCGGCATTTGATTGGATGTTCATGTCCGGGATTTATAGAGACGCGAAGCATCAAGAGTTCTTGCGTCTGGTTCAAGGGAACCTTTTAGTAGCCGATTATGAGGCCAAGTTTACAGACCTGGGGAGGTATGTACCCTCCTATATGAATGAAGAACATGGGAAATGCCAAAGGTTCGAGCAGGGACTTCGAGACGAGATTAGAAACATCATCACTGTATCAGGGCTCTCGGACTTCATAGAGATGGTTGAGGCTGTGCTCAGAGTTGAGTTATGCCTTGACTGACAGAAACAATCGCTGTAAAGATCTAAGAAAAGGAACATGCTCACTTTCCATATGGGAGGCAGCACAAGACCGAGCAAGAAGAGTAATAGTAGTAGCAGTGTTGGCTCATCCTTAGGAGGACAGGGACAGGGCTCCTCAGAGTGGAAGCCCAAGTGTCAGTTCTGTCAAAAGCATCATTTTGGCAATTGCCATTTTGCTACTACGACAAGCCCTGTGATAGTTACATGCTATCATGGCCACCAACAGGGACATTACAGAAATGAATGTCCCTTATTAGTACAAGAGAGTAGGACCGCTCCACAGGTCAGTGCTCTGATTGGCCAGTACACACCATAGGGCCAGGGAGCATCTGTTGTCGGTAGTATAGGAGGCCATCGAGGAGGATCTTCCAGAGGGGGATCTCAAGGATACCGAGGAGGTCGAGGAGTTCAGTCTCAAATGATGGCTCAGGCCTTTGCCATGACACAGCAGGAGGCTGTGAACACCCTCGATGTCATCTCAGGTATGATGCAAATCTTTGGCATCAATGCATGTATGTTAATTGATCCCGGCTCCACACACTCATACATAGCCACCGCTTTCACTTTGCCGACACATATATATGCTACATAGTTAGCTGAACCTATGATAGTATACTCCCCTATAGGGAGCTCAATAATTGTAAAGATAGTGTATGAAGGATGTGATCTGAGGGTAGAAGGTTATCTACTGTTAGTTGATTTGATCCTTATGCGGATCAAAGACTTTGACGCTATCTTAGGCATGGATTGGTTGTTTATCCACTATGCCATCGTCGATTATCACTTGAAGATAATGTGCTTCCAACAACCTAGTGAGGAGGAGCTCTTCTTCTATATGAGGCGAGCTCAGATAGAAGAAGCCTTCTTGGCAAATTTGGTGGAGGCTGAAGCCCCCAAGAAAGATGTACAGGAAATACTTGTAGAGTGTGAATACCCAAACGTATTTCCTGAAGAGCTACCTGGGCTACCCCTGCATAGAGGCGTGGCGTTTTCTATTGAGTTATACCAGGAACAACTCCAATCTCTAAGGCTCCCTACAGAATGGCCCCAGTGGAACTGAAAGAGCTGAAGGCTCAATTGGAGGAACTACTGGAGAAGGGGTTCATCAGACCTAGTGTCTCACCTTGGGGTGCGCCCATATTGTTCGTGAAGAAGAATGATTGTTCCCTAAGGATGTGTATCGACTACCGACAGCTGAACGGGGTCACTATTAGTAATCAATACCCTCTATCCCGCATCGATGATCTTTTTGAACAACTGCGAGAAGCGTGCGTCTTCTCAAAGATCGACTTGATTTTGGGTATCACCGGCTGCTAGTGAAGGAGGAGGATGTGCGAAAGATTGCTTTTCGGAGCCGATATGGGCCTCTTGAATTCTTGGTAATGCCCTTTTTGGATTGATGAATGGACCAGCGGCGTTTATGGGGATGATAAATAGGGTATTTGGACTCTATCTAGACCAGTTCGTTGTGGTCTTCATCGATGATATATTGTTGTACTCTCGGAGTGTTGAGGAGCACGTACACCACCTTAGAACAGAGCTGCAAACATTAAGGAAGCAATAACTATATGCCAACCTCAAAATGTTTGACTTTTGGTTGGGAGAAGTGAAGTTCTTGGGACACGTTGTCTCACCGTCTGGGATCTATGTGGACCCCAAGAAGATTGAAGCAGTAACTAACTAGCAAGCCCCAACCACAGTCAAGGAGATTAGGAGCTTCCTGGGGTTGGCCGGTTACTACAAGCTATTCGTGTAAGGGTTTTCTTCAATTGCTCAGCCTATGACCAAGTTGTTGCGGAAGAATGCAAGGTTCGAGTGGACCCAGAAATGTGAGCAAAGCTTTCAAGAACTGAAGAAACGACTGGTGTCTGCTCCTATCCTCACCTTACCTATAGCAGGCATTGGATTTGAAATTTATTGTGATGCTTCGTACAGGGGCTTGGTTGTGTCTTGATGCAGCAGGGCAAAGTTATTGCCTATGCATCTAGGCAGCTCAAGACTCACAAAGTAAACTATCATGTTCATGATCTGGAGCTAGAGGCGGTGGTCTTTGCTTTGAAGATATGGCGACACTATCTATATGGTGAAGCTTGTAAAATCTTCACTGACCACAAGTGCCTGAAATACTTGATGAGCCAACGAGAGTTGAATATGCGGCAAAGATAGTGGATGGAATTGTTGAAGGATTATGATTGTACTTTCGAGTACCACCCCGGTAAGGTGAATGTAGTAGCTGACGCCTTGAGCAGGAAGACTATAGCACAGTTGGGACCACCAACCTTGCCCACTTCATGAGTTGAGATCAACTGGAGTCCAATTTTCAGTAGATGAGTTGGGGGTGTTACTAGCGAGTTTCCACCTACGCCTAACGTTGATATCACAGATTAAGGAGACTTAACTACAAGACCCCAAGTTAATTAAGCTAGCTTGGAAGCTATAGGGGGGAAGACTTGGTGACTATTCTCTATCTCCAGATGGAGCGGTAATGGTAGGTGCCCGGATTTACGTACCACACAATGATGAGGCCCTCAAACAACAAATATTGGAGGAAGCTCATTGCTCGGCCTATGCTATGCACTCAGGGAGCACAAAGATGTATCGCAACATCAAAGAAAACTACATCTGGAGGAGAATAAAAAAGGATATTGCTGAGTATATGGCTAGATAATAGATCTGTCAGCAAATCAAAGCTGAGCACAAGAAGCCACCTGGGTTGTTGGTACCTCTGGAGATCCTGGAATGGAAGTGGGAAAGGATAGCCATGGATTTTGTGTCCGGTCTACCTCGAACCAATCAAGCCAAGGACGCCATATGGGTTATTATAGATAGACTGACCAAGTCTGCCAATTTCCTTCCGATCAAGACAACTTACTCTCGGGATCGATTAGCACGGATGTACTTAGATCAGATTGTGAGACTACATGGCGTACACATATCGATCAAGTCAGATAGAGACCCGAGATTCACCTCTCACTTCTGGAAGAGTCTGCATAAGGCCTTGGGGACGTGACTAAACTTTAGCATGGCATACCATCCAGAGACAGATGGACAGTCAAAGAGGACCACTCAAATACTTCAGGATCTTCTCCGAGCATGCATTATGGAACTCCCCGGGAGTTGGGACAAGAATCTGGGATTATTGGAGTTTGCGTATAACAACAACTACCAGACCAGCATTGGCATGCCCGCTTATGAAGCATTATACTGCAGGAGATGCGGGAATCCGCTATGCTAGAATGAAGAAGGAGAGGAAGACATTAGGCTCAAAACTGGTTTAGCAACCTCGGAAAAGTTCAAGCTTATTAGAGAACGGCTAAGGAAAGATCAAGATAGGCATCGGGGTTATGCCAACAACCACCACTGGGATTTCATATTCGAAGTAGGAGACGAGGTATTCCTTAAAGTATCCCCATGGAAGGGGGTACTGAGATTCCAAAAACAGGGAAAGCTGAGCCCTCGGTATATCGGGCCGTATAAGATAGTGGATAGGATAGGCCCCGTAGCATACTGGCTTGCCTTACCAGAGGAGCTGTGGAGGTTACACACGTATTTCATATATCGTTACTACGGAAGTGCATTAAGGGTCCAAATCAAGTTCAGTCGGGCATTGTTATCACCCATGACACTGGGGTCATCTAACCCGTGGATTTCGGATCTAGTCCGGTATGGAAATAAAGCTCGTGATACTATAGGGTACCCCTGTGACGAGACATCCTTTCATCTTTATGTCGTTAATAAATGAGGGGTTTAAAATTTAGTTAAGTGAAATTAGCTTGCTTAAACTTAATTTGATTAAATCAATTGAGACATGGGTCACAACAATTAATAAGGGCCTAAATAGACAACCTTTTTCCCTTATTCTTTTATCTATTCCCACAATGGACAGAGGTTCTCTGTGCTTGTGCGGGAAGTCAGCGCGAAAAGGGGATCCGGTCGCCACCTTCCCAGTGAGTTTGCAGAGCCTTTGAGAAGCCATAGAGATCTTGTGATGTTGAGCTCTTCAGGGCTTTAAGTAGAGGAGAAGGTGGGGTTCTTCATTCCCCCTTTCCCCACGACCAAGCTGAGCGCGACCCTCCTTCCGGTGAAGCTCAAGCACCGTCGGCCGTGCTTCTGTCCCCTCTCATCCTTCCCGTCCATTTTTCTCCGACAAGCAGCCACGAGCGCCGGTTACCGCTACGCGAACCCCGTCCCTATTTCCTCCCCGGCGATGAGCAGATCTGAACTGCCGGGGTTGGGCTATCCCCAATGAGGACCTCCGCCACCTACAAACAAGATCGCCCTGACTCCGCTCCCCCTCTGATTAGGCCGGTTACGACCTGGAGTCACTCCCTAGCCGGCTGTCTACCCCTCATGAGCGCAAACGCCTACTGGTCCCCTTCACTGGCGAGGCCGTATCCTGTCATTTGCTCCTCTTTAGCTTACTTCTGTTTGCTGTTTCGACGAGTGGTTCCAGCGACTCCGAACATCGGTGAGGTTGGTACCGGGCTGTGAGGATTGAACTTATGAGAATTGATTCGGTGGGGATATATTGAATAATTTGAAAACAAACTTGTGATGCAGTCAGTCTGTTAAATTTTGATGAGAATGTGATGATTGAACCAAGGATGGAGACTAATCCCTGATTTTTATGCTTGTATGAATAGTTAGAAGTATAATTGTGAATGTTTGTATTAATTACGGGAGCCTAAAAATAGAAGAGGTGCTGCCCAATTTTTCTCAAAATTATGTGATTAATCTTCCATGTCTATTGAAAGCATTTGATTAATCCTTTCAGAGCATGTTAGATCCTTTTAGTATTATAAGGACGAAGATAGCAAAGTCTTCGATTTCTAGTAAATTCCGTATTTCTCCATGCTCTTTAGAAAAATGAAAATAATTGTTAATTAGGAGCATGCTCGAGTTACCTTAATGAATTTATTATACTCTATAGAGTCTAAAGTAGGGTATAAGATAAGAATACGGTTTCCGTATTCCTAAAATTCCATAGTTTTTATTTTAAGGAAAAGAAAAAGGCAAGGCCGCTGTTGCAGAAAGACCTAGCCAGCCTTAGAGACTACTTAAGCTCAGGTGAGGGAACACAACTGGACAACTTTTGTGTTTTTACCGAATGTTCTTATCATATTTCTTTAATTGATATTATATACAAGAGTTTATTAACTATTATGAAATGTCTGAGTATTACAAGCATATTTTTATTGATAGCTTTTGGAATTCAAAACATGTTTTAGAAAAAGCATGCGAAAAACTCATAAATCTTTCATAAATGGAAATGAAAGATTGATAGAAAATTAGTGCACTGCACAGTACCCACATACATGCTTGCACCCGAGGTGGCTTTATGACAGAGCCAGAGAGTACGATGCTAGCTAAGGAAGGGTTGGGTTTTTAAAAACTTTGATTTTAGTCCAAACTATCTGTTTTAAAACCCTTCTGTTTTCAATGAATTAAAACCCCCTTTCCGTCCCCGTCGGGTGCCTAGTATACATATATATATACTAACCTCAACGGTTATTGATTGGTCCGACCTGAGAGCTGTCGGGTGTTCATTGATCCGCTCGTTTCCACTCGGGTTCTGCAATATAAAAGTAGGGGTGTAGCTAACATTAATATGATTGATGATTATGATATGATTTCACATATTGTCAACCTTTCGGTTGTTGATTGGTCCAACCGTGTTGGTTTCTCGCTTCGATTGGTCAGCCAGGACAATGATGGAAATTATTTCCGGTACTGATGATAAATGATTAAAGAAACTCATATGTGCATATCTTGGGCTTTCTGTTGATGTTAGCATGATTCATGTAAATCGATTGAAGATAATGCATCGACACTCATGTTTATATTTTGCATTTATCTTCATACTTTATTACTGTCCAGTTTATATTTATATTTTACTTGAAATTTGTATTTGTCGATGACATACAGGTATGTTTATACATGACAGTAGTGTCCGTACCTCACTGAGCTCCGGTAGATCACCCTTTTGTTGTGTGGAATTTTGCAAGTAGTAGAAAGGTTCATGATCATGTCTAGAGTGGAGGACAAGGTCCTGTCTACCCTTAGTTGGCTCTGACCATCGGGTCCCTTATGTTGTATTTGAGTTTGGTGTGTTTGATTTGAGGAGAATTATAAACTCCTATACAGACTTGTATTATATAACTTTATAGCTTGTATTGTTATGTATTTGACATTAAGTTAATTATGGTATTAGAGTTTGTTTTTGGTAAATTCTTAGATTACACAGCCTTAGGCTCCGGGTTCACTCCCTGACCTCGCTGGTGTGACGCCAGTCCCCTAATTGGAGATGGGTGTTACAACATTATTTGAGCTCATGTGCGATGCGAGCGATTATGCAATTGGGGCAGTATTGGGGCAGCGTAGGGACAAGCATTTCCAACCTATCTACTACGCTAGCAAGACCTTCACAGATGCACAAGAGAAGTATATTACTACCAAAAAGGAACTCTTGGCTATAATGTTCACTTTTGATAAATTTTGTTCCTACTTGGTGCTGTCACAAGTCATACTCTATACTGACCACTCCGAATTACATTATCTTCTAAACAAGACTGACGCCGAACCACAGCTAATCCGTTATGTCATATTGTTACGAGAGTTTGGCTTGGAAATCAGTGATAAACAAGGAGCAGAAAATCTGGCCGTTGACCATCTATCTTTGCTAGAAGATCCCAATAGGAGCATCTTGAAGCAAGGGGACATCAATGAGTTATTTTGGGTGGAATATCTTTACAGTATACAAGCAGTAGAAGAAGAATTGAAACCGGTGAATGGTGGTAAAGAGCCCCCTTGGAGGATTTCTTCCTAAGAGTTATACCTATCAACAAAGGAAGAAGTTTTTCCCTGACCTGAAACACTATATGTGGGATGACCCATATCTATTTCGGGCATGTGCCTGCCAAAAAGTTAGGTATGCGTTTCAAGAGAAGAAGGATGGAAAATTCTGGAGCATAATCATGCCGAGCCTACGGGTGGCTACTACAGCGCAAACAAGACGACTAGAAAGACCCTTGACTTCAGCTTCTATTGGCCAACATTGATTTAGCATGCATAGAGACATGTACAATTATGTGATAAGTGTCAGCGCATGGGCAATATCTCTCGTCATGATGAAATGCCTCAAGGATCAATGCAAGTATGCAAAGTATTTGATATATGGGGGATAGACTTCAAGGGGCCCTTCCCAAATTCTCATGAGAATAAATATATCCTAGTTACGGTTGATTATGTGTCCAAATAGGTTGACGCACAAGCTCTACCTACCAATGATGCTAGGGGGTGGTCAAATTCCTAAAGAAGTTGTTTTCCAGATTCATTACGCCAAGAGCTATTATTAGTGATCGAGGTACCCATTTTTGCAACATACAGTTCACAAAGGTCCTTAAACGGTATGAAGTTGTACACAAAACCTTAACTCCCTATCACCACCAAACAAGTGGGAAAGTAGAGGTCTCCAACTGGGAACTAAAGAGGATCCTTGAGAAAACAATCATGCATCATCGGAAGGATTGGGCTCACAAGCTAGATGACGCACTTTGGGCCTACCGCACTGCATATAAAACTCCCATAAAGAGCACCCCTTACAGACTTGTGCATGGAAAGGCTTGCCATTTACCTGTGGAGCTCAAACAAAGACATACCGGGCCATTAAGTTTCTTAATTTTGATCCATCTCTTATAGGAACAAAGCAAAAAATTCAATTGAATAAATTGGATGAGTAGCGATCCATGGCCTATGAAAATTCTAGATTATATAAGGAGCGAGTCAAACAGCATCATGATTCGCTAATTAAGCAACACAGACACTTCAAAGAAGGATATTAAGTATTGATCTTCAATTCGCGACTCAAGCTATTTCCCGGTAAGCTGAGATCCAAATGGTTTGGGCCATATATAGTTACCAAGGTCTATCCACATGGAGCTGTAGAAATCAGTCACAAGGAAAAGGGCAGATTTAAGGTGAATGGACACATGTTTAACATATACCATGATGGAAGTTCTCCTAAGAAGACTTGTAAGGGAATTCATCTTTTTGAGCCACCATGAGGTAGACCTCACAAGTATGTCAAGCTAGTGACATTAAACAAGCTCTGCTTGGGAGGCAACCCAAGTTCTTCAGAAAAGCTCTTTTAATTTTCAATAACTAGATTTGATTAATCTTAGCTTTCTAATAATTCGATGAAATCACTAATCAAATATTGTTTTTTTTTCCTTCTTGATTTGAGCCTATAACTAGAATCATCATTGTAGAAGAGTGGACAATTAGCGTTATGCTATGTTGAACCCTAGATAACCTATATGGTATTGAGTCACACGGGAGACCACACGGGCGCCTGAGCACCCATGTAGTGCTCGGGATGTGCACACGGGAGCCTTCGCGTGGCAACTGAGCACCTGTAGAGCGCTCGGGTAGTGTGCACTAGTGTAGTTGTCGGGATTTGAATATGAAAGAGCGCAGATGAGTTATGCGGGGAGGCACGCACACCCGCCAAACTCATCAATTAAAGTACACGGTCACCCACACGGGCGCATGCACCTGTGTGGCACATAAAAACTGCTTGAATACGGGTGAGTTGATTCATTGACCGCACACCTATTATTTAAATCCTAGCTCCGTGTTAGCGTTTTCCCTATTCCGTTAACTGTTTTCCCCCTGAAACTTTCCTCCGCACTCTCCCACCATTGTAGCATCGTTTCTACCGTGAAATCAATCCGAGTCTTAGGTAAGGATCTCGATGCACATCCCATTTTTGTAGGGTGTACACGATGCCCAAATCTCTCCTTTGCTGTGTTGTATGCGCGAGTGGACTGAAATCATAGGTTATTTGATTGTATATTGAATGGAATGCATTTTCTTTCAAAAGTTTGTTCCATGAATCTTCTGTACGTGCGCGCGTCACATCGACCACCCCGTGTAAGTCCCGTGGACGTCCCCTTTTGCTTACACGGGGTGTGCCACATGGGAGTGTGCACCCGTGTGGTAGCCTATTTATGGGGCCTACAACACAGTTTCTATTGATTTAACTCTCATCTAAACCACACTCTATTTCATCTCATTGCAGGCATGCGAAGGAACAAGAACGTCACAAGCAAGGGCCAGAAATGAAAGAGGGGCAAGGGTTCATCCTCCTCGGCTCCTCGATTCCTTTACAGCCGGTACAAGGGGCATTACGAAAACCTAGTCACGAAGCCGTTCTGCCCTACAAGTTTTATCAACTAGACTGTACCCCATGAGCCAGGCATTGAAGCCGCAGTGCGGAGTTGGTCTCTTTTGGAGGGTGGGACTGGTTGTTAGCCATTTTGGAGACGATATAAAGAGACCTAGTGCTAGAGGTATTAAGCAGCTTTCAGGTTTCCCGAACCCATTTTACTGCAGGGAGATCCCAAGCCATTACATTTCAGTTGCGGGGAAAGATAAAGCGAATAAGCATTACAGACTTCTCAGTGCGCATGGGACAATATAAGTAGCATTACACATTTAAAAAGGAGCATACAGAGTTGGAGGTAGACATTCCACCGGGCATGTCCTTTGATAGATACTAGCGGCAAATTACTCACGGCCTGGATGTGAACCAGCGGAAGGCATCCTACATTGCCAACCCGGTTCACCACTGCTACCTGCAAACCATTATTAGCAGTTCGATCCGCCGGTCGAGATGATAGCACCAGGGTCATCACACACGACGACCTACTGAGTATGTACAACATGATAAAGCGATACCCCTACATCTTGGGCATTATATCGCTGACTTCATAGCTCATCAGGGCCACTACGTGAGACTTTGGGCGATCTCTGCAAGGCCTTACATCACGAGGCTTATCAGGGTCATGGGGCTGCATGGAGATGTTTAGGGAGTGGAGCGGATCCACACCATAGAGCCCTTAGGATTCCAGATACTCTGACTAATGGACATGATCAAATATAATACACTTGGTTATATCCTCATGCGTCACGCCCGCAGAGATAACCAGACCCGTGATGATAATGAGGAACCCCCAGCCGCTCCACCAGCCACTCCACCAATCGGAGGTGAGATTGTTCTACTGACACCACAACCTTCCCCTACTGGAGACTTCTAGCAATTTATTCAACGCCTTGACGAGCTCAAGGGAGGACAACAACTCATTATTACGGCCTAGCAGCATATCATCGATGATCAGAGTACACTCAGGCCGACCAGCAGCGCCTTAGTGAGGCCCTCCCTGAAAAGTAGAGACAGGTCCTAGTAGAGAAGGAGCAAACACGGTGGGACATCCGCTAGATCTTGGCCTTGCTCCATGCTCTAGATCTCTACCTCCAACCCATCACGCCCCATCATCCTCTTGATCAGCACCCCCCTCACCCCCTGTTGCTCTCACACCGCTATCATCAGCAGTACCTGCCCCTCCAGCTTATCATCACCAACAATTGTAGCCCCGACACCACTTGACGACGAGTAGATCTTATTATCTTGGATCAGGATTTGTATCTTCATTTTATGTCTCATTTAGCAAGGGACTAGCCTTGTTAAACTTGTTATTTTCATATTGTATAGTGACTTTTTGTACTTCTTCTTTTTCATTATGTGGGATGTGTTCTTTTGATCACCCCTCCTCCTCCGTAGGAATGAAAGAAAAGATTTTTGATGATGCTCTAGGAATTCATACCGCATTCGGAAACACTTTGGAATGATCATATCGAACAGGGGAAGTCTCAGTGTGCCCTCTCCTTTGAATTTCATTTCGTATTCCTTATAATGTCATGCTTTAATGTTGCATTGGGAATAATGTAAATTTTTAAGTGTGGAGATGGGTAGCTGAATAGCTAATTAATTCATTACATATTTTTTCCAATTTCATTCTTGAAAATCTTTAAGTGTGGAGATGGTGTATCATGAATTCATTGCAAATCTTTACATGTGAAATGCATGCTTAGTATACACCGTTGACGGCTTGTTGACAAAATGTTTCAATTCTATTTTACTCTTAGTCTTCACCAAATGAGCAGAATTTTTTCAATTTTCCCATAAAACACCCCGTACATTTAGAGAAAATCCATGTGATTATCATATTCTCTAGTGACATTAGATAACCCATTGCAATGTTTCCTTGATTTCTATTGCTAAGCATTCCACTCAATGGTCCAAGAGGGTTCGTGGAACTAGTCAAACTCCTAGCCCTTGCAAGTAGAGTCATGAGAAATGAATAAATTGTGCATATAGAATAGGAGAATAAGAACCAAGATATTGCTCCTCTACTCTTAGTGACAAAGAAAGCTTGAGTTTTTAGCAACTAATCAAAGTACTTCTCAAGCGGAAAAAAATCACTTATAAACATGAGCGCATATATGTAGAACTATATTTCTCCAAGTTGTTGGGTGTTCTAGTGCCTAATTAGTATGTGCATCTCTCAGAATAGATAATCTACACTCTATGTTCATCTTTGGTCACCCAGAAAGTCAGATCCATTAGGGATGCCCTGCCGCAATATTTATAAAAAGAAAAAAAAATAAAGAAAAAAATGAATGAAAAAGAACAAAAAGATGTTTTATTTTCATACGGGGGGCTAGCCGTACATATTGCACTTAGGATCTCAAAACCCTCTAGAGTCCACTGAGAGTATTCTTGTCATTTTAAGACTTGGAAACATGGTATGTGGAATGAGGGTTTTATCTAGAACTGTATCAAATAGTTTCACGGGATTGATCTAACCCTAGGGGGTTGAAATAAGGGAATACACGTCATTGGTGAAGCTTATAATGAAGTAGAATTGCAATTATTTTATAGCCTTAGGTTGAAGACTTATCAATTCTTTAATTTTTCTTTTTGTTTGCTTGAGGACAAGCAAACGTTTAGTGTGGAGATGTTATGATAAGCGTTCAAATGACCATAATTTTATATCACCTTCATGTACATTCTTGCATGCAATATGGAGCAATTATGGCTCATTGGTACTCAATTTGTGTTAATTTTTATTTACAAGGCATTTGAAGGCCTCAAGACCAAATTGGAAGCATTTCAACATTAAACGAGGAAAAATTCAGTGCAGGACAAATTATACGGGCGTGTGCGCAATTTCTCGCGCTTGTGTGAAATTATGCGGGCACTCAGACGCCCTGTGAGATCAGTCGTGTAGCCTTCCTGAGAAGCACACAGGCTGATACAGGCCTATGAGGTAACTAGTGGGGACAACCTGAGAGCCGCCGGGCACTCAGGCGTCCCGCGTGAGCTGTCATCTGCACAACCAGAGGAGTATATGGGTGGACACTCACCCATGTAGCAACCCGTATAAAAAGAGATTTGGGCTGACCAGACTTAATTTTTCTCAATTTTAGACTTATGCGAACCCGATTGGATCCAGACCTTTTGGAGACTATAAATACATTCATTAGGGTTTTGAAAGGGAGTTCCTAATGGGATAGTCCACTATCCTTGGAGCTTCTCCTCGCTATCGACTATCATCTACCCATCAAGCTAGGGCATCATCGACATCGAAGGAGCAGCTCTTCATCGGGGATGGTAGGAGGCAACTAAAGAGAGCGGCTCCTTCATATGTATTGTAACGCCCCCAAATCCGAAAGCTCCAGATCGGGTGCGTTAATCTCAAAAAATAGCTTAAACATACATAATCCTTACATAATTTATTATATCTTCCAAGATCATAATGATCAAAAGTTTAGGAGTTTAGAAGTTTAGGACACCAAATACAATATTACAAACTCTTATACATAAACAAGATACTAAAACATAAATTTAAACTCTCAAGCGCTGTCAAGAGTCCTATTATGCAACTTCCTTCCTTAGACTTCTAGTTCACCAGGGGTTGGAAATAAAAGAAACAAAGGGGTGAGCTGAAATAGCCTAGTAAGGTAAACATGAACTGTGAGAGTAAAGAATAACATAAGCATCAAACATAGGAAATAATTTCATGAACAGTCTGGATGTCATAACATAAAATTGTTAGGGCTAACCGCCATGACACCATACTTCTTATCCATTGGATCTTCCCATTCCAGGGACATGTTTTACCCAATGCATTGGAGGGCTGTATAATTCTGGGCCCACCCGTCAACTTAACATTTGTCTAGACATGCAAATGAAGCATTTAATCACATAGGAACATAAAGGATTTCAAAAATTTTATTTTCATGAGGCAAGAAAATATAGTCATTTTAGCGTGTAATAGAGCATAAAAAAAAATCCATCCATGGAAGGCTTCAAGGTTAATCCATGGAATCCAAAAAAAACATTGCAAAGAAAAGGGTAACTTTACCCCGTCAAGAAAGTGGATCCCTTACCTTTCTTCCTGGTTAAGCTTTCTGGTAATTTGCTGTGTCACCAAAATATCCAAAAGTCATTCCTTTGGAAAAGGTTTTAATTTCTTGCTTATTCATTTTTATATATATTCCACTTTTTTCCATTTTCTTATTAAAGTCTCGGCTCCCACGTAAGAGGTCATTCCCTTAAAGAATTTTAATATCACATCCTTTGAGTCAATTTTTATTTAGTCTATTTTTATATTAGCATAAAAAGTGAAAAGTTGCCACTATAAATTATTATCCACTCACAGGAAAAAATTATATATACACTTAGTATTGTGGGAACACTTAACAAAGGTTATTATCCGTCCAACCATATATGTGTAACTGACAATGAAGGCGAATATCTATACATATATGTGGATATATTATATATGTATAACCGACCAAAATACAGACACCTATATATATATATATATATATATATATATATACTCTCACGGACAAAAACTTTAAAAGAATAGAGAAATTAACAGAAGTTTTACCTTTGACCCAAATCTTGATTTTGCCAGAACCTCCCTTAAGAAAACTTCGAAAAGAGAGAAAGAAAAATAATGAAAAATAGCTACAAAAAAAATCCTTCTCTCTCTCTCTACTTTTTTTCCCCTCTCTCTTCTTTTTCGCTTTCTTTCTCTTCTTTCCTCCTTTTTCTTCTTTCCTTTTTTTCTTTTCTTCTTTTCTTCTCTCCTGACTGTTTCTCTTCTTTCTCTTTTTCTCCCTCCACCTGCCTTCTCTTCTTCTCTTTCTTTCCTTCTTTCTCTATTTCTCTCCCTCTCTTCCTTTATTTCTTTTCTCTTCACTCTTCCTTCTCCCCTAACCGATTCCCTCTCCTCCTCCTTTCTTTCTTATCATCCTATTTCATACCAACTGAGCCTCAATTTATAAAGGATTGAGGTGGTGGAAGGGACTCATCTTCCAAGCAGTTGCTCATTTTTATTTTTTATTTTTTTATTTTTTTTAATTAATTAATTAATTAATTAATTAATTAATTATTATTAAAAAATCAAGGAATAAAGCTTCGGCCAAACTTCCTTCGATATTATATTTTATTATTATATTTATTTTTATTATTTTTATTTTTATTTTATTATTTTTTTAATTAGTAAATCTTATTCTTTTACAACATTTATTTAAATTTATTTAAATACTATTAATCTGAAAAATTCGGGTATTACATTTCTCCCCCCCATAAATAAATTTTGTTCTCGAAATTTAAATCTTACCTCAAGATATGAAATGTTGTGGGTATTTTTGTTTCATAGCCTCCTCTTATTCCCAGGTTGCCTCTTCAATCAAGTGATTCCTCCATAAAACATTTACCAAGAATGTCTTTTTGGTCCGTAGTAATTGCTCCCTTCTGTCTAGGATTTGTACTGGTTGTTCTTCATAGGTTAAGTTTTTATCGAAATGTATCAGTTTTTGACTCAACACGTGTGCTGGATCTAACATATACTTCTTTATCATCAAGATATGAAATACATCGTGGAGATGTGATAGGCTTGGCCGCAATGCCAAACGATAGGCTAATGCTCCAATTCTCTCCAGTATTTCGTATGGTCCAATGTATCTTGGACTCAACTTCCTTTTCTTTCCAAACCCCATTACACCCTTCCAAGGTAATATTTTCAAGAAGACATGTTCACCTACCTCGAATGCCAAATCTCTACGTCGATGGTCTGCATAACTCTTCTATCTACTTTGTATTGTCCTCATGTGTTGTTGAATCCTGCACACCTTCTCTGTTGTTTCTTGAACCAGCTCTGGACACAACAGTTTCCTCTCTCCTGCTTCATCCCAACACTTTGTGGTACGACACCTTTCCCATAAAGGGCCTCATACGGAGCCATTTGTATACTGGAGTGAAAACTATTATTGTAGGAGAATTCCACTAATGATAGATGTTGATCCCAACTACCTTGAAAGTCAAGTGAGCAAGCTCAACATGACTTCTAAAGTTTGAATAGTCCATTCTAATTGACTGTCTGTCTGTGGATGGTAAGCAGTGCTAAGGTTCAACTTCATATTTAAACACTTCTGCAGACCCTTCCAAAAATTTGATGTAAATCTTGGATCTCGATCAGAAACAATAGATAGTGGCACACCATGCAATCGTACGACTTCTTTAATGTAGAGTGGAGCTAATTTTTTCTAAAGGAAAATCCTCTCGTATTGGAATAAAGTGACCATCTTTGCTAATCGGTCCACTATTACCCAGATTGAATTATGCCCTTTTGTCGTCTTTGGTAGCCCTGTGACAAAATCCATTGTCATATTTTCCCACTTTCACGCTAGTATTAGTAGTGGTTGTAAGACGCCCTTTGGTAGTTATCGTTCAACCTTCACTTGTTGGCACACTATACATCTAGATGTGAAATCAGCAATCTCTCTTTTCATATTTTCCCACCAATAATGTTCTCTAAGATCCTTGTACATTTTAGTGCTGTCAGGGTGTATAGAGAACGTCGAGTTATGTGCCTCTTCTAGCAATTCTCTCTTCAAATCTGGTGTAGACGGCACACATAATCTCATGCCAAATCTTAGTATGCCATCTTCGTTGATATTGAAGTCAGGAAGTTTGTCGTTTCGTACAGCTTCAAATTTCCTTTGTAGGCTGTGGTCATCTTCTTGGGCTTTCTTGATTCGATCTTGAAGTGAAGGTTGGGCGATTATTTGCGCTATATAGCTTTGTATCCCTGGCCTCACCACCTCCAAGTTTATTTTGTTCATATCTTTTATTATGGACTTCTGCCCAGTTAGCATCATTGCTAGCATTCTAGTATTCTTCCTACTCAACGCAACGACCACCTTGTTGGGTTTTCCGGGGTGATAGTGAATGGTACAATTGTAGTCTTTGAGTAGTTCCAACCACCTTCTTTGTCTCATATTCAACTCTTTTTGTGTGAATATATACTTTAGACTTTTATGGTTCGTGTATATATCACATCTTTCACCATAAAGGTAGCGACGCCATATTTTCAAGGCAAAAATTACCGCGGCTAACTCCAAGTCATGTGTAGGATAGTTTTGCTCGTGTGTCTTAAGTTGGCGTGATGCATAAGCTATTACTTTATCATTTCGCATCAACACGCAACCAAGGCCTTTCTTTGAGGCATCGCTATAGACTACAAACGTTCCACTTCTTGAAGGTAATGCTAGCACAGGTGCACTTACAAGCCTTTGCTTTAGCTCCTTGAAACTGTCTTCACATTCCTCGGTCCACATAAATTTAATGCCCTTCCGTGTTAATTTCGTTAGTGGATTAGCCAGTCGAGCAAAGTTCTCTACAAACCTTCGATAGTAACCCGCAAGCCCAAGGAAACAGCGAATCTCCATCACAGTTGTTGGTCTGGACCACTCCTCAATGACTTTTGTTTTTGCAGGGTCTACTAATATCCCTTCATTGGTAACCACGTGACCCAGAAACGCCACTTGTTGTAGCCAAAATTCGCATTTACTTAACTTGGCATACAACTTCTTCTTTTTGAGTGTTTGTAACACAATCGTTAGATGGTCTTCGTGCTCCTTCTGGCTCTTCGAGTATATGAGGATATCATCAATAAAGACTACCACAAACTTGCCTAAGTAGCCATGGAAGACTCTATTCATTAAGTCCATAAATACCGTTGGAGCATTAGTTAGTCCAAAGGGCATCACTATGAACTCATAATGCCCATATTTCGTTCGAAATGCGGTTTTCGGAATATCCTCTTTTCTCACCTTCAGCTGATGGTATCCAGATCTAAGATCAATCTTCGAAAAGTATTGGGCACCCTGAAGTTGATCAAACAAGTCGTCTATCCTTAGCAAAGGATACTTGTTTTTGATGGTGATGCCGTTAAGTTCTCGGTAGTCAATACAGAGTCTCATTGATCCATCCTTCTTTTTAACAAAGAGGATGGGTGCTCCCCAGGGTGACACACTAGGTCGAATAAATCCCTTGTCTAGCAATTCTTGTAACTGCTTCTTTAATTCCTCCAACTCCACTGGTACCATTCGGTATGGACTTTTAGATATCTGCTTGGATCCATGTATTAACTCTATAGAGAACTCCACTTCTCGGTCGGGTGGAGGCCCAGGTAACTCTTCGGGAAATACCTCTAGATATTCTTGAACAACTGGCACAGTTTCCACTCTTGCACTCTATTTTGTTGCCTCTGTAATATGTGCGAGATAACCTTCACCATGCTTCCTTAATATTTTTCGTGCCTCGAGATAAGATATTAGAACCGGAGTTCTATTTAGCTCTCGACATTTATATACTAGCTTTGGTTGTTTTAAGAAGTTGAATACGACTTCTTTCTTATGACAATTGATGGTTGCCCGATTGGTAGAGACCCAATCCATGCCAAGAATAACGTCAAATTTAACTATAGGAAGTGTTACCAGATCGGCTGGAAATGACTTTCCGCAAGTGTTAACAGGGCACGCTCTATAGACTCTTGACGTAGTTATCACACCGCCATTTGGTGTTTTCACAGATAGTTCAACACCCAATTTTTGATGAGGCATATTTATATAATATAAAAGACTGCGTGGAGCCGGAATCAAATAATGTATAAGCATCTTTTGAGCATACAGATAAGGTACCTTTCACCACGTCATTTGCTTGTTCCACCTCAACAGTTGTGATGGCAAATATTCATGCTTGCTCTTTTGGTTGTTGCGGTTGCTGTTGTTGATTCCCTCCAGCCAGCTTCAGTTTAGGACATTCGTTGGCATAATGTCCAACCTCATTGCAGTTGAAGCATTTAACTCCAAGTTGTGTATTTTGAGCTGATCTCAGGGCTTGGTGTTGGTTATTCGGTTGTGGTTCTCAAAGCTTCACGTCTCCTTGACAATCTCGTGCTTGGTGTCCTTCTTTTCCGCAATTAAAGCATCTCCCTGAGCAAAGTAAATAGTCGCCAAGGTGTTTCTTCCCACACTTTTGGCACGTAGAGCGTGCTATCTTTTTCCCCTCGAATTTAACTTCCTTTGAACTCCCAAATTGGTGTTCCATTTTCCTTTTCTTGTCATTGTGGTTTCGGGATTACAGGAAGTTAATGTGTTCCAGTTCCACATTTGTTGCACACCTGACAATAGCTTCGTAGTTTGCAAATTCTAACATAGCTAATGACCTTCGTATTCCTGGCTTAAGACTTTGGTAGAAACGATGAATTTTCTTCTGCTCGGTAGTAAATAAGTGTGGGGCATACCTCCCTAGTCTGGTGAAATTTGACTTATACACAACGACCCTTTCATCTTCCTTTTGTTTGAGGCCTAAGAATTCATCTTCCATTCTGATAATCAATGTCTCGGGAAAGTATTTATTCATAAATAGCGCCTTGAAATCTTCCCATCCTATGGTGTCGATTTCTTTTCTCGCCTTTGTATTTTTTATTAACGCCCACCACTGATCAGCCTCCCCATCTAGCCGATAGATAGCTAACTTTGCCTTTTGGCGGTACGAGCACCCCATTACCGCAAAAATTTTCTCCAATGAGTTAATCCATCCCTCAGCTATAATTGGGTCAGTTGACCCACTGAACGATGGAGGATGTTGCCTCATAAACTGCTCCACCGTAACTGTACCCGATTGTGCTAGCGTTGGTTGTTAACTTTGATTCAAGTTTCCAGCCATGACTTGTGCTAGCTGTGTTAAAATAGCTGGTATATTCTCCATTCCTTCCTCGTCGGTATTGGTCGAACATTCAGCACAGACACATCCTGAGATTGGTCGTCGGTAGATGATTGGTCTTTTGCCATTTCTTTCTAAGACGGAAATGGGTTAGCATATTCTCATATCCTTTCAAATTTTAGTAATAATCACTTAAAAACCGTATGCCATTAATCTTAATAAGAGACTCTATCGAGAAAATATTTCATGTCAACGTTCTACTTGCGTTATTCTGTCCTAAACTCAAAACTATCTAAACTCAACTCTGATACCAACTGTAATGCCCCCAAATCCGGAAGCTCTAGATCGGGTGCGTTAATATCAAAACATAGCTTAAACATACATAATCCTTACATAATTTATTACATCTCCCAAGATCATAATGATCAAAAGTTTAGGAGTTTAGAAGTTTAGGACACCAGATACAATATTACAAACCCTTATATATAAACAAGATACTAAAACATAAACTTAAACTCTCAAGCGCTGTCAAGAGTCCTATTACGCAACTTTCTTCCTTAGATTTCTAGTTCACCTAGGATTGGAAATAAAAGAAACAAAGGGGTGAGCTAAAATAACCCAGTAAGGTAAACATGAACTGTGTGAGTAAAAACATGAACTGTGAGAGTAAAGATATTGAAATAACATAAGCATCAAACATAGGAAATAATATCATGAACAGTCTGGACGTTATAACATAAAATTGTCAGGGCTAACCGCCATGACACCATACTTCTTATCTACTAGATCTTCCCATTCCAGGGATATGGTTTACCTAATGCATTGGAGGGTTGTATAATTCCGGGCCCACCCTTCAACTTAACATTTGTCCAGACATGGAAATGAAGCATTTAATCACATAGGAACATAAAGGATTTCAAAAATTTCATTTTCATAAGGAAGCAAGAAAATATAGCCATTTTAGCGTGTGATAGAGCATAAAAAAAATCCAACCATGGAAAGTCTTCAAGGTTAATCCATGGAATCCAAAAAAAACATTGCAAAGAAAAGGGTTAACTTTACCCCGTCAAGAAAGTGGATCCCTTACCTTTCTTTCAAGTTAAGCTTTCTGGTGATTTCCTGTGTCACCAAAATATCCAAAAGTTATTCCTTTGGAAAAGGTTTTAATTTCTTGCTTATTCATTTTCATATATATTTTATTTTATTTTTCCATTTTCTTATTAAAGTCTCAGCTCCCACGTAAGAGGTCATTCCCTTAAAGAATTTTAATATCACATCCTTTGAGTCAATTTTTATTTAGTCCATTTTTATATAAGCGTAAAAAGTGGAAAGTTGCCACTATAAAATATTATCCACTCACAGTACGAAATTATATATACACTTAGTATTGTGGGAACACTTAACGGAGGTTATTATCCGTCCAACCATATATGTGTAACCGACCATAAAGGCGAATATCTACACATATATGTGGATATATTATATATGTATAACCGACCAAAATACAGACACCTGTACATATATATATATATATATATATATATATATATATATATATATATATATATATATATACTCTCACGGACAAAAACTTTAAAAGAATCGAGAAATTAACAATAGTTTTACCTTTGACCCAAATCCTAATTTTTCCATAACCTCCCTTAAGAAAACTTCGAAAAGAGAGAAAGAAAAATAATGAAAAATAGCTACAAAAAAATCCTTCTCTCTCTCTCTCTCTCTCCCTTTCTCTACTTTTTTTCCCTCTCTCTTATTTTTCCCTTTCTTTCTCTTCTTTCCTCCTTTTTCTTCTTTCCTTCTTTCTTTTCCTCTTTTCTTCTCTCCTGACCGTTTCTCTTCTTTCTCTTTTTCTTCCTCCACCTGCCTTCTCTCCTTCTCTTTCTTTCCTTCTTTCTCTATTTCTCTCCCTCTGTTTATTTCTTTTCTCTTCACTCTACCTTGTCCCCTAACCGATTCCCTCTCCTCCTTTCTTTCTTATCATCCTATTTCATTCCAATTGAGCCTCAATTTATAAAGGAGTGAGGCGGTGGAAGGGACTCATCTTCCAAGAAGTTACTATTTTTTATTTTTTTATTATTTATTTATTTATTTATTATTATTATTATTAAAAAATTCAGGGAATGAAGCTTCGGCCAAACTTCCTTCAATATTATATTTTATTATTATATTTCTTTTTTATTATTATTATTATTTTATATTTTTTTAATTAGTAAATCTTATTCTTTTACAACTTTTATTTTAATTTATTTAAATACTATTAATCTGAAAAATTCAGGTATTACATGTATTGTTCCCATAATCATTTGTAAGCGCACTAGGTTAGTAATTCACCTCAAGAGAGTGAACGAAAGCACCTTAGGAATCCTTTGTCCAATAGATTGCAACTATTAGTCTTGGCATTCGTTGTCTATCTTTTTGAGAACCCGAGGGGGACTCATCGCCCGGATGCCCTCCTTTTATGATTGATTGCTCTAGTGATTTTACCACTCTCTTATTCAAATTCAATTTCTCTTGTTAGAATTAGCAATTAGGTTTAATTAGTACTCAACCCACAATCTAGGATAGACTAGATGATAGGTGAGCAGTTAGTACTAGTACTTTACATAGTTCCTGAAGATCGATACCCGACTTCTTTAAGTCTACTTTATTACTTGTTCCGACCAGTATACTTGCAATAGTATCGGGTCGCAATCATAGGGAATCTAATTCTTGGAAAGACTATGGGAACAAGGCATATTAAGGATTCGCTCTCCTTAGTACCTGATCTCACGGCCCACTCATAGTCCCCTCTATTGAGGTATGCACGCACATGGGGAGGCGTTCGCTTCTTCCCCTGGTGCATTAGATTGGATAATCTAGGCTGTCGTAAAATAGATTACCAATGCAATGAATGACACTCAATAGATTCAATATGGAAAGGCAATTAAATAATTATTAACATTCAATATCAAAGTTTAGACATAAACCCAAGTGTTCATCATGCCCGAATACCTACAAACCTAGTTCCCAATCAAAGGGTAACTTTAACACCCTTATCCTTTTCAGGACCCAGGTGTCACACCAGCCAGATCTAGAGAATGAACCCCAGACCTAAGGCTGTAAATTGCTAATGAACTATGAAATTAATAACATGCGGAAGGTAAATAAGCAAACATATTATAACATAATCCTCAAACCTAGATATTGTTTAATACATCACCAAATAAAAATATTGTCTCAGACTTAAAGTCTCACAACACTCATAAATAAGATAACAGGACTTCTAGACACGGAGTAAGAGCCAGCTACAGAGCATCTCCACTAACTCGTGATCGGACGACCCTCTATATAGTCTCCTGTCTAATGTCCTGCAATCACAGTGTCAAGAAAGAGGGCTGAGCTACTGGAGCTCAGTGAGCGGGAACAAGTCTGTCGGGTGTAACTGTACCCGTATAATAAGTAAAACAGTAAAGGAAATCTGACGTATAAAAACACGAATAGAAAATACTGAATTAAAATACTGAAAACTGTGCTGAATACTGAGCAAGTAAATGTTGATCAATGTATTCTCTTTTAAATGCATATATGAGTTTCTGTTTCTCTGTCTTGTGAATTAGATATGAAACCGACATTCCCCCTAGGTAATCTGTACCTGTGCCATCTCTCTCTCTGAGATGAGCTCTATCTCTAGAAGGCGAGGAATGCGGCATCATCTGATAAACACAAGACTAATTCTCTGACTACACATCTACTTCAATACTGTATGGCCAGCAACCAACAAGTATATCTGATACAAGTGGTCGACAATATATACGTACACTAAGCATCTAAAGGGATGGAAAGGGGGTTTTGATTTTTATAAAATGGAAGTATTTTTAAAACAGATAGTTTGGACTTAAATCAGAATTTAAATCACCCCTCTCCTAACTCAGTGTCGTACTCTCTGGCTCTACACGAGCCACCACTGGTCTATACAAGTATATCAATAGAATGTAATCTATCTGTATCTGTAACTGTTTCTCTTTTCTGTTACTGAATACTAAGCATGAATGGGTTTATAAAACTCTAGAAACTTTCATAAACTCCTAGTTCATGCTTTTCAAAACTGAAATCTGTATCGTATAAAAATACGGTAAAACACATGAACTGTACAGGTAGATTCCCCTCACCTTAGTCTGGTTCGAGCTTAGATCTGGCTCGGTCCTTCGGCGGCGGCGGACTTGCCCTTACCCTTACCTGATAGTTGGAATAAGAAATCTATAAATACGGAGTCCATACTCTTGATTCGTATTCTAATGAAGACTAAATAGAATACGGTAAATTAAATACGGAATTTACACTACTTACTATCTTACTTATTCCAATCATTTCCATCTCTTAGAATCACTATCATGCTTTGATTACGATAACTACTTGCTAATCATGGCATAATTAATCTAAGTATATCGGCGAAAATTTCGGCAGCACCTCCTCTAATTGTAGGGCTCCGAAATTCTACAACCATTCACACAAGATATACTAAATTAACAATCTATAAAACATGGCATCATCCAAACAATCTTCAGCCCTTATTCATGAAAATCATCTACCATCTTCAGCCTTAAAACATGAACACCATTAGGGCTTTTCCCCAAATAATTTCTTCAAGTATCTAGATAATAATAGGGTATTCCCAAGCATCTCACAATGGAGGAAAGGAGGGCTGAAGTGGCTCAAGCTCACTGTTGAGCTGCGAGGGCGACGGGCTGAACGCAACTCCGGCCGTAGGCGGCAGCCGGCGTGGAAGGGGACAACCGCCGGTAGCTGCGCAGCTAGGTGGCGCCGGCTGGGATCTCTCATGCGCACGACAGGGCTGGGGTGGCGTGAGGTCGATGTCCGGCGCGGGGGCGTGCGTCAACGGCTGCCAATGGAGGGCGGCACGGGGGAGAGCTCGCGAGGCGCGCGCGCGGTGAGGAGCGGCTGGTCATTTGGCGAGCTCACGGCATCGATGTCTTTGCTTGGCGTGGGTTAGAACACGAAGGAAATCAAGAAAAAGGGGGGAGATAGATGCGATCTTGTCGTGAGAGAGAGAGATAAAGTTTTTCTCTCTCTCCTCACTTGTCACATATATATATAAACTCATATGAATTGCACTATTCCCATGTGATAAATTTATTATTTAATTAACTTATTAAAATATCTTATCTATTAAAAAGTAATCGATTAAATAAAATTATCTTCCACTACAAGCCAAACGACTTTTTGTCGACCCTATCTTCTTACTGTGCAGTCACGAGGGCGACTAATAATATTCTCTGGCTTGTCTCTATCTCAGACCAGATTCGGGAATCCCGGGTCAGATGACCACAGTGACACGGGCTGACTGTAGCATCACGGGTCATCTCTTCTCCCGACCTAGATCCGTGAATCTCGGCTTTTGACTCGGCCAGATCTACTTTATCGGGACTCTAACTTTTGTCCGATATTCCTACTTAATTAATCTGGATTAATTAATATTTAATTAATTTCTGGTTTAATTAATCTAACTCAGCCGACTATCCATCTCCAACTATTCTATGTAACTCTGGCCTGGCCCAATAAGACCTCTCTCGGCCCTATAGTTGCGAGAATGAATTTCGGTCCATTTTATTCTAATTTTCTTTAACTTGAGGTTAATATTAATTAATTTGATTTAAGTTAATTAACCTCATTTAGAATTTCAAAAATTTACTAAATTTTACTTAGGAAATTTTGGGATGTTACAGTAACTCAAATCCGATACAATGATAAAAACAAAAGAAGGTATAAGAAAGTGATACGTCGTTCCCTCTACAATTTGCGAGGAACTTCAATCGACGCCCTTCCAATGCTTTGATGTGCCCTAGAAGGTGGATGGATGCATGAAGGTTGATGGTCAGAGCTCCCAAGGATAGTTAATTAGATTAGAAGCCCCTCTCAAAGCCCTAAACCTTAGTATTTATATCCCCAAACACATTTAGAGGGTGAGAATCCGTTTTCCAAGGAATTTAGGCTTAATCAGTTCGATATAACGAGATCCAGGCTCGAGCCAGACGGAACCTTAGACGGGCGTTTGCTCGTCCACCAGATCATCTGTTAAAGTCAGAAGGTCTACTCCCCTAAGCAAGATGGGACAGCTTGAATCCAAACAGATCCGACTAGCAATTTAATGTGGGCTCTTTGATCTTGACGAGAATATAGACAACCATCTCCTTGCCCGTCAGATTTACTAGCAAATTCAGAAGTGATCCTCTTGTGTTCTGCGATTCAGACGGGACTGCCTGCTCCCATAAGGGTCCGTCTGCTCTTCATTTCAGCTCTTATTTGTCTTAAATTAGCTCAGAATCGCCTTGAAAACTGAACTTACCCTCAAATCAGCCCCGGTGTGTCCTGTTACACAAATTTAACACAAAATAAGTACCAGTGGGCTATATTTCCTCAAAATAGCATGCTAAGTGTATGAAAATATGCTACAAAAATATAGTAAATTAAACACTTATCAGGGCTCCCTTGCGTCTTCTTTTCAATATGTAGGGATCCGAGTTTGTTGCTAACAACTGCTCTTTCGGCCCATTAGCTGAGCCAATGAAGATTGAGGAGCTTGCTAGTTCCATGTTGGCTGCATTCAAGAATGTTCCTCCGTGGCCTTCGAGGAATAAGAAGAGGAAGAGGGACAAGGAGAAAGCTGAGGAGTCCCCAAGGGAGGTCGGCGAACCCTCAACCAAGAGAAAGAGAGTCATTAGGAAGAGGGCATCCACGGGTGTCGAGGGCCCTAGGGAGGATAAGGGATGCTTGCTGAAGGAGGTTGGGGCGTCTTCGACTAAGGAGGAGGCCCGGTCTACGGGGGAATTGCTTGTCCTTCCCTCGAAGAGTCCTTCATCCGGGGAGGACTGCATCCAGTTGTCTCGGAGGCAAATAAGCAAGGTGAAGAAACCCCACCCAGAAGCCGTTGATGTTGACATGCTTGTGATCCCACCCTCGCCCGAACCAGAACCGTGGGAGGCCCTTAATGAGATTGTTGCGGAGGAAGGGGATGGAGGTGTTGGGAGTCCGAATGAGTAGCCCGTGCAAACTCCTTTCTCTCCAAGGGTTGAGGGAGGGAATGTTGAAGTCGGGCTTAGGGACCCAGCTTTGGGGCTGTCTGAAGCCTCTGCTTTAGTGGCTGAGGCACTTGATGCAGGGATTGAGCTTCCACCGTAGGTGGGCCCTCCAATGAGTAGTGAAAAGTTGGGGGGAGGCTCGGGCCTGGCAATAGCTTCTTCTTTGGGAGTTCTTCTCATTAACGATGTGGTGGCGGCTTCCGAGATGTTCGACACTATCCGCCTGGCCCATGTCCAGGAGAAGCTAGATGGGTTCGACATGGAAGGGACCTCCGCTACTCTCTCGCTTCATGGGGTTAACGTGAGTGCACTAACGAGCCCCCTTGTCCCTTTCCCGTCTTCTTTTCCCTGTAAGTTAATCACTTATTCCCTTTTGAACTCAGGTCGGCTTTTGGCTGGATAACGTCGCCCATCGTCTCAGAGGGGTGGCGACCATGGTCAATCCTTGTATCGAGCTCCTTGATCCTAGCAAAGTGGAAGTGGCTCAAATCAATAAGGAGGTCTCAAGGTTGGGAGACTTGGCCGCCTTTTCTCAGTCGAAGGTTAGAACAGAGGAGAAAGATAAGGCTTCTATGCATGCGGAGCTTTTGAAGTTTCGCAACGAGTGTGCTAGGCATATTGTACTCTTTGACGTGAGGCTTCGAGAGATAACCAAGCTGCACAAGAAAGTCCACACTGTGGAAATGGAGAGAAAAGTTATCAATGGGGTAGTTTCTGAGCTCGAGTTCGACATTACCCTCCTTGATTCTAAACTTGTAGCTGCCGACTCAAGAAATCAGTGCATCCGCAGCGAGTTGTCAAAGAAGGATAAATTTCTAGCGACTATCGTTCAACATGCTACTTCCCACAAGAAACAAGTGGATATCCTTCAGTTAGAGGCAACAAGTCTAAGGATGAGTTTGGAGAACCTTGAGGCGTAAAGGGACAAGGCTCTAGGGGATTTGAGGGCGAGCGAGGCCCTTCTTTAAGATGCCTGGGCGAAGGCGGAGGACTTGAGCGAGCAATCGGAGTCGTTGCAAAAGGAGAAGGTGGATTTCAAGCTGATCTATTGAGACAGAGCGAAGAAGGGTTTTTTGATTTTCCAAATTCTCGCTCAGTCTGATCATTCTCTTGACCTCGGACTTATAGATTTCCAAGATTCAGCAAGCCTTTTCATTGAGATGAAGACGAAGAAGGAAGACAGTGTGACGAGAGCCGAGATATCCGTCCATGCTCCTTCCCCCTTTGGTATTGAAGGGGCCGTATCCACTTCGTTTGAAGGACGGGACTTGTCCAGGACTACGGCATAGGAGGCTCCCCCTATGGCTGACATCAATGAAGATGCTCCTACCGAAGAAGTTGCGGTAAGGGTAGGTGGTAGTAACCGGGCAGGAGGCAGGAGGAGGGGACTTTCTTGTTTGATTTTCCCCTTTTGTATTCCCTTATCTTTTACACTTCTCTTCTGTTGTCACATACCCTGTGTTCATTTTATGAATGTGAAAGAGAAGTTCTCTTTTCCTTATCTGGTTTATCCACTCCTTTCATTGTTCTTTGCAGGACACTTGTAATTTTAACTTCTACATCTAGTCAAATTTGAACGGAATTGAGTCAATTGCCCTAACCCGTGGGTCCTCAAATGGGATTTTTTTATCATCAGATTCCGCAATGTTTCATGCTTTGTGAGAGCCTACTAATTATCTAGGTCGAGCCCCGGTAGGGGGCCTCTCGGCTTTTTTGTGGCTAAGCCCCCGCAAGAGGTCCCTCGGCTTTCTTGAGGCTAACCCCCCATAAGGGATCCAACTACTTTTCTAAGGCCGAGCCCTCCATAGGGGGTCCCTCTGCTGAATGAACTTTGAACGTCGGACCATTCCTCTAGCACCGTATGATATGGGCGGAGCAACACATAATTCGGGATTGAGATTGTCGTAACAAAATATGACTTCTACCCATTTTATTAATAGTAGCAGCGCAGGTGCTCAGCATGGTACGATGATTTAAGGTTTCGGCCATTCATCTTCGAGAGCCAGTAAGTTCTAGGCCTAACAACCTCCATTACAATATACGGGCCCTCCCAGTTGGGGGTCAGTTTCCCCGTCCAGCTTTTGTTGCCTTGGAACATGTTTTCTCATAAGACCAAGTCTTTGGACTGGAATCAGACCTCCCTCACTTTGGAGTAGTAGAAGTGTTTCACTCTTTGACGGCAGGCTGTGGCTCAGACTTCAGCGGCCTTCCCTTCTTTCTTCTAGGTGGTCAAGCTCGTCTCAGAGGTTTTCCTCATTGGCCTCCAAGGCGAAGGCTTGTATATGAAGCATTGGCATCCCAATTTCCATCGAGATTACGGCCTCGGTGCCAAAGGAAAGGGCAAAGGGGTCTCGCTAGTCAGGGTCCTGGTGGTTGTCCGATATGCCTACAACGCGCTTGGGATCTCATCGACCATGCAGGATCCATCACGGAGGACTCAAGTCTTTAGGCTCTGGAGTAAAGTCCTGTTGGTCACATCAAGTTAACCATTGGCCTGTGGGTGAGTCACAGATGTGAGCCTTGCTTCGATGCCTAGATTAGAGCAGAAATTTTTGAAGGCTTGATTGTCGAATTGGCGTCCATTGCCACCGGGATTCCAAATCGGCAGATCATCGTTCACATGAGAAAGCCTTGGTACACCTTCTTAATTATCGTGGCTAGAGGCTTCGCTTCTACCCACTAGGTGAAGTAGTCGATGGCGACGATCAAGAACTTATGCTGTCAAACTTCCATGGGGAAAGGGTCGGGAATGTCAACTCCCCATAATGTGAATGGCCTCAGGCTTACAATTGGAGTAAGTGGGGCCGTCGGTCGCTGTTGGATTTTTGAATAGCGCTGACATGCATCACATTTTTGGGTAAATTTCATAGAATCCCCTACCATTGTGGGCCAGTAATACCCCTGCCGGAGGGCCTTGTAACTGAGGGCTCGACCTCCTAGATTATTTCTGGCGATGCCTTCATGTATTTCATGAAGGACATAATCAGCCTTGAAAGGGCAAAGGCATCACAAGAA
The DNA here is from genome assembly GCA_026586065.1 of Dioscorea zingiberensis. NCBI lineage: Eukaryota > Viridiplantae > Streptophyta > Magnoliopsida > Dioscoreales > Dioscoreaceae > Dioscorea > Dioscorea zingiberensis. Next base: position 37,814,014 of record CM048821.1, on the reverse strand, counting down.
GGGCAATGAATATGACCTTTTGAATAAGCAATTATGTAAAATGCAGTAATGAGCCGACCTGATAACAATCCGCCGAGGCTCCTTGGGATTGGGTTGGACTGTCTCGTCTTGAAGGTAGCTTCGGATTGGGTTGATCCAGCAGAGCTCTTCCTCGATATTTTGTACCTCCCCTTCCGGGCAGCCCTAGAGTGTCTTGGCGACAAAATACTGCAGGTTTAGGGGTTGTTTAAGACCAACATCGGGTGAGGACGTGAGTTTCGACAGGATGTCAGCTTCATAGTTCTGGGCCCGGGGGATTTTGATGATTTAAAAATGAGAGAAGCTTGAGGTAATCTTCTTTACCACTGCCTTATATTTGATCATGTTATCTTCTCGGGCCTCAAACTCTCCAGTCATGTGGCCGACAACCAATTGAGAGTCAGAGTAGGCATGCAGATTCCGCACGCCAAGGCCTCGGACTAGCTATAGCCTAAGCCTTGTACTCTGCCTTGTTATTGGTCGCTTTGAACCCAAACTTGAGGGCAGTGGAGGTGCTCCATCCCGAGGTGGGGCGTAGGACTAAGCCTCCCCTGACTTCTGTTCCGTGGATGAGCCATCCACATGTAATGTCCACCATACCTCTGTTGGGTTTGAGGGGGGTGTGTCCTAACTTTTCGGGGCGGTCAGCACCACTATGAAGTTGGCTATCACTTGGGCCTTGATAACAATGCGAGGCTTGTAGTTTACCTCAAACTCCCCTTGCTCAATTACCCACTTGGTTAACATGCTAGATGTGTCTGGCCAATGGAGGACTTGCTTCAAGGGCTGGCCTGTCAGAACTGTGACCCTGTGAGCTTGGAAATAAGGTCTCTGTCGCCTGGCCGAGGTGATGAACGCAAAGGCTAGTTTCTCCAGAGGGAAATATCTCAACTCTGAATCGCTGAAAACTTTGCTAGTGTAGTAAATGGGTTTCTGGACCCCCTCTTCTTCCTTTAGAAGAACTGAGCTGACTGCTAAGTTAATGGCAGTTAAGTATGGATAGATCTCCTTCCCAAGATGAGGTTTGGCCAACAACATTGGGGACATGAGATAACTCTTGAGTTGCCTGAGGGCCTTCTCACATTCTTTGGTCCACTCCACCTTCGGCGCCTTCCACAAGGATTGGAAGAAGGGGAGATTCTTTTCACTGGCCCTTGAGATGAAACGTCGAAGAGCTTCTAAGCGCCCATTCAGCCTTTGGATCTCCATGATGTTTTTTGGGGACCCCATTTCAAGTATCACCCTTATATGCTCGGGGTTGGCCTGTATACCTCATTGGATCAGCATGAATCCCAAGAACTTCCCCGATCGAACGCTGAAGGTGCACTTGTCTGGGTTGAGGCGCATGCCATACGCCTGGAGAGCATGGAAGGCTTCTTGCAGATCGACCGTGTGGTGTTCGGCCTTCTCACTCTTTACTAAAATGTCATCAACATAAGCCTCGACGTTTCTCCTGATTTGCTCCTTGAAGACTTTAGTCTCTAATCTCTAGAAAGTGGCTCTGATATTTTTCAAGCCAAAGGACATTACTTTGTAGCGGTAGGTTCCTTTGCTGGTGATGAACGAAGTCTTCTCTTCATCGGACTTGGCCATCCAGACCTGGTTGTATCCGAAAAATCCTTCCAGAAAGTTAAGCATTTTATGGCTGGTAGAATCAACCAACTCGTCAATCAAGGGCAGGGGGAAGTAATCCTTCGACAGGCTTTGTTTAAGTCGGTGAAGTCGATGCACATCCTCCACTTCCTGAAAGATTTATTCACAAGAACCACATTAGCCAACTAATTTGGATAGTTGACTTCTCTGACTGGCTTTGAGGAGCCTATCAACTCTTCTTCTACAGCCTTCTGCCTTTCAAAGGTGAAACTTCGCCACTTTTGTACTACTAGTTTGCAAGTTGGGTCCACGTTGAGACAATGTTTGATGACGTCCCGGTCCAACCCTTGCATATCCTCTGAGGACTAGGCAAAGAGGTCAGAGTTGTTTTGCAAGAGCGCTATGATCTCTTCTCACCGCTTTGCCTGAAGTTTGGCACAGATTGGGATGGTTCGGTCCAACCGAGCTTTGGTGAGGAGAAGTATGACCGGCTCTTTGATTGGTGTTAGTCAGCGCTCCTGGTCATCCTCGACCTTGCCGGGTTTCTTAGCTACTAGGGCTTCTGGATTATTGTCCTTGTTTTTGAGGAGGAGGTGTAGTATTGTCGGTCCAGTGGATGGTCCCCCCTTAATTCCCCACTGCCGCTCTTAGTCGGGAATTTCAACAGGAGATGACTGGGGGAAATAACCGCCCTCAGGGCATTAAGGGTCGGTCTGTTGAGGATGATGTTGTAGCTGGACGGGCGGCGGATAACTAAGAAGTTTGTCCATACTGTCGTCAGTCGGCACGAGCTTCGGACTGTGATGGGGAGTGTCGTTGTTCTCTCCCGCACTGCTTCATCCGAAAATTCCGCTAGTAGGGATTTACAGGCCGCAGGCGGTCTGCTCCGAGCCTCATCCTTTTGAAGGCGCCCCAGAACATGACATTGACAGAGCTTCCACTATCGATTAGAACCCTTCTTACCTTGAAACTGAAGAGGGTGATAGTGATGATCAGGGTGTCGCCATGAGGGTGGCGGACCTCCTCGAGGTCTCTGTCGGAAAGGGTAATATGTGAGGTGGACCGGGGCCACTTTCGAGATGGCTTGCCCTAGAGATACCCTCCTTTCTTGGCATGGCCTTCGGAAAGTGTTGAACTTTCTCCATCACTTTCAGGTTCGCCTATGATTTTGTTGAACTTTGGAGGCAACGGCTATTCCCCCCTGGCTGTTCTGGGTAAAAGGCAGACTCGTGGATGTTTCTTTTACCCTCCGATCTTTGTTAGGTTTGGTTGCCCCATCACTCTCCATTCTTGGTTCTTGGTTGCGCTTTAATCTTCTCGTGATTGCACAGCTTCTTGTTTGAAGATCCCTACAGATGGTGCCAAATTGTTGGTAAGGAATCCGATTCTCCCTCGAGATTGGACTTCTGCTCAGACCAACGGTTGAAATATATTTGTTGAGAGGGGCGTCAACGATTACCGGAGGAGGTAATGAGCAGCTCCTGTTCATCGTAGATCCTGCTTAAGAAGAGAGAAAGTCGGTCGGGTCGGGCCTGGTGCCCCAGTTTAGCTTTGACGATCAAGGTCAGTCTTGGGAGCTTGGTGTATAAGGAGGGTTTGTGAGAGCTTAATTGCTTACCTTGTCTGCCTTTTTCTCCTTCTTATCCCTTTTGTCGGGTTCGGCGCCCGTCCCCTCTTTTGTCAGAGACTGTGCTTTACCGTACTTATCTTCTGACTAGATATCTTCTGTCCCTTGCTTCCTTGCCCTTCCTCTAATCCATGCCTCGACTTTGTGGCTGTCCTTCCGCCCTAGAAAGGAGGGTTTGGGGTGGAGATCTTGGCCGGTCGGATAAGTGCTTGGGATGTTTCAATATGTTTGACCTGGGTTGATCGGATGGGCGCCTGGGGTGCTGCCATATGTTCGACCTGGGTTGGTCGAATGGCACTCGGAGTGCTGCCATGTGTCCGACTGAATACGCCCATATCAAGGGTAAAACCCGGAGAGAGACCACACCTTGACAAAGATTGAAGAATGGCAAGGAGGCAAGAAAGGATGCTCTAGATAACTGAGGAGAACTCACTGAGATGAGAAAAGATGGTGGGAAGGTAAAAAATGTTTTTAATTGAGAACAATATGAAAAGGATAGGATCTGGATTTAATTTTCAAAAGCAACACCAAAACTGCAATATCAGATATATATACAATGAAAACAAGATAAAAAAAAATGCAAAAGAGGATCTTTTAATAATGCTTTACCTAGCACAAGGATTTTATTGAATTTATCAAACACGAGGTTTTCTATGGTATCATGGATTAAGGTTCAACTGAAAGTTGAACTGTTTCTTTACCAACCTGGCCAACATCTTATATAAGATCAAACATTTCAAAGATACTAAATTATGATAGCAACTAAATCTACTAATTGTTGACCACAAGGAGTACATGAGAATTAGAAGATAAACTAGTTTATGAATCTGAATCCTAAAATAACAAAAAAATAAAAATAAAAAATAAAAACATCACTCCTTAGACTGGAATGCTGCTATCCTGTAACATCATTTAACAGAATTTCCAATGATTGTTGCAGTTCACACAGGTAACAAAGGTTGTCATTGGCTCATCAGCACTCCGAGTTTGCAATTGATAGTATGTTGCCTTCCTCTGCCCACAGCGGCCGCATTTAAACTGATCAGTTGTAGCTTTAGGAGCTCCTGCCCGCTCACAGTCAAATAAAGCCTTATCTTTGATCTGTTTATTTGTAAGCTTCCGTTCATCACTAGCCATCTCTTCAACAGCCATGTCAACCAGTATCTCTGGTTTCACAAGTCCGAGGAGAACCCTTCTTCTAAAATCAGGGTTCTTATCATCCCTCAGGTTGAACATTATGGATCGAAATTTCACTTTATGGGAACCATTGAAGTGGCCCAACTTTTCAAACAACACAGACTCCACAGTAACTGCTACACGGATAGGATCACAAGCATCCACTTCATCCAGAATGTTTCTCACTTCCTCCCTATTGTCCTTGCTAGTCTCGTCAGAAACTTTTGCAAAAGCCTCAGCCAGAAGTCCCCGGACCTTGTCTCGCTGAGGGTCTTTGCATTTGATCATCGTTGTGAGCCTCGGAGGTCCAGCAGGAGATGATAATGGTTTCTTTGTGTCAGAAGCATGTCTTTCACCAATTGGCGTTCTTTCACCCTCACTTATTTGTTCAACTGTGCTCCCATTTTTCTCACTTTTAACAGCTCCTAGCTTTGAAGTCTTCTCTGCCTTATCTTCTGATTTTGAAGATGCATCAGTTTTCATAGTTGCAGCTTTTGTGGTCTTCCCATCTTTCATATTCTCTGATCTTTCGGACTTGACATCAGTTTTTAAACCATTCTTATTATCTGAGACACCATGTTTCTTATCACTTGATTCTTCAATAACTTTGGTCTTCCAGAATTCCAATATATCAGAAGCCACAGCTTGGATCTTTGCATTGGGATGTTTTTTGAGAGCACGAAGACGTTTACCCACCTGACATTTAATGAAAAACATGTGCGACAAAGCATCAGTTTCACAAACATAGGAGTAAAGATAGATAACAGTAATTCCACATAGGGTATGTTGAAGTAGAAGCACACAAGTGCAGTAATAAAAACATATAAAAACCAAAATCATCTTTTACATTAATTTAATGGCAGTTACTAAGAGGAGACCATCACTTCCATTCCAAAAACCACTCATTGAACTTGAACAATAGAACATATTAATGGTCATATTCATTTTAAAATGCAAGAACTATCTAGAATACATATATCAAAAAATCTCCTTATTGCATAAAGGTTTTAGAGGAAAGCCATTTTTTAAAGAATTTTCACCATTCTTGCAGAAAGGTATAACTAAGGAAATGACTAAAAAGAATAATAACTTGTGAGAACAGCTCCTAAAAACAACTGCTTGAAACTATACACTAATCCTGATCAAAAGAATACTGAAAATCTATTCCCACTAAAAAAAAAAACACATAAAATTATAAGACATTGCAGTTCCATGAACATACAGATGCTCCTATGTAAACCACACCCGCCCATGCATGAATGTATTTAACAATAAAAACAAAGAGAAAATCATGATCTGAGCATGTGTTCAATTGCCAAACTTACTGGCAACCAATTAACTACATACATCAGTGAACCAAGTTTCAGCAGCTTAGAAATATGATACATACATGTTTCATTTACCAACACTGTCAGATTTCTAGCACATTTTTGTAAACCTCTCTAAGATATGTTGGATAATACGGTGTATTTTTGTCTAGGCATTCATCAACATGCAAAGTAAATAACAGGACAACAATTAAATCCCTAAATAAAATCGGATCATCTAATAAGTGTACATGAGAGAAAATAAATTACATTAAAATGCATGAACAATGATGTAAAATGCTTCCAGAAATAAAACAGAAAAAAATCCTTGAAGAGGAAGAAGATATAACTGCAACTTTTCACTAATAAGATATAAGGTCATATCTTCACAGTATGGTTTCAAAGAAATTAAAAGTTGCACTACAGAGAGATCCCTTCACCAAAAATGAACTGCGCACATATTCCAAATCGTACAAATAAAACAAAAAGAACTATAAAACTAATGGTTAAAGCAAATATGAATAGAAAAATCTATTCCCAAAGGATTCAAGGACCCCTGGAGCCAATTGACGGATTACCAACAACTAAATTGTTGTTGCATACAATTACCTAACATCCAATTGAGGCGTTCATATCACACATGCAGAGACTTTGTTAGCTAGACACAACTTTATTTGTTACTACTAAACAAAAGAGAAGGATGTAGTATGTATGTTCATCATATTTGAAAATTTGAAGTTAGCATAATTTGTTCTTTTTTATACTTGACTGGTTCTGATCTGGATAGTACGTAACATATAATTTCATTGACAAAAAGGGAAATATTATGTTCATCACTTTTGGACATTTGAAGCTATTATAATTTCTTTTTTATCCTCCAAGTGTTAAATGGTTCAAGTACAACAAGTATTTTGGTTGCCAGGACGTACCACATGCTGATGGGGAAAAAAATTACTTGCAAGGAGGAGCACTATTTGCTTTTGAAATATCTCACGAATACAATTTTCAATAAACTGTTAAAGCAAGCCTTTCTCATCCATTTTTTATGCTAATAGTTTGTATTTGTAGCAGGATATTTTCCTGCTGTCACTTAATAATTCAAAACAACTATGTCTATTACCTGTATGGAAGCATTTAAGGTGGTATCATCATGTGTTTCATTGAAAAGCACAGATCAGATTCAAGTTCAATTTGTGAAAGAACATAAAAAATTTATGAGAGATAAATATGAAATCATTGAAGAATATTTTATATACTGAAGTTAGCCAAAACACAGGATTGAGACATAAATGACATGATATGTTCAACAATTCCACAAAAAGATAATACAGATTCTTTTACAAACTTAATGAAGATCAGAGGCAACATATGTGATAAGAGTCAATTGGGTGGCACAACATTCCATCTAGTCTACTCCTTTCATTATGACTTGATAAGGTAACACAACTAGTTTTCATATGTGATACCTTTGTTTTGGCCTGTCTCCACAAAAAAAGGCAACAAAATATAAGCTTCTACATAAATATCTCACGTGCAAGAAGAATACATCCATATCTTCATGTATCAAAAGGGAAAGTCTTGGTTTAATTAAACTGTTACTTGGCATAACAACCAAAAACACTTTCACAGCTGACCACATATTCTGGTTGAACAAATTTCCAACAATATTGCAACATTGAAGTTATCCATGGATATTTAAGACTAAAGAACTAAACAAGGTAAGCCCAACATTGTAAGTCCCTAAATTTATATATTAAAAAAAAAACTTGATGAAAAAAGAAAAAGAAAAAAAGAAAGCAACAATTCGAAAGCAGAGACTATTGCTTGTTCTTCCAGCAAGAGTTGAGCTTTACCTTTGCCACCATCCACTGGGACCCAAACTACAACCACACCAAATAGAAAACAAACAAATGAAAAGAATAGAAAGTGAAAGGTAAATCAAGAGATACTCTTTGGGGACCAAATATATCCACCATCGGAAAAAAATTCTCCTTAGATAGCAAGAAATTTTCAACAAATCTCCTAAATCAGATCCAAAAACTCATCTTGATTACATGAAGAATCTTCAATAATAATAACGTTAAAAAAAAATTGCGGGTTTCTAGCAAACACAAACCCGCAAGAGATTAAAAAAAAATTAACCAATAAAAAAAACCCCCCAAAAAATAAGAGCGTGAACTTCCGCCAGATTGAAATGAAGAGGAAATAAAAAGAAGCACCTGCGTGTTCACGAGATCCTTCATATTGACAGGAATCCTCCTAAGCTGCTGAAGCGCGTCGACACAGCGGTCCACCGCGGCGGAGCTACTATCGGATGCAGCGGCGTCAGCCGCCTTTTTGGCGGCCGCGAATGTGTCAAGTAGCTCCTTCTCCATGGACCCAAGGCACCAACACCTCAAAGAAGCAAAAAATGGAAAAAGTGGGCTGATCTAAGAACGAGATAGAGGAACTAGGGCGAGAGGAGACCGACGGAAGGGCATTGAAACCCTAGCAAATAGCCACGAAGGTGAAGCAGAGGGAAGGATATCCCGATGATCACTTGTGTATTTATATTGTATTGTCCGAATGCAAACAGAAGAGATTAAGATTTCACGGTCTCGATCTTTCCACGTGCCGATTTCACGGTCTTGATCTATCCACATGCCGCTGGTGATGCGAAAATTTGGGTGTCTTGGAGCCATAATTCATTTATCAGAAAAAGGGAATTTTATTTTTTGCATAAACAATGATGAAAACAGAGGTAAATTATAAAATTTGCAAGAGTTAATATTGCCTCAATAATTTTAAGAACTTATTATTCGATATGAATAATATTATCGATAGAAAATCAACTAAACATGAGATGCAGTACTTAATATCAATTATGTTTCAAGGTAGCTAAGCGTGCATAGGATTACTTGAATTACATAGCAATTTTATGAGTTTTGGAAGTTCACATCAGAACAACAAGATTGCACAAAATCACGCTGGTTAATATAAATAGCTGGATTTATGCAATCTTTAGAAACTTAACTCCAGAACATACCATAATCCAACTATTTATTAAACATTTTTCATAGCTTCAGTAAACATGCACACTTGTCTCAAAACAGGTAAATGAGTTTTGAGATATCCAAGATTCACTGATACAATTAATGATCACACTATATGATGAAAAAGAATATCACAACTATAAAAGTAGCCCAATGCGAAGGCAATACCCTAAAAATAAAAAAAAAAATTAATTTCACTTAAAAGAGTTCTCTTATCAGAAGCTATGAGACATTTACATTCCAGAAGAGGAAGTCCTATCAATTCGTTGTGCGCCCAACTTTTGGACAGCAGGTTTTGCTCCTCGGCCTCTACCCAAAGATAGTGGCTTGGCTTTCGTGCTTGGAGGAGGGGCAGCAATTGCTGCCCAAGGATCATTGTCATCAACAGCCATTGTTGGCTTTGTGCTCACAGGTTTGGAAGTTGATTTTGGAGGTGCAGCGGTAGAGTCCCAAAGATCATCATCATTTCGTGAAGATGCAGGCTTGACATTCAGTGATTTTGCTGCAGTTTTTGGTGCTGGTGCAGAAATGGAACCCCACAAATCATCATCTTCTGCTTTTGATGCCCTTAAATTACTTTTAGGTTTGGACTGCGTTGTAGCTGCAAAAGATGTGAAATCAGGAAAATTGTCACTTGTCGACAGGACAGCAAACACTAATGGACAGAACAAGTAATATTAAATTGGCTGCACATTGCGACAGCACACTCCATCCTGACCAAATCTATCAAAAACATCTGCACCGCTGCAATTCATATCCAAGACAACTATTAATATTAAAAGTTCAGATGAACTCACATTGTAGCTTTGGTTGCAAAACTGGGCGCTTTTGAGCAGCTTGTATGCTTGCAAGTGATGGAGGCGGCTTCTGTTCCTCCAGTGGATCAATGTCATCCCATCCTTCTTTATCACTATCATGATCTTCATGAAGACCGTTTTCAAGTTCCCCCCAGCCATCAACAGATGTTGGAGATGGAGGGCTAGGCTGATCAAGGGGTTCACTGCTGGAACTCACAGGCATTATGTTGTTTCGAGTATCTGTAGTGAAAATGACATGAGAACAAAACCTAAAGAGTATTGCTTTCATAATCTCATCACAATCTAATGACATTATTTTCAGCAAGAGCAGCATAAGATCAATCAATAAAGGCCAAACACTCCCAAAAATTGTAGTAAACAAAAGAGAACTTAGCTAAATGGATCAATGAGAGTAATTGAACCATGGAATGTTCCTCCTATACCACCAGAACTTTAAGATCTTCTAAACATCTAGAAACTAAGAAATTTCAAATACATGTTTAAAGCTTGATAACTTTAGCAACTTGTTCTCTTAAGAACATCCCTTAAATGCATAAACATCAATCATTATATAAAAGGGGAAAGGATAGCCCAGTGTTGCAAAGCTCCCACTATGTACGAAATCCGGGGAAGGGTTGGACCACTTAGGTCTATTGTATGTAGCCTTACCCTACATTTGCAAGAGGTTGTTTCCACGACTCGAACCCATGACCTCCAAGTCACATGGAAACAATTTTACCGTTGCGCCAAGCTCTCCTTCCATTATATAAAATGGGAAAACAAATTAAATGATGAGGCCTCAAAAATTAAACGTTTTTGTGTCCTTTAGAAGGATATGATACTAGTGGGGCAAGACCCTCATTTGGATCTCATGTGCTTAGATTGGCCTTCTCTGATTGATACCAACAAGATGTTAAACTAATTCAAGTAACTCAAGATGGATGTGCAATGTCTTCCAATTTATAACGCCCAACCTGCCAGCGGCAGATTCACTTCAATAAAAAAAAGCACAAGATAAGTCCTCTTGGTCTAGATCACATTTCACCTTGTCACTTGGATATATAGAGAAACCAACATGATATACATGTATAATCACCTTTGACAGAGGCCTTAAGGGCAGTTTATATTTTGTTGTTACCAGTCCCTATCACCGAAATTACATATGTTGGCCCAGTCACAATGTTGGCATGCAGGTAAATAATTTATTAATTTCAGTCACAGTAACTCCTACTGCATTACATGTCCTAATAGCCATACTTTGGTCTAAACATGAAAGAGCTACCTAGTACTAATTTCAGGCGAACAACCCCCCTGCAATTTCTGAGCATTAATTATTAGAACTTATTAAAGGGAGGGAGGGACTTGTATGAATGGAAATACATACTAAAAGAAGACCAATATATATATACAGTCATGATACAGTCCGGCCAGCCTTATCACTATTCATTTACGATCGCCTCATTTTGAGGCATTTGAAGAGTATTTTTTCCAAATCTAACCGTATGGATGGAAAGAACATTGAAAAATAAGATAACATGTCGATTTTCATACAATTTGGGGAGGTGATCATCATTCATCTTAAAGGGTGAAATTCTGAACCGATAAGATTTATATAAAATTTTACCCTTTACGATGAATATATACACGTGGAGAGTGATAATGTCTAAGGACCTACATTTATTAGATGTTGAGCCAGATCTTATATTTGGCAGAGCTATATGGAGATAGACAATTCATATAGCTGATCCCATCTAGTATGGGATTAAGGCTTAGTTGTTGTTGTTGTTGTTGTTGTTGTTAGATGAGTTTAATTTAAAATTGTAATAATGTCTTAAGGATCATATTAATAATAATCCTTTTGTTCTTTTACATAAGTATAGTCTCTATTTTATGACTCAATTGCTTTTCTGACTTCTTGATCTATCAATAAATTTAAATTTCCCTTCATCTTTGATCTGTTGCTTGTGTTTGGTTCGCATCTAACATGGTATTAAGAGGCTACTTGTGACCATTTTTATCTTTTCTTGGTCATTTATGTTGGTTCCTGTATCTGCATTATGTGCACACATCCCTGACAGCATTGTGTTATTGGGGCACACTATAGCAAAATCAACGCAAAACAATTTGATTTTGGCAATGGGTTCTGATGATGAATTTAAAGCAATAAATGTTGACTTCAACATTCCATATAAGTCTTAATCGCAATCTACTCTTGCACAATCACATACACAACAAGGGCAAGGTTTTCATGTCGATGTCTCATCTTAAATATTTGTTGATCATACTGTCTTTTTTGACTGTTAAGTTTGCTGATCATACTGTATCTTTTTTGCCTATTAGAGTATCTGAACAAAAAAATCCAATCTTTTTTTGTCAAACCAACAGTATTAATTCTACTTGTCCAAAGGTTTACACCATTTCATATCTAAACAAAATACTAGTTTAAGTACTACTCATCTTTCAAGTAATATTCCTACCACTTGTTAATAGATTCAAATGTTACAAATCATACAACTCCTTTAGATCTTTTGTGGTCCAATTATACTTCTTGTCTTGATAATCCTAAAGCAATCAATGCTGCAAACGATTTTATTACATTCCGCAGGAGAAATAGTGGTGCTAACTTGCCATGCCTTGTTATTGATCATATCTTACATGTCCCTACACTCAGCATTAGTTTATTATTTGTTGGTCATTTTGCTGATTTAGGATGCCATATCATTTGCACAGGTACTTTTTATATTGGGCAGAATCCACAAATAGGTTTGGAGATTGGAACAGGTCATAGCGTTGTTGGCTTATATGAGTTAAGATCTTCACATCCCATGTGTGCCTACTACTTCAAAAACATCTCCCTTTGTCTTCCTTTAAGTTAAAACTTTCAATCTTAGTTCTATTGATGACATATTATGTTAGGCCATATTTCTAGATCCAGTTTAATATTTGGTTACTAAAATACATTTTTGTCAGGAAAAATAACTTCAAGTGGTGTCTTAAACTGTTGTTTTAAATTGTCCACGCTTTCTATCTTACATTTTAGTAGTAGTTCTATTGTTTTTCTTCTTTTGATTTGGTACATTCTAACATTTGGGAACTGCACCTATGAATACTAAGGAGGTTGCCAGTATTATGTCATTTATTTATAGTCACACATGTTAGGCATAGACTGACTTAATTGATGTGTAAGCACTCCATCTTTTACTATCTATCTTGTCACTTTTACTGTGATGGTCTGGACACACTTCAGTAAATCCATTAAATATTTTGTTCTGACATTAGAGGAGAACATCTATCTACTAAATTTGCTCAATTTTTGGACTATGAAAGATCTATTCATCAACCCTATAGTTTTACACTCCTGACAAAAAGTAGTTATAAAACATAAACACCGCCACATTATGGAACTACTAGATCATTATTACATTATGCAGTTACGTCATCTGCATTTTGGGTAGAAAAAGACTTAATTGTCTTATATCTAATTAATCATATTCCTTCTTCTAATTTTTTCCTTTGTATGCTCTATATGATTTTTCATCCAAATTGTTCCTCTCTTTTCGTTTTATTGTACTTGCTTTACTTTTCTGCATCTAATAGAACATACAAACTCATCTGTATTACATGTGTGTTTCTCTGGGATATGAGATCTCTCAAAAGAGATATCAGTGGTTAATCCCATTACTACTCGATAATATAGTTCTCAACATGTAGATTTCTTAGAAACAATTTGATTTATTCTCAAACTAGTTAGTCATCTTGTTCGCGATCTTCTAATTTAGTTTCCACAGATATATTTTCTAATACTTACACATTTGATCTTTCCTCATTTTCTAACATGACTCAATTAACCATAGCATGACTTTTCAGTTTCTATCATGATTCATTCCAACCTCTCATTATGCCCGCGTATATTCATCATTCAAATCTCCAACACAAGATCCTGAAAATCGCTTTTCATTTCATCAAGATAACTTTAGAGGATTGCCATTCTATCTATGTATGTTAATCCTGGTCAACTTGTTCGCTAATCTGCTCGTGGGTAACCATTTTGTACTCATTGATTTCCTGACAAGTACACTTCATTAAGTTGTCATAACAATTGTTCACAAGATTTTGTGTTATTACCCCCAAGAAAAAAATGTAATTGATTGTAAGTGGAGATAAAGGTGGATGGACCTGTTGAATGCTATAAAACTTTAGTTGTGGCCAAGAGCTTCTCTTAGGAATACAGCATTTGATTATAAGGAGTCTTTTGCTTCAATGGCAAAAATGATCTCGATACATGCTTTGATCACCATTACTTCTTGTAATTAATGGTCACTTTCAAATGAATGTCAAAAATGAGTTTTTGAATAGAAATTTAAAAGAGGTAGAAATGTCTCCTACTCCACAATAACCTCATGCTAAGGGACAGATGTTGCCTTCATCAAGAACTTTACAGCCTCACACAAATGCCTCATGGTTTGTTTGAGAAGTTCGGTTTAACATGACTTCAGCTTGGTTTTGTTAGTTCACCATCTGATTTTGCTATGTTTACTTATAGGTTTTCCTATGGCTAAATTCTACCTTTATATGTAGATGACATAATTACAATAGGAGATGGCCGTCAAGGAGCTGTTTTTTCTAAAATATCATCTCATTACGTTGTTTAAAATGAGACATTAGACTCTTTGCATTACATTCTTGCCAATGAGATAGCTTCCTCTTTTTGTGGTTATGTCGCGTACCGAAAAGCATGCATTGGATATAATAGGATTAGTCTTATTGATGTAAACCAAGCTAATACTCTTGAACACAATGGTAAACTTTCTCCATACAATGATACACTCCTTGATGATCAAACTTGCTATTGAGAAATTACTGGATCTTTAGTGTATCTTACAGTCACTTGCCCACCCTAATATACAGTTTCCTGTGGTCATTATTAGTTGATTCAATTTTGCTCCTTGCATAACTGATTGGACAACTGTTATTTGGATTCTTCGGTACTTGTGTGGCAAGCATCATTATTGATTGTTGTTTTTCATCTTCCTCTTTGGTCATGCATGTCTTTATAATGCCAATTAGACAGGAGATTCACAAATCGCCAGTGCTTTAATTTAGAAGATTCTTTGGTATCTTACAAGAGCATGAAACAAAAGGTCACAACTAGATATTCCACTAAACTTGAGTATCGCTCTATGACATCAAACAACTTTGATAATAACAACAACAACAACAACTAAGCCTTAATTCCATACTTAGATGGAGTCGGCTATATGAATTCTTTGCCTCCTATGGAGCACCGATACGGACACGGGACATGGACACGACATGACACGGACACGCCGACACGTCATTTTTAGAAAAAGTAGGACACGGACACGTTGGGACACGTTGAATATAAAATACATATAAAAATATTTATATATAATATTTTGATGAAACATAATTAGATTTCATTTCATCATATCAAATAGTACATATAAAACTTAATTATCTATAAAGAGCTGAATGAATCTAGAATAAGATTTGTTTTGTTAAGAAAGATAAAAGTTAATTAGTTAAGTTTCCATAAATATATCTAATGTAAAAGTATGATTTTATAAAAATAAAACAAATGAAATAAAAAGATATCCTTTTCTTATATTTTTTATTTTTAAATTTTTAATTAAGAATTCAATCATCATGAAATCTTAAATTATAATTTATTTAGTATAATAAATCGTTTGAGGATTCAGTTATCATAAAATCTTAATTTATAATTTATTTAATAAAATAAATCGATTGAGGGTTTGAAGTCCATGAAGATTTTAAAAAAAATATGATTTAGAGCCGTTTGATTATGATCAAATGGTGGATATAAGGCCAAAGTTTACAAACCCTAAACTTAAGCCCCACCAAAGGCAGCCAAGTCTTCCGCCGCCCCCGCATCACCATCATTGAGCGGTCCTCCATAGCCTGCGGTGCCTCCGGGAAGGCTTGCGGCTTTGTCTCCGTCGACTGGTGCTCTCCCCCACTCTCCAACCTCGCCCGAGTCAGCTTCCTCCTCCACGGCTCCCTCTCCCTCACCCTCTCCGGCATAACCACCTACGGCTTCCTCGTCCACACCGCCGGACCCCCTCGCACCGTCGGCACCCCAAAGCCACCTTCCAATTCTACACCTACGTCTTCTCCGCGAACGGGTAAGAGATCCCCGCGGACGCGTGTCACGGACGTGTCGACGGAGAGAAAAAACCCTAAAAAAAAAGACACGGTTTTGACCGTATCAGACACGTATTTCCGCGTGTCAGCCGCGTGTCCGTGTCGCGGACGTGTCCGATACCGGTACGTGAGCCAAATTGGCGTGTCGGTGTTTCATAGTTTGTCTCCATGTAGCTCTCTCAAAGACAAGATCCGGATTAACATTTAATAAACATAGGTCCTTAGACACTACCTTTCTCCATGTAATCCTCAGTCTACCTCTATCCCTTTTTTTATTTTCTATTACCAAACACCTAAGCATCTACGACGTAGTATCCAAACCATCTTAAACGTCATTCTCTTATTTTATCTTCAATTGGTGCAACATACAACTTCTGTCGGATGTATTCATTTCTAATCTTATCCAATCTTGTATGACCATACATCTACCTTAACATCCTCATTTATGCCATATTTATCTTATGAATATGTTGAACTTTAGTTACCCAACACTCGCTCCCGTATAACATGGCTGGTCTAACTGTCGTTCTATAAAACTATCGCTTCACTTTATTAGGCATTTTCTTATCACATAACACACCCGTAGCACTTCTCAATTTCATTCATCCTGTTCTAATTCTACAGGATACATCTTCATCGATTATCCCATCTTCCTGAAAGATGGAACCTAAATACTTAAAATAGCTGCACTTAGATATTGCTACCCCACCTAGTATCACTTCCCCTTTGTCCCTCTTATTTTGACTAAAATTTCAATGCATACATTCTGTTTTACTTCTACTAAGCCTAAAGCCTTTACTCTCAAGGGTGTTCCTCCACAATTCTAACTTCTAATTAATTCCATCTCTAGTCTCATCAACTAGGACAATATCATCTGCGAATAACGTACACTATGGGATGTCATCTTAGATACCACTAGTTAACTCATCCATTACTAAAGTAACCAAGTATGGGCTCAAGATAGATCATAAGAAACTCCTCTGTATTTCCTTCAACTGTCCTTACACTCGTAACTGCTCTTTCGTACATATACTTAATAACATTTATATAGTTAACATGAATGTTTTTCTTCTCCAACGCCCACCAAAGGACTTGTCTTGGTATCCTATCATATGCTTTATCTATGTCAATGAAAACCATATGGAGATCTTTCTTCTTCCCTCTATAGATCTCCATCAAACTCTTTAACAAATGAATGACTTCTGTTGTAGATCTACTAGGCATAAAACCAAATTGGTTCTCTCCCTGAGTCGATGCTCTATTATCCTCTCCCAGAGTTTCATCGTGTGGCTCATTAACTTAATGCCACGGTAGTTTATACAATTTTGAATGTTCCTCTTATTTTTATATAAAAGGACCACAATGCTCTTTCTCCAATCATTTGGCATCTTTCCCCCTTTTAATATAGAGTTGAAAAGTTTGGTTAACCATAATACCTCCACTTGAAACAAAACATATTGAAACTAGATGTCATTTTCTCCACCTACATTTCTAATGAGGCCCTATCATTCTTCCATTATTAAGACTAATTTGCAAATTGATAACATATTCACAAGAACTCACACTCTGGCTTGATTTTAAATTATATTAGGTAAACTATTAATCTTTACTCCAACAGTTTAAGAAAGGCTGTTAAACTAGTATTCTAATAGTTCAGGGTCATTTTATCTTGTGAACTAAATTGCATGCAGGTGGGCCATGAATTCTTTTCATTGGTGTTGATTGATTCCCTACACTAGGTTAGTGCCCATCTAAGAGTCGTGGACTGTGTGCCACCCCCTTGATCGCTGGTCCTAATATCTGGAATTTTCCATCTCATGGAGGAGTGCATCAGGATGTAAATATTGTATAATGCACCTACTTTTTTCCAAAACTTTGGGAATCATCTAGCTTAACAAAGTCAAAATTGGTGCATAAAAATTGAACTTTTCATTATAATGCAAAAAACAATCAAAACAGAAAAAATATAAATAAATAAACAGAGGTAAATGTTAGGTAACGCTCTGAAAGAATGCATGACTACCATGCTAACATTTAAACAAATACCTGAGCTGTCATTTGAGGAAGCTGAAACTATTGGTATATTAGCATTTCCAGAAGCAAGAGGAGTATGTTCAGAACCTTTTCCCTTCAGTGTCAAAGAACTCATGGCCCACCTGCATGTAATTTAGTCAAATCTGATGTTTAGTGCATCATAAATCAAACTTAAGGAAAAAAAGACTCTAGAATATTCCAGGGTTACTAGTGGACATCACATAACATATCCTTGGAATGAATATAGTAACTCATTCAAGTTCCAACTGTGTTACTGAAAACTGTGCCCACCTTTATAGAAGGATTTACAGCCAACATAGTACCTAGGAATTTGATGAACACAAGCCTATAGCATGCAACCCAAGCATTCTTTGTTGTCATAAATTGTAGACCATATTAATTTTGAGCTTTAGCATCATATTACAAAGTTTTCCATAATAAAAGGGTCATATATATAATTCTGTTTTCTAAGCATTGAATCTAGTTCAGAGGACTTCAATAATTCAAATTAATCAATTATATAAACAGCATGACTGACTGACTGACAAAAAAATCAATTATAAGAGATGAAAATTCAACCAAAAAAAAATTTATTGAAATAGTATAATGCAGTACTATACGTACATAACAGCATGACTGACTGACAATGATTGAAACTTAATTTGTGAATTTTTTTCATGCTACTTTTTTCTCTCGAAGGATGAAGGGATGTGCAAGACCCCGTAAAGAACAATAGATTATTATTATCTCACAGTATTAAATCATAGTGGGCGTCATAAAAATCATGGACGGGACAGAATGAAGGATGATCCAGCTCACCCAAGTAAACTGGCATTTCCAGGTATTAATGCTGCTCCATCATTTGCACTTCCACTAGTATCTCCTGTATTAAGCTACAAAAACAAAGTAGAGTATAATACAATAAGAACAATAAATAAAGAATCAAATCAACCAGAAATATTACACAGATTAACTAGTGCACTGTAACATAATACTTGAAAGTATATATTATCTTTCAGGAATTCATGAATCCATGGTAATCAATAAAAAAGCTGCCATCCATTGTCAGATGTCCATGAAATTCCTCCTAATTAATAACCATGGTGTGTGAACAAGACCTGAACTTCAGAACAGACAACTGCATCTGATATTACCAGTGTTTTTCTGAGCTTACATTAAGTCGAACAGGAAATTGAGATTTTTAAGGAATTACTCTTACTAGTGACATTATAAGACCAAATGTCAAATCAAAATGGGCATAAACATGAATGACGTGTTTGAAGCTTTCCTAAGCATACCCAATGAAAAGATATATTAAATAGTAAACATGTAGGTGTACACTATCATGCAACTTTAAAAAGATGGAAAGAGGTAGAAATCCACAAAAAGCTGCAGTATAATCTCAAAATGGAGCATCTAATTTTGCAATTGCTAAAGAAAATTGAAAACTATGTGGGGTAGTCAGTCACACAAGTAAAATTAAGCATCAAGTGCCTACCTTTTCATGATATTGTTTTGCTATAAGCAAAAATTGATCAATAGCCTGAAATGCCTTTGTTCTTACATCACTGGAAGTCAAGAACAACTGAACAATACTTAGAATCTTTAAAGGTGGAAAGAAAGAATCTTTAATGCAGAGAAATAATTCAGACTTTACAAGGAATTCAATAAATAAATTGTGTGATTGAAAATTAGACATAGTGCTTTAACTAGATTATAATACTTATAAGGGTAAATAATTACTAGGAATCAAATCCGTAACACTTGGTTCACAGAGTTGACCTAGATTAAGTCCCAAAAAAAAGCATAAAAATTGTATACAAGAAATTAATCCTTCTTTCTAGTGTCATCTGTCCTCTATGTAAAGAAAAAGCATGGTAAATATAAGCTTCCGCCTTTTGAAATTAATTCTTCAAAAATTTCCTGAACTGCACCTCTCTCTGCTATCTCAACATCCTCTGCCACTATCTTTCCCTCAATGAGAGCATGTGTTTACCCCAAACTGCAAGCCACTGGGAAAACTGCACTTCACCTTAACAAAAAAGTATGAGGAAGAATGTCTATGGTCATTGGCCAGGTTCCCTGGGCACCCATCCTTCAGTATATCGTACCCAAGATAGTGGAACAAGGCACACTAATATCTGCCTTCCCCATTGCTCAGGTCCTTAATGAAACAGAAAGGAGAGAGAATTATTTGATAAGATCTTATTGTTTGAGGGTGAGAGGTAAATTTGTTTTACTGTGATATAACAGAACTATTATCAGCACTTTTCCTTAAGGACTAAAATTTAGAATTTTGAACCTAAGAACAAAAAATGAACGGTATTTTTTTTTTCTAATCAATCCATTTGTAGATGTTTTCAACACTTGAACTCATTTGAAATTCCAAAATCCAAAACACAAAAATCATCTAGATAAAGAATAAATTTATAAATATTGTAAAATCAATATTCTTACTGTATCTTCCAACCTTTTCTAGATACATAAAAAAAAAAATACACCTTTACAGTGTTCAAAAAAAGTTACAGAGGAGAGCAGTAAGATAAAAAGGAAATAATGAACGAGAACAAATTAATTCATTACTTACAGCAAATAAGAAATGATAAATCATATTAATTTTGATTTTTCATCACAAATTCTTTTTTACAGAGTATATGGTTCCCTCCATTAACTATTAAATTAATAAAGAAAATGATGTCATTAAATATGGTGAATAAGGAAAACCTTTATATGTGCTTCCATCCTATAAATTTCTTTCCTGGTAAGTCAAGTAAATGTAGCAACAAATAATGTGCAAATTCCTTAGATATAGGTATATTGCTGTATGGTATAAATATGCCCCCAAATCAATGAGCAGAGAGCACAAACGCTTATAGGAAGACACATTTATACCATTTAGACACTAACCATAATCTTAATTGCGAACAGAACTGTATTGAAGTACATGCCTGTGTGATGCATTTTGAGATACATTCAAGTTCCACCAAATCAAAGAGATCACACTTAAATACATGTGAATGAGATGTATTAATTATAATGTTGTTCTTTGATTTACAAGAAAATGCAACCTATTATTACCAGGCTCTTCTGGCACCATTATTTTTTCCTTGCCCAAGACACATGCAATAATTAGTAATACTAGTTCTTAAGCTTGACAAAAAACAAAATAGAATAAAAATATTTTAAAAAAATTAATGAATATACCTGTCTGGATCAATGGAAAGTACAACAACGTTTGGCAGGATGCGTGTTGCTATTTCAGTCATGTCGTAGTATGAACTAGTGGCAGTCAGAGCCATGATTCCTGCCATAATGGCAAGATGCAGTTACTTAGGCCAATATACGAGACGCCACATAAGATTGGCCTAGCAGATAAGTACAAGAACTAGGAAGTTTGAATACCTGCAGCTCGGGCTGGAGAAAAATTGTCTCTTAATGCACGAACAGTGAATGCATTGATCAATACTCTCTTCCTAGTCTGTATCATGCATTAATCAACAATAAACTATTTGCACAAGCACATGTCGCACAGAAATAGATATAGGGTAACAGTTCCTAAACCAAAACTGGCCTTGCTTCTTGAGAACTATTGGCATATAAATTATGGATGATATTTGTCAGAATAATGTTTATGCTAGATAACCCAAAAAAAGGATTAATAATGATTATAAGGGACAAAAATATGTGCATGATGAGTTGAACACTGACCCCTTCATTCAGATAGCTTGCTATATTCCCAAGAAGGATTGTGGTGTTTGTTCTAATAGCTGGTTCTTCATCAACCTGTACACATGATAATTGTTTAAATCAATAAGAATACAATGAAAAAATCATAAATGTAGTTTGCCAGAACAAAGACTTAAGTCATTGAACCTTAGATCTGAGAGTAACCATGATTGACACAGAATATACATAAACAAAAATCATTCTCAGATTTGATGGAGAAAGTATAAAAGGCCACCTGTAACTTCGATAGATACTTCAATAAAGAACCTGAAATTGTACGTTGAGACAACTGCAACACAGAAAATTAATTAAATAATGAGAAATAAATAACTTTATATTCATCACCCAATGTATTTTTCCATGTGCAAGAAAACATGAGAATTTGGAATGCATGCCATGCAAAATTATCATAGAAGGCCAAAAACTCAAATAACATTAGTAATATGTCCTCAGATAATTGTTTTCTTCACACATGCTCACAAATGAGGTATTTAGAGCATTAATGAGGCAAGAATAGTGATAGTGTCCTTATAAGAAAGTTGTCATCTTTTCTCACAATAAACATCATCATCTCTTAAATATGTTGTCTTCATTAATGATAAAAGTCCATTAAAATTTCATCCCATTGAATCTAATCCATGGAAGAATATAAAGATGCTCTTTAATATTTCAATTAAATATGATACATAGAAAAACATTCCTGGTAGGAGATATCCATGTTAATTGAGCACATTGTGTGCGAAAATACCTACCAATCCAATCTGATTAGTTCTACAAATAAAAAAAGTTGTATGCCTTGATGAGAAAGCAAGCATAGTTAGTGTGCCTCGTCTAAGCTTTCTATATAGGTTATGATGCATTTGAATATAAAGAACCTACACCAAACCCTCAGGTGTGTTTGATTGGGGAACAAGTTGGGATGAACTAAATACTAATTTATCTGAACTTATTCCAACCTCTCCAACAACCACCACCCTTGGGAGAACTGTTTTTACAAAATTTAATCAATCAAATAAATATAAGGATTAATTAATATAAAAAAATCATTATCATTAACTATTAATAAACATCAAACATTTTCTCATCAACTTCCACAGTGGAAATCTGCAAATATTTCTCATGAGCTCAGAAGAGATATTTGGTACCAAAATGACTTCCGGAGAAAAATTTGGCCTACTAAACCTGTTTAATAGATTGGATGTGCCTCATGAGAAAAGGTAGAATGCAATTTCCTCCCTTCGAGTCTGGACAATTTCTACCCATTTGAAGATCTCATAAAGATTTGAGGATTCTTTACCAAAATAAATTATACAAACCCAAGCATGATAATATATATATGTATATAGGGACGTGTTACAGTCAGGCCGGCTGTAACACTGTGCATTCCCACTCGCCTCCCATTTGGCCCCCTGGAGCATGTTTGATAGATTTCCAACCATACGGATGGGAAGATCATCGAAAAATAAGCTAGCATGTCCATTTTCATATAATTTGATAACTGTTTGGTCCTCCCACTTAACGGTTTTTATTTTATAGAAATCTAAACGATCCAGAATTTCAACCGTTAAGTGGGAGGACCAAACGGTAACCAAATTATATGAAAATGTACATGCTAGCTTATTTTTCGATGATCTTCCCATCCATACGGTTGGAAATCCTTCAAACATGCTCTAGGGGGTCAAATGGGGCGGGAATGCATCATCCGATCGCATCGTATATATATATATATATATATATATATATATATATATATATATATATATATAGTTGTGAGGCTGGCCGTACTTGCGGCCGCCTGATAGTATCAACTATATCCTATTATATATATATAAAATATACATTAGATATTATATATATATACTACATGATTTATTATATATATGTAATATATTATATGATTTATTATATATTATATAGCATATATTATAATATCTATGTAGATATGTATATGATTCTGATGATAAGATATTATAATAATTAGATATATATATACATAAGTAGAGATATATATATTATATATAGTAATACAGTTGTGATATTATCAGGCGGCCGCAAGTGCAGCCAGCCTGATAGTATCACAACTCTATATATATATATATATATATATATATGAGTCATGTTAGTATGAGGCCGCACTTTAAATTTAGCCATATGTGGCTGCATGATCGGTAGGGTCTAGAGGCGGCCCGTGGCCGGCATGCTAAGTTGTCTCACATAGTGGGCCGGCCGCATGTGCGACCGACCTCACACTAACATTTCCCTATATATATATATATATATATATATATATATATATATATATACGGGAGTGTTAGAGTGGTAGGCCGGATCAACATGTCTGCATCAGGTCCCTCCTATTTAAGCACTTGGGCAGGTGTTTGAGGATTTCCAACGGTATGGATGGAAAGATCATTGAAAAATAAGCTAACATGTCCATTTTTATACATTTTGGTGACCGTTTGGTCCTCCCACTTAACGGTTGAAATTTTAAACCATTAAGATTTCTATAAAATAAGAACCGTTAAGTGGGAGGACCAAACGGTCACCAAGTTATATTAAAATGGACATACTAGCTTATTTTTCGATGATCTTTCCATCCGTACGATTGGAAATCCTTAAAACACTCTCCTAGTGCCCAAATGAGAGGCGATCGGATCTGCACAATGATCCGGCCGGCCTCACCCTAACACTCCCCCGTGTGTGTGTGTGTGTATATATATATATATAACACAAACACACACTACAAAAAGTAACAAGAAATTTAAGCTATATAGATCCCTAAGAATAAAAACAGTTGATGGCGTACATAAAGGTAGTGGTTAACAATGTGCATAACAAGAAGCAATTGAAGTTGAAGATGAAGTTTCCTCAGTTTAATCCTAAAATAATAGAATTTTCCAACATAGGGTACAGAGAAGTCAAAGTGACACTTCAAACTGATAAAGCTTTAATGGAAGTTACGTAAAGAATACGAAAAGATTTTGCAAACAATGATGTACAGTTGGATTAGAAATGAATAGCACATAACAGTTTATCAGCAAGATTTAGATATCAAGAAAAATGTCTTCATACCTCCTAAATAACCAAGTTTAGACTTATGTAAAGAAATGTAACCCTTTAAACATGAAGATCATGCTGAAAATTTTCATAAATCTGAAGATTGACCATTAACCAAATTCATCTTAGGGGACCCAACAGGCAGATGGTATATTCAAGTTCAACCTTACAGATATTGGAGACCATATGTAATTCTTAGAAAGAGTAGAAAAATGAACATTGAAGTGATATGGTTCCTTCAATGTAAAGACCCAATTTTACTTGAGAACAAAAGAAACTCAAATATGAGGCACAACTATTCAAATGAAGTAAAATGAAAGGGGCATGAATAAAAAGTGTCTTTTCTATATGAGTACTGCAGAATTCAACTTGGGAAATTAATGTTGTATTACATGTAATTTGAGAACTACATGTATTGATTATCAGGAACCTAATGTGATCACAGCACGGATTAGTTTTTCTTAGATCTTCAAAAACAAATTGATCCGGAAAAATTGAAGGGAAGACATATTAATAAATTCAAATCTTTGATGAAGTCACATACCTTTGGTGCTAGAACAAGCATGGACTTTAGCGTCAGCTCTCGAAGAAAGGCAGATGTATCAGAAAAACCAGTGGCAACATGAGCAAAAACCTATCAAAAAGATATCTCAAACATATTAGATTGGCAAAAGTAGTCACCAAGGGAAGAAATCAAAATAAGATAATGAGAGTCAACAACTCAACATTTCTATGATGATGGTCCACATTGATCACACACCTGTTCATCAACAATTTGAGCTGTTAATGACCCTCCAAATTGATCTATATGTTGCAGCAGTCCAACTCGAATTGCTCGGTCATTCAAGGCAAAAAGTTTCACAATAGTTGGCAATACCTATGGAAAACCAATATTTAGTGTGAATCAATGCTGAATTGTTATTAACTTGAAAAATACAGCACTGAATCCACCTAAAAAAAAGGGATTCAGGATAAAGAGCTAAGATGACCTTGAAATTGAATTCATCAGCTGAAAGCCAGGAACCCAGCTTCAACAAAGCTGTCAAGGCAGGAGCAGTAGCTGACCCAAATTCTAGGGCAGAGGCCAACAATGGAAGCAACTATAACAAGAAAATGCAGAAAATGTAAAGAGATCATGTCAGAATAAACGCATTGAAAGGCAGATTTCATATACCTTTTTTAGCACTATTTGCCGGGGAAGTTGTTCAGCTAAGTTTGGCAGTTTACGAAAAAAGGCATCTTTCTCAACACTGTCTTTTAAGTTCAATACTTCCATGAACTGTATGGTTTCAACCAATTTATTTTGAAAATACTCTGAAAAATAAATTAAGAAAAGTTAATTAGCAATTGCAAATATTGCAGATCATGAGTGAGAGAAGATAAAATAAGAGAAGCGGGAGGAGCATTTCTAACTTTACAGACCTGAATGATTACTAATTGCCATTGAAGGAAAAATTATATAGAGGTGATGGCAAATTTTATTATAAAGTGAAAGTTGTTATTTTCATGTTGGTCCATAACAGTTTACTGACACAGCCAACTAGATCCCCACAATCAAATAAGTTAAAATACATAAGAGTGTCAGAGGTACTTCGTAATTTCAATGTAGTTATTGAGTATAATTTCTCCATCACTTAAATACTAATCACATACTAAGAAAAGGACAAATACAGACTCATCACTATGAAGAAAGTTGCACAAGTTGTCATACCACATCCACATAATGGCTCATATATTAAGTAGAATTATAAGTCATATAAATGCAAAGATATCCAGAAACTTATAGAAGAAGTATTTTCCAAATATATAAACGTGTGAGTTTTATGCTTCACTTATTCTCCCAATTCCCATATACCTTTAGAATGTCCTACTTCCACTCCCTAAGATAAAGCCAAAGCTTAGATTAAGTAATGAAAAGAATAAGTACTATGATGTCAGGGATTTAGAATATATGTAAATAAGCTTTGGAATAACTCAATCTGATATGGGTGAAAGGACCATTATAGAATTCTCAATTTATCTAAGAGATACAGAAAAGGGGAGACTGGCACTGGCACTATTATGTGACATTGCTTAGATTTAGAAGTTAGTTGATTTGTTTTTCAATTCTATTCTAAATTGAGTTTATCAATAAGTTTATTAATCTAGAAGATGTAGTCAGACATGTAGTATTAATTTGAATTCAAACTTTATTTAAATAAGGTAGGAAATGGATCTTTTCTAAAGGGCACGAATGAATGAATTCATTTTCTTTTAACTTTATGCTATTATTTGGAGTGTGATAGCTTATTTGTCTTAGTGTGATTGGTTAGATCCTCTAGATATAAATACCTAGAAACCCTTTATCCTACATCAGTTTGGTACCAGAGTAACAGTCTGCCCAATGTTTACTTACATAGGAAAAGACAAATGGAGGAAAATTAACTAATTTTCAGTGTAATGAGATTTTGCTGAAATTGGTTGACCAGATGGACAACCTCAATGCTCATCTTGGAGATATAGAACCAAAAGTACACCAATTTTTTATCACTATAACAACCAAACTTGTTGAAGAATCAAGTAGAATTGATAAAAATGCCAAGAAGATTCATAACCAGATGGAAAACCCATGGTTCCACAATTCTTACAGCAACAACTAAGTCTCACTGAACCTTATCGAGTGTCGTAAGGTGAAGATAGACAAGCCAAATTTCAAAGAAATATCAGATTGCACAGCAACTACTAAAGGAGAGAGACATCATACATGCAATTAATATGAAAAAACAATAGTAAAACTGTCTACGGTACTGCCAAAAAAGAACTCGAGTTCATCATTAGAAGACTTCATCAAGGTTGTTACTCTTAATTTACTAAATAATTTTTCATCAATGCATACGGTTCAATATACCAATAGTTCTATTATGTTAATAGATCAACATCAAAAGTATTTGGCGAGATGGAAGAACAAGTTGGTGGTGTATTGGACTTGGATTTTTTATACAAAATTTCAACGATTGATCTCTCTGAGAACTAACTTTTTTAAACTCAGACCAGGACTATTATGTGGCATTGTTTAGATTTAGAAGTTAGTTGATTTGTTTTTAACTCTTCTAAGTTGAGTTTATCAATAAGTTTAGAAATCTAGACAAGGTCTAGTTAGATAAGTACTAATTTTTAGATGACGTTTCTGATCTCTAAAAAGGAGATGGATCATTTCTAAAAGGGGTGAATGAATGAATTCAGTTTTTTTAGCTTTATGCTACTGTTTGATGTGTGATAGCCTTCTTTTTCTAAGTGTGGTTGCTTAGATCCTCTAGGTGCAATCGCTTAGAATTCCTAGGGTATGATTGTCTAGGTTATCCTGCATCACTAAGAAAATAATCTTAGAAATTGAAGTAAAAAAGAAAGAGTCGTTCAGGTGGATTCAAAGGGTATTATGTCATTAACTTAAGAGCATACAAGACGTAAAAACAAAATCGACATAATTTACAAAGTACTAAAAAATGTCCCACATTTACCACTTATACCTAATGATTCCTAAGAGTTACCTTACAATTTAAATATATCCATCTCTTTTTTAAGGAATGATTAATTAGGCAATAGAATTTATGATTATTCTAAAAATATTGAAATTGTAAATAAATGATTAAAATGAAACAGAATCCAAGTCCAATTTCTTCAAAGAAAATTTATCGTAGTAATAGGTATTCTAGGACCAATCAGCACCAAATAATGTGAAATTAGGTTCACCATTTTGAATAAAGAAAGTTTACTGTATGTACAAGATAAAAGATAGAATATAACTCTTACCGCTGTTATCGATAAGCTTTGAAGCATTTAATCTGCGTGAAGGCAAAGAACTCAAAAGCCTCTGATAATCTGGAAGCAAAGACTGTGAGAAAAAAAAATGAATAATTGCAAAGGTTATATGGCTTATTTAGTATGATGCAAACATTGTTGATAAAATGAAAAGAAACAAACATAAAGTCAGAAATGTTTATTAAACTACAGCCAATTGACATATGAATGTTACTTATCTAAACCATCACAATTAAGCTACTAAAAACAATTATAATGCTCTATATTACAAAAAAAAAAAGGGAGAATAACCTTTGGAATGTTAGCTGTATTACGTAGCTCCTCTGTTTTGGCCAACTTTGTACCAGTAAAGAGCTCATAAATTAAACAGCCTGAAAAATAATTTTAAGACATTAGCAGAACACCAACAGAGCAAGATGCCAAATTAAATTCATGAAAAAGAAAAGCAATTTACACTACAAAGAATGAAAACATCACCTTATATTACAGTTTCATGAATGTTTTGTCATAGCCAAGCTTACTGAAAACCCTTAAAGGGCGTTTGGTTGGAATATGCTAACCTTTTCTACAAATTTTAACTAATTAAGTAAATATAATTACTATTAATATTTGCAAATCATGCATTATTAATAAACATCAATCATTAACTAGAAATTATAATTTTAATATAACATATTTATTTTAATTAGTATTAATTAAGTCAAATCTTGGTCAACTTGAGATAAAAATTTCCCTCCAAAACAAATTTGAACTTCAAAAAATAAAACCTAA
This sequence comes from Dioscorea zingiberensis, assembly GCA_026586065.1. Taxonomy (NCBI): domain Eukaryota; kingdom Viridiplantae; phylum Streptophyta; class Magnoliopsida; order Dioscoreales; family Dioscoreaceae; genus Dioscorea; species Dioscorea zingiberensis. The sequence continues at coordinate 37,784,895 of CM048821.1, read as the reverse complement.
CTCATTTCAACCCGAACCAAATGCCCTTTCAATGAGTTAGCCTAAACTCAAGATTTCAGTTAAAGTAACCAACTCAGAAAGCATGGTTAGTGATGATTGGAAATGGAGGAACATTATTTGCCTGTGATTAGAAAAGCATTGGGCCCATGACCTTAAATCCAACAAAATTATTATCATTAAAAGAGAATTGTTGATAAACTTCTTACAAGATGCAGTTAGGAAAAAAAATGAAACAACAACAGCAAACAACATATAGTGGCCATAGAAATGCCATAGTAAAAATGGCCTCAAGATTGAGAAGATGGAATTGAGGAAGATGAAAATAAAACAGCATAACTAAGGAAACTCAATAATATAATAACTCACCCAGCCCCCATGAATCAATAGCCCATGGAGGTGATTTTCTAATTGCTGCCCAGTCCAATTTCACTAACTCCATGGGTTTGTACTGTGTTCCCACAAGCCACTCAAATTGCTGCATTAAGAATGACAAAATTTTCCAAAATGAAAAGGAATGACAAGTCAAGATATCACTTTTTTGCAAGCAAACAAGATGCATGAAAGATATCCAACAAAAAATTATCAGAATGCAAGAAGCAAAGGAAGTTCATTAAGAATTATCTGTCGTGAATGAAGCTATGCAGGCTTTTGAATAGAATATATAAGTAGAGTAACTTTAAGATCATTAAAAAATGGCCTAAGATGAATTATTTGTATGTGTATCCAAACACATTTAAAGAATCTGGAGACAAGGTGAAGTTAGGTAGTGTTTGGAAACTTGGATGTAGAGGGATGTGGGATGGACTTATCCCACACTAAGTTACTTGGATTCCAAGATATAGATAAACAAACTCATCCCTAGAGCCAGGGATTAACATATACCTTCAAAATAACCCTCATCATGTCTTCCATCCTCTCATTGGTTCCAGGTGAGGTCCAAAAACATAACCATATTTCCTCATCAATCTTTATGCATCCAACTAAACGTAACATTATGTTTAGAATCACAATGAAATGGATGAGAATGGAATAGAATGGGAATGGAAATGAAAATCGAAGTTGGAACAGAATGCCACATTCTCATTCCACTATTTAAGTGTAAATATGGAATGAGAATAGAGTTTTACATATAAAACCATATATAATTAAACATTTCGATTAACACATTTGTTTTACCTATTATCATTAAAAAAAAAACCCATAGTATGAGTTTATATTACAAATACCAGCTAGGGATGCAAGTGGGGCGGGTCAAACCCGTTACCCGCAGGGCCCCGCCCCGAACGGGGCGGGTAATCCCCGTTATTTTTACCCGCCGGGGCGGGTACGGGTAAAATTTTATACCCGTATACGGGTACGGGTCGGGTATGGTAAATGTTGCCCCGCCCTTGTATCCCGACGTACCGTTGGTGCAGGCGGGTATCCCCGCTCTCTACCCGCGCGGATACGGGGAGGGGATACGCGTTAACACGTTATATAAATATATATATATATATATATATATATATATATATATATATATAATATTAATATATTTATGAATTATCTTGTATGTACTCCATGTTTATTTGATAATTGTTCAACCGCAATTGGAACTTATAGTTAAATTATCCTGATATTAATTCTATACTATATAGTCAGATAAATTATCCATATATAAATGATATCTAAATATCAAAACCAAGGCACATTGTGAATAGCCATAAAATATTTATATATTAAAAAAAGCGAATTGCACGGGTTAGCAGGGGATACGTCACCCTTGGTAACGAGTTGGGATTACCCGTTTGTTAGTAGGGGATACCCGACGGGTAATTATGGTATCCCAGTGGGCGACGGGATAACTTTTTCCCGTTAGCATAACGGTAACGGGTGGGGATTACCCGTTTGTTATGAGGATGGTAGCAGTAGCCCGCCCTCGCCCGTTTGCATCCCTAATACCAGCCTTGGTCAAGTTTATTTTAATTTTTGTGAAATATTTTAAAATATATTTTATTATTATTTATAATAATTTTAATTTTGGAAAAAATAACTTTTTTTATATCTTTATTGATTATCATCATAAACTAAAAATATTGTCACGTATTCCTCAAGAATCAATTATTTCATCAATTTGTTGTTCTATGAAATAGATGATTTATTAGTATTTATGAAAAAAAAAACTTTTCAAATGATTAACTAATGGAAAGATATTTTAGTAACAAAATTAAAAAATTGTCCAATATTATTGAAGAATCAATTGTTTGATAAATTTTTATTTTTGATGAAATAGCATTCTATTAGTATTTTATGGAAAAAAATCCCTTTTAAATGTTTTACTAATCAAAGGGTATTTTGGTCATAAAATAAAAATATTATTAAACGATCCCCAAGAATAAACTATTTGATAATTTTTTATATCATGACAAAGTAGCATTTTGTTAACATTTAATGAAAAAAATACTCTTAAATGTTTTACTAATGGAAGGGTATTTTGGTCATAAAGTATAAATAGCCAAATGATCTTCTGGAATGAACCACTTGATAATTCCAATTTTATAAAAAAATACCATTTATTAGTATTTTGACCAAAAATACCCTTTTGGATGATGTATTAATACATGGGTATACTAGTCATAAAATAATAATATTTAATAAATACTAACAATAAAAACTCGTATTGTAGGGGTTATACAAAATGCCCAATCCCATCCCTTAAAACCATGCCAACAATTAGTTTCGGAAAGGAAAAGAAAATGACTCTTTAACTTAAAAGATTCTATTTCATTCTATTCTATTCCCACCTGTTCCACCAAACTAAATAATAGTTTGGATTAGCTTTTGGGGAGCCCAAAAGCCTTTTTTTTATATAAGTTAAGCACTTCTGTGGATAAAAAAAGGCATTTGTAAAGGCTGAAAAATGGTTTTTTTCAAAAGCTGATGGTACGAAGCTTTTGTCAAAAAGCCCTTTTAAAGAAGCTATTTTGGAAAGATACAATTACCAAAACACCCTTCTATTTTGGGTTTTTATTCAGTTTCTCAAGCCCCTTTCAAAGCCGGGAGTTGACGAGGAAGAACACGCACGGGCGACGTTCCATCTCCTCGTCCCTTGTCAACAAAAGTACTTTTGAATTAACATATCCAAACACAAAAATAGACAGAAGCCCTTAACTTACTCTGAAAAGCCCTTTTTTTCATAAGTTCTTCTATCAAACTGAAAAAAGGGTTTTTTTTTCATAAGCCAATCCAAACAGGGCCTAAGCACGGTCAAAAGTCTACATATAGATTTCTTTATTCGCCTGGCTAAAGACATTATTGTATTTTCTCACCCTTCTACATCGTCATCCTATATATCATCATCTAAGGGATGGGAAATTACGAACCGTCAAACACAACCGAAGGGGTTATTAGGATCCTACGATATCCCAAGATCTAGAGTTCATCCTGCTCCATCCAGCCATTTGGTTGCCGAAGGATAGGGATCCACTCATCCTTTTTGGAGGGATGAAGGGCATCCCACCAAATCAAAGGAAAGCCGCTCATCCCTTGAAAAGAGATGAAAGGTTCGACCATTTAACTTTATTAAATAATATTTATTAATCTTTAAATTAAAATAATTATACATTATATATTATATGTTAGTTAATACATTAATTTAATTATTTTATTATTAAATTTGAATATTTATAATATTTTATAATTTAAAATAATGATTATATAAATTATTTTATAATATGAAAATAATATTTTTAATATATAATAATTATATATTAATGATGGAGATAACATATTATTGTTTTAGAGTTAAAATTATTATTGTTTATTAATTAATAATAAATATCATCAATTATCTAATTATAAATAATCCATATTTTACTTTTTAGATATTATAATTTAAATAAGAATATTACAATTATATAAAAGATTATTTTATCTATTTTCACCCCTCCAAACAAACTTTAAAAAAATTTCCGTCCCCTTTAATTGTCCCATCGCCTTTTATATACGCTTTCATTCATGGGCATCCTTTTCCTTGGATATTCCATCCAAGGAAGATAATGGTACAACCATCCAAACGCCTCCTAAGCGGATTTCCGCATCCTCTATGAAATAATACTTCTGAGAAACTAAATGGGTCCAACCTTACAAAACAAATGGTCAACAATAATTACAAACAATTTACTAATTTTATAAAGAAATAACTCCAGTAACTACCTTATTTATAACTTCCTTATTTTATTGTCAAAAGAAAGGAAGTTCTTTAAAAAACAATAGTACTAAACAATTGTATAACTACCATAGTTTAATGTCAAAGGAAAGGAAGTTCTCTAAAAAAAATTGTACTAAGCAAGAATGGATACACCAATAGCAATTACAACTTTATTTAGGATCAAGCTTTCCATCCATATGCAACAAATTTCATATCTCACCACAAATATTATTAGTGACCTGAGACCTTTAAAGTTATTACACGAAGGAAAAAGTGACCTGACAGGATCTACAACTTGGTTTCTATACCAACATATAAATAGCAGCATGCAGCCTAACATATTGCCATCAATTCAAAAGCAGGATAAGTTCATAAAGTTCAACTAGAATTTCAAAGAAATTCGAGCACGTAAAAAATTCATTCTACATCCTTTCCCATCCCACAAAAATGACTTCCTGACCCGAAAAGAGTTAAGCAGAAGTACTATCATGAGTTAAATGTTATGCCCCGAGAAGGCCCTAAAACGATATGGATTTGTTCTGAAGTCTCGTACTATAAGATTAACTTGTCCTTTTGAAATTTATCAGAAAATGGCTCAAAAAGTCAATTTGAATATCTTATAATAAAGAAATCATGATAACTAAATATAAAGGTTGAAGCTCGATATATTGTGAATCACATTAAATAAAAGGGGGAAACCCCCAAAGGAAAGCAATAAGCAGGCACCAAGAGAATAATACCAGCATTGGACTGTTTGAAGCTTCATTATTCTGATCAAACTCTGAGAGGACATCAAAGGCATGCAGCTTCCAGTCCAATGTTTGTGTCACAACAACACTAGCCAAGCACACATTACCATGAACCTGACATTTTAGATTGTCAGTGCAGACTTTTAAAGGACACAGTAATCCTGCATCTTTCAACATTACACTAGGACAAGAACATGACAAATTTGGTAGAAGTAAACAAATACAATTCAAAATAAACATGGATCGTCAGCATGTACTGGAAATTTGATATGAATGTACCATAGAAAATGATAATAAAAAAAAAAAATTGTTTTCTTGTATGCATATCTGCCCCCTTTAAGGTAGTTGAATCATATAGATGATCTTCTTAAGTTTGAAGTTGCATACATGTCCCAACAAAACTCTCTCATTTGCATCTTTGCTCATTTGCTTAGGTTCTCACAAGTGACTGATGTAATAGAAACATGCAAAATGATCATAATGTTATTGAATGTATACCCATGTAAACATCACATTACATTTATGGTTAACTAATACATCTAGTTTCATATACACAACTATAATGATGATTTTGTAACAGTGACAATGTCAGCAGAGGCTGTAAAAAGGGTTTTGTATGACAATTTATGCAGCTTATTCTTCACAGGGGATTTATGTAAATCAACTATATTACAAGAGTGTATATGCAAAAACATCAAATAAACAGGTATTCACACACTTCCTTTTTTCCCAAAAGGGTCCCCCACAAAACATCATAATTACATACATACATACCCCTACTGAAAGTATAATTGCTTGTATATCCCTTTAAAACCGAAATTCTTACAGAAATAATACTACAGGGATACATATTTCAAATAGTGACAACGAAATATGCTTTGCCTAATCCCTTTTATAGAGGGGCATACACAATACAGACAATTACAACTTTTGCAAGGGTATACACACGATGATGAGGTTTTGCAGGGGTATGAGTGCAATAAAAACCCCTAATAACTATATACAAATATTGTGTCCTCTATTGCTAATTTAATCAAAGTAGGAGAAACGAAGAGGAAGTGACACTAGGTGGGATAGCAGTGGCTAAATGTAACAATTCTAAGTATCTAGGTTCTATTTTCGAGGAGGATGGGATGATCGATGAAAATGTATCCAATAGAATCAAAACAGGATAGCTAAAATGGAGAAGTGCTATGGGTGTGTTATGTGATAAGAAGATGCCTAATAAAGTGAATAGAAAGTTTTATAGAATGGCAGTTAGACCGGCCATGATATATGGGAGGGAGTGTTGGGTAACTAAAGTTCAATATATTCATAAGATGAATGTGGCAGAAATGAGGATTTTAAGGTGGATGTGTTGTCATACAAGATTGGATAAGATTAGAAATAAACACATCCGACAAAAGGTGCATGTTGCACCAATTGAAGATAAAATAAGAGAGAGGCATTTAAGATGGTTTGGACACGTGCGTTGTAGACCCCTGGGTGCCCCGATTCGAAAATGTGATAGTTTGGTAATAGAAGATAAAAAAAGGGATAGAGGTAGACCGAGGATTACATGAAAAGAGGTAGTGTCTAAGGACTTGCGTTTATTAGATGTTGATCTAGATCTTGTCTTTGACAGAGCTACATGGAGACAGAGAATTCATATAGCCGACCCCATCTAGTATGGGATTGAGGCTTAGTTATTGTTGTTGATGTTTTATTACTAATTTAGACTTGTTATTCATTCATTAAAGAATGTAAATAATATAATTCAAGGTTCAAATTATCTGGTTAAACACTACCAAAACTACAAAACTTCAAGTTGTTCAAGCTAACATACTAAATTGTATGAAATATTTGATTCAGGTAGCGATCAACACATGGTATTCAGTAATCACATCAGTAGTTTTCCAAAACAACCTATTTCGAAACCGAAAAGATGTACATGAAATACTACAACAATTTTCTCTCATTATATAGCACATACGTTCTCTATTTGTAATTCAGTTCTAACTAAAATTGTTTCAAGACTGAATATGAGCCAAAAACCAATGACAAGGATATGAGTTCAAGCAAACCATGTTGATAATTGAGTCAGATCAGGAAATAGAAATATAGTCAAAAGATATAAGCATTAAAAGGATGTAATTGCAACATGGTTTGATTAACTAAAAAACATTCTCACTAAATATGAAAATGCTCTCATTCATTTTGTTATTCATGCGGACTAATTTTTCAGTAGCAAATGAAAAGGTTTAGGTCATCAACCAAATTCAAAGATGCTCAGATTTCTTCCTTAAAAAAAAAACCAATCATAATGGTATAGTTGTAATGCTATGGGCAGCATACCAAATATAAAATCTTCCATTTTAAACTGAAATGAATAAGGTACCTAGAGTTATCAAAATAAAGATAAGATATTTTGATCGTCTTTACCATACTTTATCCCTCATGATGCTTGATTTAATTTTAAACTGAAATAACAAGAACACTTTTGATATACACAATATATCAATGTATCAACAGGACAAATCACAATTTGCACCTTTATTATGTATGTGAACAACAAATTACTTACTAGAAATACTTAATCCTGTTGGCTAGCCTATTCTCTCTCACAAGGAGAAGTTGAGGGTTCAAACCACGGTTTTGATGTGCTTCTAGTGGCTTGTCAACATTTATATGTATATATATATATATATATATATATATATATACCGATAAGGCCAGTACGAACACCGCTCGACGTCAGCCTCCATTCAATCCCACTCACATCTGCGGTTTTGAGGAAATCCAACCATAGATGAAAAGAACATCAAATAATGTTTAATACGCCAATTTTCATACAATTTGGGAACTTATAGCGCCTTTATCTTAACGAAATTAACCTGCAGGATTTCTATAAATTTTCACCCATTAAGATGAAGAACCCTACAAGTTCCCAAATTGTATTTAAAATCGACACGCTAAATTATTTTTCACGTTCTTTCCATCCATATAGTTGGAAATCCTTAAAACATCTTCCAAAGGCCAAAATGGGCCGACCGAATAACAATGTTCGCCTACCACCTTATCAGTTCGTATATATATATATATATATATATATATATATATATATATAGGATCCCGCTACAATCAAACCAGTATATATATATATATAGAGTTAGGATAAATGGGGCCTTTATTTTGGCGTTTGCGTCATCCTTTTCGTTTTCTTTGGCGGTATTTTAACCAAATCCGTAGTATGGATGGAAAGAGCATCGAAAAATAGCAGCGTATGATTTTTAAATACAATTTAGGAACTTGTAGGGTCTTACGTATTACGTATTAAATTGTGAAATTCCAACCGTATAAAATTTCACCCAAGTAAGATGAAGACCTATAAGTTCCTAAATCAGATAAAATCGACATACGCCATTATTTTTCGATGCTCTTTCCATCCATACCTTAATTTGCTAAAACACCGCAGTCAACGAATTTAAAAGGATGTCAAATCTGCCAAAATAAATGTCCTACGATCCCCACTCCATACATATATATATATATATAGATCCCGCTACAATCGTACTCAAAGATATATATATATATAGGATCCTCGCTATTAATCAAGCTCGCCGGACATCACTGATCCAAATTACTCCCATTTTACTCAAGATGTTTCAAAGGATTTCCAACCGCATCGGACGAAGATCAACGAAAAATGTTTAAATTGCCAATTTTCATATAATTTTGTGACCGTTTGGTCCTCCCACTTAACAGTTCTTATTTTAGGAAAAATTTTAACGGTTCAGAATTTCAACCATTAAATGGGAGGACCAAACGGTCACCAAATTGTATGAAAATTGACAAACGAACTTATTTTTCGATAACCTTCCATCCGTACGGTTGAAAATCCTTCAAACATGCTTCAGAGGCCAAAATGAGATCTACGGACCGAATAGCTTTCAAATTGTACGCATAATGTAATCCACTCTCTCTCTCTTTATATATATATATATATATATATATATATATATATAATCCTGATACAGTCAAGTCGGTCGTATTACTGTGCAAGTAAGGTCGCCTCATTTTGATGCATTTGGAGAGTATTTTTTTCCAAATCCAACCGTATAGATGGAAAGAACATCGGAAAATAAAATAATATGCCGATTTTCATACAATTTGGTGAGGTGATGAGTATTCATCTTAAAGGGTGAAATTTTATAGAAATCTTATCGGTTCAGAATTTCACCCTTTAAGATAGAATGATCATCACCTTCTCAAATTGTATGAAAATCACAATGTTATCTTATTTTTCGATGTTCTTTCCATCCATACGGTTGGATTTGGAAAAAAAATACTCTCCAAATGCATCAAAATGAGGCAACCGTAAATGAATAGTGATAAGGCCGGCAAAATTCAGGGATTGGAAGGTTTAAGCAAACAATATTATTAAAAAAATGCAATCAAACAATATCTGAAATATTAAAGTTGGGTATTCGAAATTCTAATCAAAGCCCAATATTCATGACTGGCAGATATAGAAAGTAGTTATAGACAATTAGAGGTCTTTGTACTACATTTCTAGATAATATCTAGTCCGTCATGGATATAGCAAACTAATTCAATCTTCATTCAACTGAAATTATAATTATTTTATCAGCTGCACTATTTCCTCATATACCCAATTATAACACAAAGTATCACAGAAGAGATAAATAAACAGTGAAAACAAAAATCTAAGTAACATATACAACCGTAAGGTCAGTGAAAAAGAACACTCTATCATTCACTACTAATGGAATCAGATGAAGCATTGGAATCTTAGAGTGCAAGTCCGTACAAGTTTGCAGTCATTATTCAAAAAGCTCACAGCTTTAGAGATCTGGTGGAGTCCCCACGCATAATACTCATCCCTGCATTAAACACACAGCATAGCATAAAGTAGAAAGTCATAATTACTAAGATCATTCATTAACATAGTAAAAGTAAGGAGTGCATGCCTCATTCCATTACAGTCTATCATTAGTAGTTCTGAAGTTTAAATACTAATTCAATCAAAATCAGAAATTTTGGAACAGATTCAACAGGTAGATGATCAGCCAAATATAAAACTTTTGATGCAGTGAGAAATAGCACCACTACATTATCACAATGTCATAATGTCAATGTTATCTTTTAGGCAATCATCAAGAAAATTCCCAAGCAAGAATCGACATAGAAATAAAGGCAGACAAGGCATTGATCCATCATGACCTATAAGTAAGATAGGTAGCATGTGTAAAAAAGATATTAGAAAATACATAACAACTTTCCAGTTACATTTTACAGAGAAGGACAACTACAAATGTTAAAGTAGGAAGTACACCATAGCATAACAGAGTTATCCAAAAGATAGTTCATATACCTCTGTGTACCTTCCAATTTTAGTTCCTTTATCTTCTCAGAGAGTGGCATAACAGGCTCAGTTACAATATAAATAGTAATTTTGGTGGAGGATCCATCAAAAGCTTCAGTTTCTGTACTATGAAGGTATGATAATATATTTGGATGCCTAACCTGCAAACACAAGAAACAACAAGAACATGCATTTAGTCAACCAGAGTAATATATGAGCTATAAAAAAAAAAATCCTAACCTTAAGAATTATGCAAAAAGGTCCACCAGCCAACAAGTTACTAGGAGCTTTGGAGATAGTTAATGTGGTCATTAATATCATATAAAAACACAAAATACCAAATGAAACAAAGGTGAAAACATATAATACACCTTAAAATCTAGGTCAAAGAACAAGATCTCAGCCATACTACTGCCTAAACGACCCTCAATGGTAGATCCAAGTAGTCCTTTATTTTCCAATCAATCATAGATCAATATTTTTAGAATTTGCCGACCATTTGCAGTGCCCTTTTTCTTGTTTGAATATATAAGATTTTTGATAAAAAAACAATTTGTTTCACATTATTTTCCACATCAAATGTATCACACAACTTGGTCAAATGATATGAGAAATTATCAAGAGTAACCCAGTGCTACAAAGCTCCCGCTATGCACGGGTTCCGGGGAAGGGTTGGACTACTTAGGTCTATTGCTGTATTTTTGCAAGAAGCTGTTTCCACAAAAGAATAAGATTGATACGAGAAATTATATGATACACAATATTCATAAAAGACGATATTTGTCAATAAGATTGATTATGTAAGAAATGGAAAGAATGAACCACTAAAGTGTTAAAATTGATGAAACAACTATTTAAAGTATTATTGCTTTCTGTTAGAATGTGCAATAAGAAGAACAAACTTGGTAGCCAATTTCCTTCTCAGATGACTGATAGTCAGCTAACATGACTTCGAAGAGAAAGATCCAACATCACAGTTTTCCATCACATACAATGAATGTTATGTATGTGACCTAACTCATTTTATCCTACATTTTTATTATGAATCCAAAATAATGGAGATTGTGGAATTTGCAACTAAACTAAGAATAAAAAAGGATTTTACAGTAAATAGATTACACAGGAATGTCCTTTATGCAAGTAATAGAAAATTGTGTCACTCCGAGTTTGAAGTATAACGTGAGAGGTTTTTGAAATTCACAAGGCTCACCATCACAGGTTCTAAGAAAAGGCTAAGTTTTCAGATCGGCCATGTGCTAGCACTAGTATCACATTGGTACTGTACGTATAAGTTGTTGGAGCATGTCCGGTGAATAAAAAATCAATAGAATTATAATACTAGTTAAAATGGAAAGGTAAGCTGGTGCAGTTACAAGAAAAAAATAGAAGAAATCTGTCCTAGATCTCTTTCCTTGCATAAGTTCCGGTTCAAAAATATACAGATTAAGGAAATAATTAGGTAGGGATACATGTAACAAGTCATATCCCTAAAAAAACATATACTACCTACTTAATGTGTGGTCCTCATTAGCCATGTAAGCATAGTACTGGAAGACAAGAAACATAAAACAGTAGAAGGTAGGAAAGAGAAGATACTTCTGAAGCATGCCAGTTGATAAAAAACACAGAAAATCAAAAAAAGCAAAATGATTTGAAACTAAACACAAGAAAAGTGTATGGAAGAAAAGAAAGTAAACAAAGAGGAGCATATCAGGTAGCGTATGTAAGTGAACTGGATTACTTATTAGTCATGCTGGAAGTGCTAATATGAAAGAACTGAAAACAGACAACTTTTATGAACATGATAACCTACAGTCCGTAAACGTTTGACGCAATTACGACCGGCAGACAAGTGACCATCTTGAGCATTACTCCCTGAAAGAGAAAATATGGAAACAGGCAACCCATCATCCTGGCAAAACAAAAAAAAAAAATGCAAACAATTATTGGAGAGCATTTCTCAACCAAAATATCACCCAATTTTAATGAGTATTATGAAAGTTTCTAAGCTTCCTAGGTCAATTAGCATAGTTCCATATATCATAAACACAAGATGCAACAAAGTTTTCACCAAGTTAATGCTACCAATCTGCTAAAGTATACATAAAATGCAAATGTAAAATGTGTTCACACACACACACACACACACACACACACACACACACACACACACACACACACAATAAACATCAAATAGTGCTAATACTCGGAATTTAAATATAAGAATTTTCTGAGAATAATTCTGTTTATAACTAGCATAATGAGAAAAAGGAAAGAAAAAATAGTAGGAAAGCTTTATATTTCATTATCTCATGTTCATCCTCTCTCTTTCTTCTATTTCATCCCTTTATCTGTAAGAAATCACATTTGTTTGAAGATGGAAATATATTTGCAAAAAAGAAAAAGAACAACCATGTCAAATTTTCTGTTTACTCCCAATATTTTGATAATTCTCTTTCTAGTTCCTCTGTTAACCAAACAATTGCGTTTTTTTATAGATAACGGCTTTCCTTCTCTATCCTTTTCTCTAATAATTTATGTTCTGTTCATTTTCTATCTAATCAAACATACCCTGTGTTTATCCTCCCCATTATACTTCTAACCAACAAGAAGCTCCATCTTAAGCAAGGCTCAATGCCACTTTTTGACTTTCATATGCGAGCTAGGTGGAAATATGAATTTAGGGAAGGAAACACGTGGTATAGATAAGTTCACACTCGGAAGAAAAAAGCATCCTAGAGCACCAAGAGTAGGTTTGTACTATATTCAAGAGGAAAGAAGGACCCCCAGCCATATTCATCATCTACAAACCACGCAAGCATGATAAAGATCTAATAGAAGAACATCTCGAGCGAATGCTCCCTACATCAACCGATTTATAAAATCCATAAAACCCAACATTAGCAGAAGATTAACTAATAAGAGATCGAAGGTTGCGCTCATCGTCAAGATCCGGGAAGTTGGAAGCAATCCAAACGAGAAAGAGCTTTCACTCAATCAAGAACACAATTGAAAGAAAAGAGAAGAAAGAAAAAAATAACGAGCTGTCCGTGTGATGAAGAGAGGACCTTGGAGGTGCCGCGATAGTGAGTCCAGGAGCCCCAAGCTGAGGAGTATGGCTCGCCGATGCTGTAGGGAAGGTCTTTGAGGCCAGCGCCGGATCCGGCGACGACGCCCTTGAGGAATTTGAGCATCTCCGCGTACTCCTAACGGATGGATTCGTCGGAGCGGGAGGGAGGAGGGAGGAGGGAGGAGGGAGGAGGGAGGAGAGAAGGGTGGTCTTTCTCCGATCTGGAGGAACGGAAGAGAATTCGACCCAGATCCGAGTGCGGGTGAGTTTGGAGACAGAGAGAAGCTTTTGGTAAGTTATGCCGCTGGTATGCGTTTACCTCCCTTCAATCGTTAACTTTCAAGGGGTAAATTAGGGGCATTCTTAAAATAAAATTTAATATTTCTTTTTTTCCCCAAGATTAGAAGAGATTTCCCAAAATAGCGGTGGGTATTTTCTAAACACTTCATTTCTTAACTTTTAAGCTTTTCTTTACATTTTCTCTTATAATTTATATCATATCGGGCCGTGTCTCGGGCTGCTCGGAGGCCGGCCCGATAGTGTACTCACATAGCGAGCAGGCCGCACTTGTGGTCGACCACACTATATCATGTCCCATATATATATATATATATATATATATATATATATATATATATATATATATATATATGATCTATCTAATGAGTGACACCAATAGCCAAAAACCTCTTGGTCTTGCGACATAAGTCCCTTGCATAAGAGATTCAGCCAACGAAAGTTCCGGGGTCAAATCCCCACTAGAGTAAGGTGAGGGCACAGGGCATGGGTCACCTATTAAGGTATCCCACGCAAGCTCGCGAGTCTTCTCAGTGTTAACTCTTAGTAGACCGGGCCGTAAAATAAGTGCATGTTATGTGAAACCTTCGGGCATAAAATAAGCTGCACTGTGTGAAACCTGGGGTGAATTGAGCCCTGTGCATATCCTATTTGACTGATCCTTGGGGCGTTTGTTGCCCATGTCAAGAAAAAATGAACAAGAATAATTTTCTCAAAAAAAAAACAAGAAGAAGAAATTCATCTATATTCTTTGTCTTCCACTTTGTTGACTATTTTCTATAGTTTTATGGCACGTTATCAACACGAGGCTCTAATCAAGCTTTGAGGATATTCTAATCCCATTTCTTAGTGAATCTTTGTGTTGGAGACATTTTTTTCGCACAAGTACATAAAGCATTCTTTTTTGTTGCCATGTCAAATCTTGCAAAGCTTGATTTTGTGGCCCTTGATATTTCGAGAAAACATTATTTATCATGACTGCTTGACAATGAAATCCATCTAAATGCTAATGGACTTGGTGAAACCATCGAAGATTGTAATCATGAATCCTCGCCAAACTATACAAAAGCAATGATTTTCCTTAGCTATTATATGTATGAGGATTTGAAAACATAATATTTAACGGTAAAGGATTCACTTAAATTGTGGAAAATTTTGGAGGAAAGATATAACCATCAAAAGATAATAATTTTACCGAAAGCTCGTTATGATTAGATGCATTTACGATTTCAAGATTTCAAGTGAATATAATTGAACCATATTTCGAATCAGTTCTCAATTTAAATTATGTAGAGAGAATATTATATGCCAAAAGAAACATTCTTTACCTTTTATACCTCGAATATGCTCGTGCAACAACAATATCGAGAGAAAGGATTCAAAAAATATTATGAATTAATTTCGTGTATGCTTGTGGTTGAACAAAATATTGAGTTAGTGATGAAAAATCATGAATCTTGTTCTACCAGTTCTATTCCATCCCTTAAAGTAAATCCGACAATGTAACACCCTTATCCTTTTCAGGACCCAGGTGTCACACCAGCCAGGTCAGGGAATAAACCCAGGCCTAAGGCTGTATAAAATAAGAATTAACTCAAAGTCAACACTAACATTACGAAATCATAAAATAAAATACGCTATTAATACACACCATAAAGTCTTAAAATACAACACAAGTCTGCATAGGAGTTAGCAGTACTCCTCAAATCATAAACACTAAACACAGTACAAGATATGGGCCAGACGGTCAGAGCCAACTAAAGTAGACAAAACCATATCTTCCACTTTAGGCTGGATCATGTCCCTGTTTACTACCTGCAAAAGGTCATACAACAATAGGGTGAGCTACAGGAGCTCAGTGAGGTACTAACACCACTGTCAGGTATAACATACATGTATGCCTTCAACAGTAGCTAATAAAAATAAGGTAAAGTGAGATATATATATGTTGAATGATATTAAACATGAAAACAACATGCTGATCATAGATATGATTCATGCCAATATCCAGATAAATCAAAATGATATGTACATAAGCATTTCTTTAATCATTTATCATCAGTACGGGAGATGATTTTCACATATGTCCTGGATGACCAACTCAAAGCCAGTAGCCTTCACGGTTGGACCAACTCAACAACCGGAAGGTTGACAATCTGTGAAATCAAATACTCCTCATCAATCATATTAGTGTCATCTACACCTCTACTACCATACTGCGGAACCATAGTGGTAACGAGTGGACCAACTCAACACTCGATAGCTCTCCGGTCGAACCAACTCAACGACCGTTGAGCTATAAATATATATACTTATACTAAGCAACCGATGGATACGGAAAGGGGTTTTATTTCTTGAAAATAGGAGGGTTTGAAAACAGATAGTTGGACTAATAAAACAGAGTTATAGAAAACCACCCCTTTCCTACCTAGTATCGTACTCTCTGGCTCAATCGTAGAGCCACCTCTGGCGCAGGCATGTATATGAGTACGGTGCAGTGCACTAATATTTCTATCATTTTAATTTCTGTAATATTTATGTGCTTTTCACATGCTTTTCATAAATGAGTTTTCAAAATACCGAAACATGATCAATAAATTCATGCTTGAACATTTACAGTATTTATGAAAACTAATAAACTCATAACATGAATTTTCAAAGAAATCAATACGATAAAAATACGGGAAGAAATACGGAAATTTTCAGTTGTGTTCCCTCACCTAAAGTCCTTAGCAACTTTCCTAAGTCTGGCTCAGTCTTGCTCAAACTCCCGCGGGACCTTTACCCTTTCCTAGAATCAACAATAGTACTAAGTAAATACGAAGTTCGTATTTTAGATAACTTAGTTCTATTGCTTTAGAATAAGGAGATTTAAGAATACGAAAATCGTATTCTTTCTCAACTCTAACTTATACTCGTTAAAATACTATCAACTCATAAAACTATCTAAGCATGATTCTTAATTAATATCTAATACATGCTTCAAAAATTTATAAGAATACGGAAACCATATTTTTATCTTATACTTTAATTGGACTCATTAGAGTATTATAATTTCATCAAGCTAAACCAAGTATGATTTCTCTTAACATGAAATTCGTATTTCAAAAGATTGAAAATACGGAATTTCTCAAATAAAGGATTTAGTTCTATCATCCTATGCACAATTTAAAAGCTTCTATCATGTTTTTTTAGGAGTGATTAATTGCTAAGTAGATCATGGGGGATTAAATCAAGCATTACTACTAAAATTTTCTACGAAAATTCGGCAGCACCTCGTCTATTTGGAGGTCCCCGAAAATATACAATCATTCACACATTAGCATCATGAATTAAACCATTCCATCAAAACTCTCACTACCCACATACATGTATATAATTTCTAACCCTAATCATGCTTCATTTAGGGTTTTTCCCAACCTTAAACTTCAATTAGATAATTAAAGTCAAATTAATCCCAATTAGGGCTCACTGTGGGTTCAAGCTTGGAAATCTGGAGGACCTCTCACCGGAACGAAGAAGAGGCAACGCAAGGGGGCTGCCCGAGTGTAGAGAGGCAATGGAACAGCCGGAGATGGGCGGCGGCATGAGGAGAAGGTCGGCGAAGCTCGCGGCAGCCAATGCGACGGGCTGCAGGCGCGCGCGTGTAGAGGCCGGCGACTGTCCGGTGGCGGCTCGGAGCTCGTGGGCGGTGCTCGGACTGTGGTCCGACGAACGGTGACCGGTGCGGGGCAGAGTTGCAGTAGGTCACGGGAGGCGCGCAAAACTAAGAAGCTGGAGCAGAGGGGCGACGCTTCAGGCCGGGAAAAGGGGGCAGTGGGGGAACCTCCGGCGACGGTGGTCGCGCACGCGGACAGGCAGAGGTTGGCTACGACGCAGTGGGCTCGCGTGTAGCCGTCCGGCACTAGTGCATGGCTAGATCTGTCGGGAGGTGGCAGCGCGAGGCCGTGCATACGTCATGCGCGGGTAACGTCACCGGTGAGGTCGTCGGCGTAGGTAGGGCACAAGTGGGGGTGCTGAGCTTCTGGTTTGATCGAGAGAGGGAAAGTAGATCGATTTCATTGAGAACGAGAGAGAGAATGACTTTTTCATTCTCTCTCTCTTCTCTCACTTTATAATAATAATCTATATTATATTATATTCCTTATAATAATTAAATTCAATAATTTAACTTATCCCTAAGTTTGTCAAATGCCCAATTAATCAAGATTATCTCTTCCATTGTTACTCATTCCAATAAGTCATAATAAATTAATTATTTGTTTAAATTTTATCTCCCCATTATGTACTCATATGTGTCTCTTTAATTAATCTCGATTAATTTGTACTTAACGTTAATTTCAAATATAATTCATTGGGCTTATATCATCACTCAGCCTTCTACTATTTCCTAGGGAAATGGCCAGGCCCATTAAAACCTTCTCTTGGCCATCTTAGACACGAGACAGGATTTTTGGTCCATAAACTCTCGATTTTCACTTAATCGAGGTTTAAAATGATGGATTAATTTTTCAGAAAGTTAAAAGTGATTACTAGAAAAACCGGGGCGTTACAAACGACATATGAAAATTTTGAATGAGGAAGTAGTCAGGCCGTGGGCATGGTCGTGGGCGCAGTCATGGCCGTTGAAGAGGCCGTTGCTGGAATAATTATTAGGAAAATCATGGTGGTCATACTGATGCATCTTACAACAAGAAGTGGACAAATTATGAAGCAAAGCAATTCAAAGACAAAAATGAATCAAATTAACATTAAAAAATATATATGTTATTGATGTTGGGATCTGTCCTTCTTAGGGATATGGACGAATCATGATCAACATATGAGACGTGCTTCGGTTGAAATAATGATTTGGAAAAGATTCAGCATTATAAACGTCTTCTTCTTCTCAGATGGCAGTCTTTTAATTTATGGTCTTAAGCCTTCAGAGGCCGCTCCTCATGAGGAACAGGATCTGCAGAGAGTAGGAAACAAAAGGGGTGGGCGCTCGTTTCTCAAGGTAGCTCCGACGCTCAAGTCAATGAGGGTATAAGCATAGTGGGAAAAAAAAGACAGGAGATTGAATGAAGAGAGCTTAATAGGGAGTATACCAAATGAAAGGATTTAGTCCCTTGCACAATCGCTTCTCCATCTCTTCTATAGCCCCGGGGGAGCAATAGCGATGATCTCAACCTCTATCACAACAATCTCGGCTGTTACCATGATATTTTTGACTTATGTCAGGCCGTGACCTTACCCATCACCGCGACATGCACGAGACTGGTGATATCGTAACATTCAAGATCTTCTTGGACACCCAATATTAGGCCACGTGTCGATTGAGATTTTACCCCGTATAACTTGCATCCCCACCCACCCCCCTTCCCCCGGCCCGGCCCCCTCTCCCAACTTTCAAGGTCAACTAGCTTTCATCTCACTTTAGCCTGGGAAAGTCAGTCGTAGGTTGCGTGTCGTGTCTTATGAAAGGGGATTCTCAAATTTCTAGCTGAGAATTGTAAAACACCCACCTGGCATAATCAATTAAACCTCCTTAACCCTTATTAATCTTGGAGTAATTATATTCTTTTCATGAATTAAATTTAATTAAAAAGAGGGATTAAAATACATGATATTACTGGCTTTTACGGATAAACCCTTAATGGAAGGGTTTAACTGCTAAAAGGCCCAAGAAGAGAAGGACCAAGCTTGTGTGAAGGGCTTGCATGGAAAGACATAGAACCTTGGACTTTAATGCAAAATGATTCACATGAAATCATGAAGATACATAGCCAGCGACTTGCATGGAAGAGTAGGCGATTTCCTGGGCTAATATGTAAAAAGGCTATAAAGAAAAGGGGTTTATTTGAAAAATGACCAAATACAAATCCAGCCCATCACCCCACTAACCCGAGTTAAAGGATGGGTTAACATTACTGCAAGTGCTTAAAGGGATTAGCACTAATCAACTTCATTAGAATGGCTAAACAAAGGGAACCAAGTCATGGTTAGAACGGTTAGGGCTTAGCAAAATAAACCGTTTAAATCGTAACCCGGACGAGACCAGTTTTTTTTAACCGCCGGTCCGGTTCCAACCGATTTAGTCATTAACCTGTCCAGTTCGGTTTTGGAACTGGTTCCAGACCGGTCTGGTCCAGTTTCAGTTTTTCAAAACCGCGGTCCAAACCGGACCGGACCGGTTCAATTTTAAATCAGTAAAATATTTTTTTAGGGTTAATAGAATCAATCCAGACCGCTCTCCGCCTCTCCCTGGTCGATATTCTTCCCTCCAAGTGCTACTGGCCTACTACTCCCAGCCTCCCACATCGTGTCCGAGACCGAGAGTCCGAGATCCCACATGCCAAATCATTTCCCTCAACGCCGACTAAGTCCTCTAGATCTGAGATCCCGAGGTAGGCATCGAACCCTTCTATGATTCTATTTCTATCTTAATCTCTCCCCTATTCACTATTATCGACATCATGATCTGATAATCAACTTCTTTCTTTCTAGTTTTGAGTTCTTTTTGCCTTTGCTTGCTTTGAACTCAACTTATTGACAGTGTGATGTGCTTTTGTTTTTGTTGCTTTTTCTGTTCTTTTGGTTTTTGTTTTTGTTTTATTTTTCTTCACATTTCAAGTTGCAAGTTTGAATCTTTGTGTTAACTTGTTAAAATTTTTGCAACAGACAACATCTCAATTTAGGGCACAACAGGTTTTGGAGTTGGATGTGTTGGTTTGTTGCTCGCCCCTGGAGCCTGGAGGTTGGTTGTTGAGATTTTGAGAATGCAACAAGACAAGAATAGAATTTTTCTAGTTTTAGATCACTCAGAGGCTCAACATTTGCTTTCTATTTGATTATTGATTAATATTGAACCATTTGTGTTTTTTTTTGCATGCCTCTTCTATTTTCTTGATGCTGAAAGCCTGAAAGACTGAAAGAGTACACCTTGTTAAGTTTTCTGTTCAGCTTTGATGGCTGATGCCTAATGTTTGCTGAAGTTGTTTCACTCTATTTTTCTTTCTATTTATTTGAAATTGAATTTATTTATTTATTTATTATTTATTTATTGTCCATCTGTATTCTTGATGCTGCAAGAGGTCATCTTGTTAAATTTTTTGTTAAGCTGATGTTTCTGAAAAGTGAAAACTAGATTATTGCATTTATGACACTCTCTTTGTTGAATCAATTTGTTGTTTTTTTTGTTTTTTGTTTTTTTTATTTTTTATTTTTGTTTTCATGATGCTGCAAGAGTTCATCTTGTTATTTTATGAGTTTTTTTTGGTTAATCTTTACGAACAAAATTTCTGAAAACAAAATAATGTCTTGTATCTCATTCTAATTGATACATAAACAAGGTTTAAAACAACGTTGATGTTACTGATTTGCTTGTGAGTTTGTGTGTTCTTTGACTGATAATTTGGGGATGAATTCACTTTGGATTTGCAGTATTGCTTCCAGGGTTGTGGCTCTCTGAATTGACTAGAGGGGGAGGTATGAAGTCAGGGAAAGGAAATTTGTCAAAAAGGTAAACAAACAAACAAACATTTGCTTCTTCTTACATCATGGAAGTCACACTCCTTAATTTTCCTTTACATATCTCTGATGGATGATTTGATCAAAGAATAGTTTGTGTTTAACTTAAGAAAAACTAAAGAAAAGGTTAAGTTTCCTTTTGCTTTAATTTGGTCCCATTTTGTCTCAAAATTTAATGCATTGGATGAGGACAATTGCTTGCTTTGTTGTCCTTTTTGGTGAGTAAAATCAATAAGTTAGCTTTTCATAATTTCATTGTTGTTCAATTTACTGTTTAAAGATTGAAAACATTTGATATGTTTTTACTGCAGAAGAGAAGAGGGCTGAAGGGGATGGAGACATTGGAGAGTGTGGCCAGTGATTCTGAATAGCAGAACTGGAATTGCCATCTTGCACTCAGCACTCAGCAGTGATTCCTTTTTTTCTTGAAATTAATGTTGATGTAAGTTTTTTTTTGGGGGGGGGGATAGAACTGTTATGTTCTTTCTCTATCCTCTTGCAAGACGAATTCCATGGATGAACTCTTTGTCACTTTGTGATTTGGTGTTCAATACCAAGGCTATCTTGCCTTGCTTTGTTTGGTAACTTTGTTGTCATCTATGGAGGTTTCTAGCTTAACTTGAATCCTTCTTTGTTCTCTGTTAATCAATCATAGTTTACATGAAAACGTTTTGTTTATCAAACAGGAACAATGTCTTATGTCTGTGCATGGGTTGTCTTTTGTAGTTGTATGCTTCTTAGAACTTGTTGAACAATGAACATTGAGTAAAAGAGATAGAGAGAGAGGATGAACAATTAAAAATAAACTTGTGAAATAATCACAAAAAAAACAATTAATAATCACAAAAAACCGGAACCGGTCCGGGTTCCCCTATAATTTGGTCCTGTCTAGTCCAAATAATATTGGAAATGGTTAACCTGGTCCGGTCCGGTTTGGGACCGGTCCGGTCCAGTTCTGGACCGTGCACAGCCCTAAGAACAGTGCTCACATTCACGTGTAGAAGAGATTCAATTGCATGCCCTTACGTGTCAGCAGAAACTTGAAAGTTGTCCACGTGTTGACAAGGCTCTGATAGAATAGATGAAACTGGGGAGATCATCATAGAGCTGAGCTCGAGTCGGAAAAAAGGGAGGTCGGGATAAGACTAATCATCATCACACGGCCTCTCCCCACGCTACTGATCCAATGCTTGGTACTGCATAAGTTAGAGGGGTCAATCTATCTACCTATAGCCCGACATGAGCAAGGGAAGGATACTGCTGCTACACAGAGGCCTGATAGGGAGTGAGCTGCAACTCTGAAGGGATAGGTACTTGTGTTAAGGAAGCTAACTTCAACCCTTGCTCCGCTAGGGTATAGCTACGTATATGGATGAGACCCACGTGTCCTACCATTTTTACCACTATCAATAGTCCCCCCCCCCCCCCAAAGTTTGCTTACAATGAATCCAAAGAATGAGTGAATAACATTTGATCATTATTCATACTTATGAAGCTAAGCATATGATTGGTTTGGCGAACATTGAATTTTATCCCAATTTTCTTAGGGTTCTGGGGTTATCTATTGATGGAGTCTCACAGATAAACCATAATTATGGGACTTTCCTCTTAATTTTACTGACTTCTTGCTCATCGGCACCTCCATTACCTGGTCCAGCCAATTTACAATGAACTTGATGGATAAGAAATATGTAGAGTATTAGGGTTTTGGGATGCTTGGGTTTCAAGTTACATCTGGGCAAATTCATCTTTTTATTGTGAAAATTTATTACCTACTATCCTTTTGTATCCTGATGCGGTTTTCAAAAAATGGCGTAAAGGTGAAGAACGGCGTGGGGGATATCACTAATGATTAGCACATAATCCCATGCTGCCACATGTCAGTCATCTGTGCCGTCAAATACCTCTCTTCATCCCCAGTCATTGGATAGAAATCTAGGTGTCGCTTCTTGATTGAACATTGTTTCGTGAACTGATCTGAGCCGTTAAACACGATTTGGGACTATTCAAAAACCATACCTAGGATTTTTTTTTTTATTTGAAAACAAATTGCGGACGGCGCCTCTATTGTTACTTCGTCTTCTTCCTTTGTATTCGAAGCTCTCCTTCTCCATCTTCACAACTTTTGATTTCAGTGCCGTTCATTTGTTCAGGTATGGAGTCCGCTCTTGTTTTAGGTCTTGAAGTTTCTTCCTCCGGTGCTGTTCCGCTGTCTAGGGCTAAGACAAAGGGTCCTAGGAAACCTAAGCCTCGTTCTGATTCCTTTGTAAATATACTTTCCGATGACAAAATCAAGGATCTTGCAGAAAAATACATGCTTTCTTCCTCTCCTTTCTCTTTTAGGACATCATAAGAAGGGTTAGTAATTTATCATGATGCTCTGTTAGGAGGTCTTAGATTACCATTTCCTCAGATCTATATTGATATCTTTTATTACTATAATGTGTTCCCTTCGCAATTGTATCCCAATTCATAATGGTAACTCTGTGGGTTTATAATGGTGCTTTCTCACCACGAGGTTGAACCAACTGTTCATCTTTTCAATCTTCTCTTTAGCTTAAACAAAGATAGAGATATGGATTGGTATTACTTTTGCACATGACAAAATAGGCAATTTCTTGGTCCGCTCCCTGATTCGATCAAGGGTTGGAAAATTAAATTCTTTTCCGTATCTAGTAGTAAGGAGTGGGATATTCTGATTAAGTGGGGTGTTCCTCAAACCCATGTAGTAAACAAAGAGAAACTAACTTCTAACGAAGAACAATGGTTGGAAAAATTTAAGCAATTCCGCTTTGTGTCGATTAATGATTACTTATTTGATCAACGGCTTCAGGACTGCGACCTTTATCTAGCCAAGGGTAGGAACATCTAGAACTTGCTCTTCCAATTAATGATTGATCAATTGTTTTCTGATCTTTATTTCTTTTGTCCGATCTGTAGGTAATGCAATGCCTGTTGAAGAGATTGCCTCAAAACTGTTAGCCGGTATACGGGCAGCTGAACGAAAGGAGAAGGCTGCTTCAATGGGTCAGAAGAAGAAGGCCAAGGCTGAGGGTCCTTCTCATAAAGAGGTTGAGAAAATTCCCGATAAGGCGAAAAAAGATTAAGAAAGAGTTCTAATTGAGACTACCCCTCAATCAAAGAATAAAGATCCTACCGATCAAGGGAATTTTGAAGCTGTAAAGAAGACAACGCTGAACAGGAAAAAGGTAGTTTCAAGAAAGAGAAAAGAGCCTGCCCAGAGGTCAGATAATAAACAATGTCATCCCTTTGACGGAAACAATGACGTTTTACCTGAGGAGATTATTACTTATTCGGCAGTGGAGCCTGTCTCACTAAACCCCCACTTGACCCTCTAATGTGCCCATGAACCAGCTACTAACCATATTTTATTCAAAGAAGACACTACCAATTAACAAATTAGATAACCATCTTATGAACATATTTTTCAGGAGACTCCTGGTATCTAACTTGTATGTTTTCTTGTGTTTGGTGATACTAGACTC
This sequence comes from Dioscorea zingiberensis, assembly GCA_026586065.1. Taxonomy (NCBI): domain Eukaryota; kingdom Viridiplantae; phylum Streptophyta; class Magnoliopsida; order Dioscoreales; family Dioscoreaceae; genus Dioscorea; species Dioscorea zingiberensis. The sequence goes on along the minus strand of CM048821.1, from coordinate 37,760,207 downwards.
AACTAAGTAAACTTGGTCCACAATCATTTAGCTTTGTAAATTATCACAAAACCTTAACTGTTTTTCATATAAGATAATATCCATATCTTCAAAAAATTAACAGCTATTCTTATATATAGGTGGTCTACAAATGGGGCTAGGAGGGAGATAATGTCACAGCTACTACATCTTAGCTACTTACAACCAAGCCAACCACTCAGGTAGTTCTCTGTGATCATAAACCTATCATTCTCTAACAAACTCCTTTGATCTCCCTCAGCAAACATTCCTGAAACCCCTATCAAAATAGTAAGGAAATTACCTATATGCACTTATAACTTTAAACCTAACCAAGAGTAATTTTTTTTTCCATTTCCTCAATAAAAATAACTAATACTAACTTCTTTATCTTAACTTGAGGACCCCTCTCCTTGCTTAATAACTAAGTCAATGTATGTTTAAATAGTTAAACATACACAAATTCTCTGAACAACCCACCCTCCCATGCACAACTAGTATTATTTACCTTCTCTGAACCCATAGACCGTCCATGAATATTCATTGACCTCCACTATGCACGTCTTTGTCTAACTCTTTTTGAACATGGACACCAAATAAAAATTCTTTCACATAAGCATTAGACACTATCATCCTTAACCTACCTATGTGGTTTTACTTCCATCCTGATCAAAGAAAGGTCATCACCATCGAACTATTCCAAATCTCCCTCTGTGAATGGAGTCTAATGAAGTGAAACCCAGATTAAGCTCACAGAACTCTATCCCTACCCATGCACATAAGCATCACATTATCACCCTCAATCACTGCTTTACCTAAACCAACCTGCACACCCTCACAGATCCAACAGCGGCCCACCAGCACTCACAACCATCACTCATGCAAGCAGGGCTGGAAAAATACTATAAGTAAAGGCTTACCGTGGTCACCGGTGGCTCGAGGATAGCTCTCGGGAAACGCGCTGTGTTAGGGTGCGGTGGTGTTCCTTCGTCTCTGCCAACAGTCAAGATCCAAAGCTTCGTGTTAGACTTGCATTGTCACACATAGGGTTAGCAGGGTTCAGAGGGTACTCACCGGATCCCTGAAGTCCCCCTGTGTGTTTTCTTGGTTATCCGGCAAGTTTGCAAACTTCCACGGCTCGGAGAAGATCAATGCAGTTGTGGTGGTGCCTGGTTTCTCGCGTGGAGGATAGAGGACCCGTCGCTGCTTGAAGATCGTCCTAGGTTTTCCCCAAACTCTCTCCTTCTTATATTCATCATGGGCAGAGGCCATAATTGGATCGGAATCTCAGTGATTAGGGGATCAGACATGCGTATCCCCTCCTTTCCATATCAGTCGCTCCGGTGATGGCGGGGAAAAGATCACGAACACGGTGGCGCCCCATCTATTGAAAAGAGATGACATGCCTTGCGATTGCCTGAGGAAGGGATCAGATGGTTGAAGCTCAACCGAACCGTACGACCATGCTTAAGGCTAACCATCTCCCTTGCCTCGCAATCAGGGTTTCCCCAGATGGACGATGTCGGCGAGTCCACGTGGCTAGGTCCACCTCGTCATCCCCAGCTCATGCGCTTTCTCCCTTATGCTACCATGCGGCATCTTATAGACCGTCAGATGAGCTTTGATTAATTCAGGATCAAATCGTGACCGTCCATATCAAACCAGAAGACTATCGTGCATGGCCTCCCTTACAACTTTAGTAAAGAACCCCTGATCTTATAATAATTTTATTATGGTACCCCACTTTTCCAATTACTTACATGAAGGTCCTTATGTTATGAGAGAAGCATAATTCCTGTCGAGTCCCCAAACTTTTTGATATTACCAATAAGTCCATGATATCCCCCTAATTAATCCAACTTAGGGCATTACTATTTTAATCCTTCTCTTCCAATTAAATCTGTGTTTAGGGGACTCAATTAATTAAAAATAATTATTAAAGATAATTAGATGAGGCTGTCAGAGGTAATACCTTTCCATTTTTGTATTTCTTGCCTTTCCATAATTCTTTATGGGGAGTCTTGATGTGCTTCTTATGCTGTATGGACTTTTCACTAGCACTTTCTGGAGAAAAGGGTGTTGATCCGATTATGAGGAAATGGTATCAGAAGTAACTTCCCGAGAGAAGGTTCAAACATCTGCAGGTGAGGACATATCTTGTGGGGAATCATATTGCCTTTACTGTTCTCATTTAAGACTTCTTCTCCCGAGATCTAAGAAGACAACTTTACTTTCTTTCATTGATACCACCGAACTAACCCTTGGTAGTTTCAGAGAATTAAAGTTTGAAACCGCTCTTCAGGTACTACGGAATAGAGTTGCCAGGGGTAATCATTCAATTTTTTTTTCTCTTTTATCATCTTCTTCTAGCTTTAATGAACCCACATGATCTAACTCTTCCCTTTGACGATGTAGAAGAAGATGTCAAATAGACTCTTCAGGAAGAGATTAAAGTACTCAAGGCCAAACTGCTAAAGTGGGTTGAGAAGATGGTTAGAATTCAAGGGACAATCCCCGAAACTATGCCAGTCTTGATATCTGAGTGTGAGCGTTATGCTACTCTTATTTGAGAAATTTGGGATAAGGCTGTTACCACTTCCAAAGATATTCCAAAGAAAGAAGGATTGATCGTTGTGTCGTGGGATAGTATAAGAAATTAACCAATGTTTTTCTTCTTGATTGTAATTCGGCTATCATCTGAATTTTTGGCTTGTAATTCAAAGTGATGTTTCTCCTCATCCCTTCAATGATTATTCCTTTCTCCTTTCATTCTTGATCTGCTTATCTTATCACTTTTGAGAAAGATTGCCGAATAAATATGGTTGTCTGATTTCAATAAGAACTTTTGTATAGATATGATAGGTTGGCTGGTAGTTAGGACTTTTTACGAACATGATTGTTCAGCCTGTAGTTAGGACCTTTAAACGAACGCGTTTGTTCTGCCTAAAGTAAGGACATTTTACGAACGTGATTGTTTGGCCCTTGAGAGGGACTTTTTTGAGTATCCATCCTAAGAGCAATGAACCGCGCTAGGGCGTCATGATCAAGCTAAAAGGTAGATAAAACTCTACCCCGATTATGGGCAAGTGGCTAACTTAATCTGATCAAGGAGTTTGTGACCCGTACTTTAGCACATATGGTCACGCTCTCAGGTGGATTGTGCTTTTTGAAAGGACTTTTTTTTTGTATCTATCTTGTAAGTATTCAAAGCGCTATATTAGTGTTCACAGATAGATAGCATTCTACCCCGAATATGGTTGAGTGACTGACCTAGATGTATTCTTCTTGATGGGGCATGTGTCGATGAATGTTGTGTTGAGAAATTAAATCGAGAATAATAATGAAGAGTAAGTAATTGATTTTATTGATAATACCTATGTAAGTGTTCAACATGATATGGGCGCTTGAGTTTCCTCCCATCCATCTTGGTAAGCCAATATGTACCAAGTCTCACAACCTCTTTTATTACATAGGGTCCTTCCCAATTAGTATTCAATTTTTTTGTTTGCCTTTTGTTGCCTTAGGAAATATTTTCTCGGAGGACCAGGTCACCAATCTGGAAAGTTACTTCTTTCACTTTATCATTGTAGAATTTTTTGACTTTCTATCGATATGCAACTGTTCGGATATTAGCACAATCCCTCTTCTCTTCTAAGAGGTCAAGTTCTGCCTTGAGCCACTCTTCATTAGTCATCGGATCAAAGGCTTGTGTTCGCGGTGTAGGCACTCTTATCTCTGTAGGGAGTACGACTTTAACACCGAAAGCCAGGGCCAAGGGAGTTTCTCTAGTAGGGGTTAGAACGGTTGTTCGGTAAGCTCATAAGGCCCCTGGTATCTCTTCTACCCAACTGGACTCATTCCGAAGAACTCTAGTTTCCAAACTATGAAGAAGGGTTATGTTAGTTACTTCAACCTAGCCATTTTCTTGAGGATGGGTAATGGGAGTAAGTCTTGATTCTATACCAAGATCTGTACAGAACTTCTTGAAAGTCGGGTTATCAAATTGGCAGCCACTTCAGTAATGAAAGCCATTGGAATCCCGAATCGATAGACCACTGATTTCCATAAAAAGCTTTGACAAGCTTTTTCTATGATTGATGCTAGTGGTTCAGCTTCTACCCACTTGGTAAAATAATCGATCGCAACAATCAAGAATTTCAATTATCGAATAGCCACAGAAAGGGGCCAAGTATATCTACTCCCCAGAGAGCGAATGACCTCGTGCTCATGATGGATGTAAGAGGAGCTACCAGACGCCGTTGGATATTGGAGTGACGCTAACATGTATCACATTTCTGGACAAAGTCTATGGTGTCTTTGGCTAAATGCCGAAGAACTTTATGGCTAAGAGCCTTTCCTCATAAATAATCTCCTGCAATACCTTCATGGATCTCCTGAAGGACATAATTCAATTCAGAAGGACGGAGACATTTCAAGAGTGGTAGGGTGTAGGACCTCTTGTAGAGTTACCCATCGAATACACTGTATCGGGAAGACCTGATAACAATTTTACGTGCTTCTCTAGAATTATGAGGGAGGGTGCCGTCCTAGAGATAATTCAGAATTGGATCGATCCAGAATGGTTTATCCTCAATGTCCATCAGTTCTTCGGTTGGTCTATATTCAATAGTTTTTGTTAGCAAATGTTGAATGTTAATCGGTTGCTTGATGTCAGCATCTGAGGAGGCGAGTTTTGAGAAGAAATCAGCATCTTGGTTTTCAGCTCTGGGAATTTTAGAGATATGGAATCTCTAGAAACAGGAGATTAGTTCCTGTATCATGGCTTTGTATTTGATCATATTCTCCTCTCTTGCCTCAAATTCTTCAGTTAAATGTTCGACTACTAGTTGTGAGTCGGTATTTGCTAACAAATTCTGTACTCCAAGGCCACGGGCCAATTGCAAGCCTGCGATCATAGCTTCATATTCAGCTTCATTATTAGTTGCCTTGAAGCAGAATTTAAAAGTTGTAGAAGTATTCTATCCAGATGGTGACTGTAGAACCAATCTTGCTCCTGAACTTTCACCAATTGCAGAGCTATCTATGTGGAAAACCCAGTGCGAGGAAGAGGTGCTTTCTATTTCAGATAGTTCTGCATTTGGAGCTTCACCATTGTTCGTTACAATGAGCTCAGCAATGAAATCACCAAGTACTTGGGCCTTGATAGCCTTTCTCGGTTCGTATCTGATATCATACTCTCCAGTTCGATCACCCATCTGGTAAATTAGCCAGATGCTTCGGGCTGATGAATAATTTGTCTTAAAGGTTGGTCGGTCAGTACCCTGATCTTGTGGGATTGGAAATATGGGGGAAGCCGTCAAGCAGAAACTAATAAAGCAAACGCCAACTTCTCCAGAGGAAGATATCTTGATTTAATATCAGTGAGGACTTTACTTATATAATAAACATGCTTTTGTAGACCATCTTCCTCCTTAACTAATACTGAACTAACAACCATATCTGTGGCAGAAAGATAGATATAAAGTTCTTCTCCGTGTCAGGAATAAGCAAGTAAAGCCGGTGATTGCAAATATTCTTTCAACAGTGCTAGTGCTTTTTCTAATTCATCGGTCCACTCAACTTTGGGGGTTTTCCTCAATACTTGAAAAAATGGGAGATTCTTTTCTCCTGATTTCGAGATGAATCTTCCAAGAGCAGCCAGTTGACCATTGAGTTTCTATATTTCTTTAATGGTCCTTGGGGATCTTATCCCCAAAATAGCTTGGATTTTTTCTTGGTTTGCTTTGATACCTCTATGGGTAAGCATGAATCGGAGGAACTTTCCTAAGAGGATACCAAATGCACATTTATTCAAATCAAGGCTCATCCCATGTATCCAAAGAACAATAAGTATTTCTTGAAGATTTGCTGTATGATGTTCTGCTTTGTCGCTCTTTACTAAAATATCATCCACGTAGGCTTCAACATTCCCCCCAATTTGATTCTTGAAGACCTTATTTACCAGTCTTTGGAAAGTTGTGCCTGCATTCTTTAATTCGAAGGGCATGATCTTATAACAATATGTTCCTTAGGAAGTGATTAAAGAGGTTTTTTCTACATCTGATTCGGCAATTCGGACTGGATTGTACCCTGAGAATGCGTCTAAGAAACTAAGCATCTCATATCCTGAAGTCGAATCAACTAAATTATCGATTAGAGGCAGGGGGTAGCAATCTTTAGGGCAAGCTTTATTAAGATCAGTAAAGTTAACACATATACGCCACTTTCCTGTGGACTTTTTCACCAACACAATATTAGAGAGCTAATCTGGGTAATATACTTCCCGAATGAAATCAACTTTCAACAGTTTATTGACTTCTTCTTTAGTAGCCTCTAGCCGGTTAGGGGCAAAGTTCCTTCTCTTCTGCATGACTAGCTTATGGGATGGATCCACGTTGAGGTGATGCTTTATGACCTCTCGTGGAACTCTAGGTATTTCTTCAGCCGTCCAAGCGAACACATCAAAATTGCCCTTCAAGAGATTTAGAATTTCATCTCATTTCTCGAGACTTAATTTAGCTCCTAGTTGAAAGGTTCGCTTTGGTTGTTCCTCCTTTAAAGGTAACGCTCTTAATTCTTCAACAGGCGTTTGTCAGTGTTTCTCCCTTTCTTCATCTTCTTCTTATAACTCTTCGACAATAAGGGTCTCTGCTTCTAGGCCACTCCCTGTTTTTTGCTTCTTAAGTCGAGTGGCATAACATTACGGAGAAGCGAGCTGATTACCCTTTACTTCTCTATAATAATTCTCTATTCGAAATTTCATCATCATATGGTAAGTTGATGGAATCGCTCCCAACAGGTTGATAGACAGCCTCCCTATAATGATATTATAACTCGACGGACAACGAACTACCAAAAAGTTGATGAGGGCAGTAGCTGTCCAAGGAGGGGTGCCAAGAGTTAATGGGAGGGAAATTATTCCGTCTGGCTGTAACAGGTTATCGTTGAATCCGATTAAAGGGGATTTTACTGGCTTCAAATTCTCCTTAGTGAGCTTCATCCTGTCAAAGGCATCAGAGAAGATGATGTCGACTGAACTACTGATGTCGACTAATACTCGCTCAACTGTAAAAATTCCAATTTTTATAGTAACAACTAGAGCATCATAGACCCCTTTAATATCTTCGTCCAAGAAACAGATTTGAGTCGACGAACGGATCTTTTGGGTAATGTGACATTCTATATTGAGCCAACCATCTTAACATAGTTCTTCCTCAAGGTTAAGCTTTCACCTCCACATCCTGGTTTGCCCGTAATCATACTGATATGGGTATTATCGGGAATCGTTGGCGGTGTGGTGTTGGTGCCTTCAATTTCTTGGTCTTTCAATAGGTACTGACCAAGTTTTCCTTCTCGGACAAGGTCCTCTATTGCATCTTTCAGGTGGATGCATTTATCAGTAGTGTGGCCCTTGTCTTGATAGAAATTGCAGAATCTCTTGCTGCGTTTTCTTCCAGGATTCTCTTTCATCAGTGGAGGTTTCTTCAAGATATTTTGGTTCTGGATCTGCAACAAAATATTTTCACGGGAGTTATTCAAAATGGAATAATTATTGTACCTCGCTATCCTTTCAGGATTTTTTCAGTGTCGATAAATAGGCTTCATATCATCAGGTCGTGCAGTCTATTTGGATTTTGGCCACCTTCTCTACGGGACCTATCTTCTCTTTGGTGTCCTTGTTTGGGTTCTTTATATTCCCGTTGTTGGAGTTCTCTTTCACGGACTTTATCCAACTTTAATAGATTCTCCGCCTCCCATTTGGCTTTAAGGTCCTCGGAACTAATGTATTTATCAGCCAGGGCGAGGAATTTGGGTAGGTCTGCTGGAACGTCACGAGAAAGAGCATCTTTGAAAGGACTTTCAATCAAACCTTTTATCACATACTACACAACTGTGAACTAGTCAAGGTTGGTCATGCTATTGATTTCTGCATTGAAGCGATTAATGTAATTGTGCAAGCTTTCTGTTGGTTTCTGCTTAAATCCCATAAGTGTGATGGGATTTTTCTTTATCCTTTTGTTGTTAGCAAAACGGTGGAGGAATAGATCTGTTAATTGCTTGAAACTGTATATGGTTCCTGAGGAGAGGCCTTTGAACCAATCATAAGTAGTCCCCATGAGTGTCCGAGGAAATGCTTGGCACATGACTACTTTAGTAGTTTTGTTTGTTATTATTTACGTACAGTAATTCTCCACGTATTCATAAGGGTTCATGGAGCCACCATAGTATCGGACGTTTGTAGGCCTGAAGTTCTCTGGGAATGGAGTCTCCCAAATTTCCCGTATAAAAGGGGAAATGAGTTGTGGAACGAACTGCAACACTCTCTCCTTTTCAAAAATATAACGCCGAGGAGAGTGACGCCTTGGAGATGACACCTTGGAGAATGGCACCTTGGAGAATAACGGTGTAGTGAATAATTTCAGGGCGAGTGGTACCTCGTAGAACGGTGTCTCGTAGAACGGTATCTCCTTCTTGGTTGTGGTGATTCCGAATAATGATTCGGAGATAAAGAGACCCTCTTTCCTATTCCAATTTTCTCCTCAGGTCGGCGATTAGGATTCTACTGAGGATTGGGTGGATTAGAACTACTAGATGAGGATTCCACACTCCTCTTTCTTACTGGAGAGTAAGCTTGACGCCTTGGGGAGTGGGTTATTGCTCTTCTCTTAATCTCCCTAAGTGGTGCAGTGTTGTGTGGAAATGTTTTCTGGGAGACGTGGCGCACAACATTTCGCAAGACGCATTTAAGCTCTTCAATTTCTCGAGCCATAGCCTAAAGTCGGTCATCAGGAGTTTCAGTATTCTAATGATTTGGAAGAGGTGTTCTGGCTCCCTCAGGAACGGTGGGAGTCTCTCTTATAGTAGGGATAGTCTCTGTAGGTGGGATAGTTGGAGCTGCTCCCTTTTGTTCTTGCATCTGAACTCTTTTCGATCTTCTCATGGTAGCCATGAACTTTTGTCCAAAGGGTCCCCACGGACGACGCTAAACTGTTGATGGTAAAATCAGGATGAAATCCTAATTTCACCTGAACTGTTGAATTTATTTAATTTATGTGTGGCTAGATCAGGAGAAAATCAACTAAAGAACAGAGAAAGAATTAATAGAGGGAGATTTACATGGAAAAACCCCTGAGACTAGGGAAAAAAACCATGGGAGAGAATAATTCCATTGTGATCACCATGTTTGCAGATATCTGAATCAAATAGAGAGAAAGAAATACTCAAATCTCAAAAAAGGGAAAGGAGGGGGACCTCAAGTCTTCAAAGAGGTAGAGTTTCAGTGTCTGAGGATCAGAATCTGTCAAATGAGCTATATTTGCTGCCTTTTATAGGTTTTGGAAACTTGGAGTGCAAGCTTGAAATTCCTCCATGTGTTTAACATGTTTGCTAGGCTGACTCCAGCTAAGATTCTGATGAGATGAATCCGTAAGTACACGGGTCATGATCAAATAGTAGAGTGAACTATAAGAGTCAGATGTCCAACCCATAGGGAATAGGAAATACTAGTGCAAACTATTCTTCTATTATCTAGTCGATTGAATGTGTCGGTGATGTGTGTGAACCTAAATCTAAAAATTAAGAGATTTGGAAGCAATCTTAGAGGTCAAGAGTTAATCGAGAGGCAAATATATCATGAGAAGGGGATACTTGGGTATGAATCCCCCTTGGATTTTGTTTTAAAGATACATGAAGAGGTCTATGTAGATGATTGGGGATGTTTGTGTCAAGGGTTCCTAAATTATATCCAATCCCTCTCCCGAGGTGATTAGATAACTAATCTCCATGGATTGCATAAGGATCTAGGGAACCTCAAACTTGGAAAGGTAGTGGGAATGAGTAATATTAAAGAGTCGCTCTCCTTCTAGTACCCAATCCCTTGGCATACTCACAACCCTCTCTAATGGAATATGTCCCTAATACAAGGAGGCGCTAGCTCTAACCCTTGTATCGTACACTAATAACCTCTTTGGGCATCTCGCAACGTAGAGAGATTACAAACCATACAAAACATCCAAAAAGACATTCAAACATTCATCAAATCAATCTAACATAGAAATCAACATGTCATTAATGTATAATCCAAGGGTTTATCATACCCAATTATCTACAAAATTAGTTCCCCATTAATGGGGAACAACAACCCAAAGCAAAAGGGATACAATCAAAGCAAATCATAATGGCGAGGACCATTACTTACACTATTAGTAGCTTTCTTGGATTGATTCCCTTTGTTGTCCTTTCTTCCCTTCTCTTCCTTCCTCCCAGATTGGTCCCAGAAACTTCTAATCCCTAATCTCAAGATCAACTCGCTCCAAAGCCAACCTTCGCCTCCTAAACCCTAAAACCTCCTATTTATACCTCAGCTTAAGGTTTTAGGAGTGACAATAACGCTTATACCCCTGCTTGGGTCCGCAGTATAAGAGAGGGTTACGACATACGGGCTCATATATGGGCCCGTATGAAGATCAGAGCCACCTATATGGCCGTATAACAGTCAGTATGCGGTGTAGTGTCGAGTATATGGGTTGTTATACGGCCATATTGTTGGTTTTTGATCTTGGGAAAACAATTTTCAAGATATGCGAAAGCGTGAATAAACATGTATAAAACCAAGATCTTGGATTGGTATTCGTCAAAACACTTTTTATGAATATTTTGTAAATTATAATAATTAATTCTACTTATGAATTAATAAAACTAGATCGAGAATAATAACTGCGACGGAAAATTTTCCCTCGCTATTTCCTCGCTGAATTAATTTAGTGACGGAAATACATGATTTAGCAATGGATACTTTCCCTAGCTATTTCTCAGTTTTCTTAGCGTACCTTGAAATTGTAGAAGTTTGAATGCTCTGAGATTGGTAGATCTTCTTTTCCAGAAACCACGGTCTTCCTTTCGACAACAAAGATCCGAGATGGACTTGTGTGTGGGCACAACTCAAGATTAGTAAGATCACTTAACTGATTATTGTCTCTCTCTAAAACTCATCTAATGAGCAATTGAGAGTCGGACTTTTGAGAAAGAACTTTTCTCTCTCTTTTCTCTCTTAGGGTTTCTCAATGGGTTCCTATCTCACACCCTTGCTCATGAAAGGAAAAAGCTTGCTCCTTTTGTAAAGAAAATAACTCTCCTTTTTAAACTAAAATATGATTTTGATTTGAATTCAAATACCTTTTTGAATTCAATATCAAATTTTGTCATACAAAATTGAGAGAGATTTTAGGCCAAACATAAAGTTAGATATCTCTTATCTTTATCTTTTAATTTCCATGTGTTTAATTATTTGATTTTAATTTCAAAATTCAAAATCAAATATAGCAACCAACATGCCACATATATTGAATCTAGACGAAGCTTCACAAGCTTATCTAAATTCAAATTAATTTGAATTTATCTTAATTTTAATTCAAATTTAAACACATGTATCTTGGCTTATATTATCCAATAAGTCCATAAATAAACATATAATCAAATTTTGTATTATTTATTTTATTTATAAAAAATCTTATTATTCATAAATACTACAAAATAATTCTCAATTAATTTGTAATAAAGTGATCAGCACAAAATCAATTAAACTTGTCCAATCGGAATTCCATGTCCGGAGGGGAACTTATGGACCTATAATCTCAGGCTCCAATAAAATTTATATTAATTAATTAAACTATTTAATTAATCAATATGTTTTATTAATTCCAAAGTTACTCCACTAAAAACGTGGTATTGCACTCCCGAAATTACAAATATAAAATTACTCGGGATTCGAGTCGTCCATATGAAATATTCATCTCCTATATATTGATCCTCCATAAATAATTCATAATTAGAGCTAGGTAAAGATCCGTTAACCTCTCTAATTACATCTTTGTTCTCAAGTACCAATGATTCTCCAATGAATGATAAGGTTCAAGAATAAATCTAGAATCTGAGTACTCATACCATTCAAGCCCCGAATCATCACTCAAGGGAATTATTTATCTACTTCTCATAAAGAAGGAATGGATTCCATCTTGTGATGTTAACATTCCCTGTTGTTTATTTTGTTACACCTCCAAAATACAAAGTTTAAGGATTATGATCTTATAATCCGTACCGAGTAAATCAAAAGATGTAACACAATAAATAGGAGTTTGCTAACCACTCAGGATTAAGATCATTATATATCTGACCATCAATGACATGATTTGAATGCATTATATTTTAACGAAAATAATCAATGATTCAAATCACATCGTGTCCCAGTCCCACATAATCTCATTATTTATAGTGCCCTCATTAGATGTCCCTCTACATCATTGGTTTGGATAAAACCATTTCATTCTTAATGATAGTGAGCTGCACTAGTGAAAATCAATTAAAGATTCTAAACTTTAATTGTTAAGTCAATTGACTAGTTTTCACGGACTTATTTAAATTATCATCCTTAAATAATATCCTCACATATATATAACACTTATATATATATATATATTTATTTAAGGTTACGTAGATAATTATGGAATTTTCGTGATATTCATAAAGTATTCAAACAATACATGCACTTGTAATAATGATATTATTTTATTCATAATTAAGTAATGTTCATGACATCATATGCTTTAGGGCATACATGCTAACACATATGACACCCCGTATGAATTCATAGGGGGTGTATACCAACCTAGGAAGGGTCGATGTGTAGGCCGCTCACTCTGTCTAGTAGTATACGGCCGTATGTACCTCGTATAACTTCTCGTTTGCTCCTCGATAGCGCTGGTTCGACCTCTTTTTCACCTCAAAATGCTTTCTTTCTCCCGGACTGGCTTCTATATGCCGTGTTTACAAAATGTGAAGCTTTTTAAGGACTAGAGGACCATAATTTATCAAAATGACATGCAAAACATGTAGGAAAATGATATGAAAGTATTCTCACTTGAACACTCATCAAATATCTCCACACTTAAGCGTTTGCTTGTCCTCAAGCAAACAAAACAAAAAAATGAAAGAATTGATAAGTGTTCAACCTCTGGCTATAAAATAATTGGTTCTACCCTATCCTAAGCTCACCATGAAAAGATGCATTCTCCAATTTCCATACCGGGACCTAGATTACATCTTGTGTTTTGGTTCCTCACGACCCTAGATGAACATCTTCACTCCACATACCATGTTCCAAAGTCATGGCAAGATAAGCATTCCCTCAATGGACTCTAGAAGATTCTTGAGGCCTTAAACTTCAAGACAACCAACCCTCTATTGAGTAAATAGTGGACAACTTCAAGAAACTTCAAATTATGTACACAGAAAACCCTTTTTTTTTTATTTCGGGTAGGGCATCCCTATTGGATCCGACTTTCCAGTGCTAAAGATTATTGTAGAGTGTAGGCCCTCTTTTCCTCAGGATGCACATGCTGTTTAGGCATTAGAGCACCCGAGTACTAAGAGGGTTACAACTCTACCTAGATGTGTTCATACTTAGAAGTGATTTTTGAATTGAGGAACACCCCGATTAGGGGCCGGGACCCCAAACTACTTCATCACAACAATTAGCGGAACACTATCTTTATTATTATAGCAACTAAACTACTATATACATATTATTTTATTCTTCTCTTACTTGTCCACTAGGTTAAGTTATGAGGGGTTAGAGGCTTAACTAGTGCCACGGATCCTCTTGGAGCCATTGAGAGTAATGCTTATCAATTAAGGCCAATAAAACATGGCAATGGGTTGTCTATTGTCACTAGAGATTTTGAATTCCACAAGGATTGTCTCTAGATGTCCATAGTATGTCATAGGAGAATTCGAACAAATTTGGTTGATAAGATGGTACACTAAGAATAGAGTTAATCAATACATTCTCTAACAATGCCATCATCGGTGTATGCCAAAAATGCTCATATATAGAAAGATTTACAAAAATTCCAAAAGTATATTAGCTACCTATCTCCACACTTAGAAATTTGCAATAACTATGTAAGCGGATAGGTAGCTACATATCTCTACACTTAGAATGGTGCATTGACCTCAATGTACGCAATCAAGCTCAAGTAAAATCCAGAAAAGAGTAAAAAGTATGGAGAAAGGTAAACTGAGACTTCCTTGGTGAAATGATGACAACCTTGGTGGTTGAGGATTTGATCGTGTAGAATTTTACCGGGGTGTCTCTTGTTCGTGCATATATCTGCAAAGGAAGAGAGATCATCATAGCTCCAAGACAAACCAAGAGAATAAACACGACAGAAAGGAAAAGTAAAGGGTGAGATTACCAGGGAGAATCCTTGCTATAAGTGCACAAAATATAAGAGTCTGAAAATATAACAAAATAAACACAAGTCCAGATAAAGTGTCTCAGCCGTCTGTGTGTCTGCTCATCGGATGCTGGTGAGCTGGTGAAATGGATAATGGGGAGGGGTCTACGGGCGGTGATAGGGTGATTGAGCGCCCAAATATAAGATGCAAGCTGCGCGCGTGCAATGGTGGGTGTTTTGGATGGGGCGGCGCTAGAGGTGAAGAGGATAAGAGGGGGTAAAATGAGATTTTAGGTTAGAACACCCCTCCTATTCGAGAATAGCTACCTCCATACGGGCCTGTGTACGGCCGTATGGTAGGCCTTATACCCTTGGATTTCGCTTAATGTGAATATGGGGGAGTATACGGCCCAGTATATGGCCGTATAAACCCCCGTATGATGGCTCCTGGGTTGTATACGGGCCAGTGTACGGCCGTATATATGCCCATATGGACCTAGTAATTTAAGCTCATGTAAAGGGCCCTCTATACGTCTGCATATCACCTCGTATCCTCCTCAGGGATGTCTATATAGCCTATATAAGGTTATATGCCCCTCCGTATGAGACCTGGGTTGGCTTGTGAAGCCAACACCAAAGGTCATTCTTGGTTGTCGCGACATAGCCTATCAGGAATTATCAATATGGGTGCTCATGAAAGTGCAGCTAGCATGATAAGTTTAATGATGCAAATGCGGAGAATGAGACACATCATCAGGCTATTCTAAACAACTCTAACTAACACAAAATAGGATTTGAAACAAAACAAAACTTTCCAAGACTTGGGTTGCCTCCCAAGAAGCGCTTGTTTAACGTCCCTAGCTTGACATACCTCGAGTTACCTTATGGGGGCTCATAAATGTGTAGATGGTCACCTGCTTCTCCATCAGAACTCTTACCAAAAAGAATGATGCTCAAGTTGTTATAAATATCACAAGACTCTTCTTTCATACCCGAGCCTTCTTCAGGATGAGTTGAGTGAGAATCATTTGCTCCTTCTTCCTTCGCTTTTTTCCAGAAATTTACACCGGTGAGGCACTTATTCTTTTTACTCCTTGTCTTTGTTTTTCCCGGACTGTTGCTTATCCCATTGAAATATTGATGTAAGGGATCCAGCACGCATAGATCTTCCATGCATTCAGAGGTGATTATATCAACGTTATCGATGCAATATGAGGTGTCATCATGGTCCATGGAGTGTTGCATGACTTCAGGAAGCTTTAACACCACCTCTTGATCTCCCACCCTTAATGCCAACTTTCCTTGTACATAGTCTTCAAGAGCTTGAGCTGTGGCTAAAAAGAGGCGGCCAAGGATGAGTGGTACATCAACGTTGTCATCCACATCAAGCAATACGAAATCAGCTAGGAACAAAAGTTAGTTTATCTGCAGGAGTATATCTTCAGCCACCCTCTTAGGGCATCTCACGATCTGTCAGCGAGCTGGAGTGTCATTCCTGTCGGCTTCAGTTTGGCAAAGCCCAACTACATGGATAGTTTGTAAGGTATTACATTAATGCTGGCCCCTGAATCGGCCAATGCCTTCTTTGTGATTACTTTGCCTAGTATACAAGGGACAACAAAACTCCCCGGATCCTTCAGTTTTCTTGGCATATTTTGCTGTAACACTGCAAAATATTGGGCATTCAAGGTGATGACAGCTACATCCTCCAATTTCTTCTTGTTGGATAGGAGTTCCTTCATGAATTTGGCATATTTAGGCATTTGGGATAGAACTTCCACCAACGGTAGATTAATGTGTAGTTGCTTCATCAAGCTCATAAATTTGGCAAATTGAGTATCTTCCTTGTCCTTCCTTAGTCTTGCCTAATATGGAACTTGAGGTAGATAAGCGGGTATAGGTGGTTGCTCCACCTACTCCTCTTTCTCTTTTTGCTTCCCTTCAAAGTTACCTACAGTCTCAGCTTCTTCAATCTCAATGGTGCTCCCGATTGAGGGCTTCATAATGGGCAGCTCTACCTCCTTTCTACTCCTTAAAGTAATAGCCTTGCAATGCTCTCGGGGGTTCTCTTCGATGTTCCCTGGGAGGCTTCCTTGCGGTCTCTCCGCTATGTTCTTGGTCATTTGTCCCATTTGATTCTCCAAACCTTGGAATGAAGCTTGCAAATTCCTGATTGCCATGCTAGTATCCTACATGAATTTTGCTAGTTGATCTTCCAGGTTAGGCTTCCTCTCTTGCGGTGGTCTCGGAGTGGGTTGAAATCCCTGGGGATATTGCCCTGCTTGAGGGTTTCCATATGATAGGAGCGGGTTGTTCCATTTTGGGAGGTGCGACTGATATTAACCCTCCGACATTCTTGGTGCATTTCCCATGCATTGCACTTGCTCCATAGGGGCTGTTTCGGTGCTTGCAATTAGACATCTTGATACTTCATGCCCTCCCACACATGTGGCACAAAACATTACCGAAACAGGGGTTGAACTAATACCAAGCTATGATTGGTTTATGAATGTGAGGAGATTAATCTTCTTGGTTAATATATCCAGCTTTTCGGTAAAAGCGGTATCTAAGATAGGGGTTAATCCAATGATCCCACAATTTTGACCTTCTTGTCCTTGTAGACCAATGAGCCTCATTTCTAGCCATATCTTCAAACATCTTTTCTGCGTCTTCAGGGTATTTGTTCCCCAATGATCCACCAGCAGCACAATCTACAAGTTGTCTGTTGGTGTTGTCCAAACCATTATAGAAAGTGCGGACTTTGGCACATGAGTCTAGACCATGTTGAGGACAACAACGAAGCAATTCTTTGATTCTTTCATAGGCTTCAGAAAATATTTCGGCGCCATTTTGCTTGAAAGCATTGATGTCCGATCTGATCTTTGCGGCCTTACTTTGAGGAAAGTAGCGGCCAAGGAACTTATCAAGCATGTTGGCCTATGTGCGAATAGAACCGGGAGGAAGTGAGGTGAGCCAACTATAAGCCCCTCTCTCAAACTCCATGGGAAGAGCAATCGAATGGCCTCATCGGAGACCCCGTTCGGTTTGGATATGTTGCAAATTTGAAGAAACTTTGCTATATGGGTATGAGGGTCTTTATCCGGTCTTTCATCAAATTGAGGTGAACTTTGGAGGATATTCATCATGGTATTCTTAATCTCAAAGGTGTTGATGTTGACATTTGGGAGGTGGATGCTGAATTCCTCCCCGGTGTAATGAGATCTCTCACAATCAGCTAATTTTCGCCTTCTTTCTGCCATGACCGGCACTCTTCAGTTGCAGTGCCAACTTCAACTGCAACTGAGTTTTCTGACTCTGAAGAGGGACCTAGAGGTGGCTCCTCTATCTCTCTCAATCTTCGGTGCAGAGTTCATTCAATCTCATTATCTTCTTCAAGTAGATCCTTGTTTTTTTTTACGGGTCATGCAACAATTCCCTCACAAATAGAGAACAGGGGAAAAATGAGTGTCCAAGAAATCAAACGAAAGTAAAGAAAGCAAAACAGGAAAATAAATAACTAAAATAATAAAATCCTAGCCTAACTAGTAATTCTATTCCCCGGTAACGGCGCCAAAAACTTGATGAGATGAATCCTCAAGTGCACGGGTCGTGATCAAGTAGTAGAGTGAACTATGAGAGTCAGATGTCGAACCTACAGGGAATAGGAAATACTAGTGCAAACTATTCTTCTATTATCTAGTCGATTGAATGTTTGGGTAATGTGTATGAACCAAAATCTAAAAATTAAAAGATTTGGAAGCAAGCTTAGAGGTCGGGAATTAATCGAGAGGCAAATATATCATGAGAAGGGGATACTTGGGTATGAATCCCCTTTGGATTTTGTTCTAAAGATACATGAAGAGGTCTATGTAGATGATTGGGGATGTTTGTGCCAAGGGTTCCTAAATTATATCCAATCCCTCTCCCGAGGTGATTGGATAACTAATCTCCTTGGATTGCATAAGGATCAAGGGAACCTCAAACTTGGAAAGGTTGTGGGAATGAGTAATATTAAAGAGTCACTCTCCTTCTAGTACCCAATCCCTCGGCGTACTCAAAACCCTCTCTAATGGAGTATATCCCTAATACAAGATGGAGCTAGCTCTGGCCCTTGTATCGTACACTAATAACCTTTCCAGGTATCCCACAACATAGAGAGATTACAAACCATACAAAACAACCAAAAGATATTCAAACATTCATCCAATCAATCTAACATAGAAATCAACATGTCATTAATGTAAAATCCAAGGGTTCATCATACCCAATTATCTACAAAATTAGTTCCCCATTAATGGGGAACAACAACCCAAAGCAAAAGGATACAATCAAAGCAAATCATAATGGCGAGGACCATTACTTACACTATTGATAGCTTTCTTGGATTGATTCCGTTTGTTGTCCTTTCTTCCCTTCTCTCCCTTTCTCCTAGATTGGTCCCAGAGACTTCCAATCCCTAATCTCAAGATCAACTCTCTCCAAAGCAAACCTCCCCTTCCTAAACCCTAAAACCTCCTATTTATACCTCAGCTTAGGGTTTTAGGAGTGACAATGACGCTTATACCCTTGCTTGGGTCTGTAGTATAAGAGAGGATTATGACATACAGGCTCATATACAGGCCCGTATGAAGATCAGAGCCACCTATATGGCTGTATAACAGTCAGTATGTGGTGCTATGTCGAGTATACGGGTTTTTATATAGCCGTATGACACCCCGTATAAATTTATACGGGATCTATACCATCCAGGGAGGGTCGATAAGTAGGCCGTTCTCTCTGTCCAATAGCATACGGCCATATGTACCTTGTATGACTTCCCGTTTGCTCCAGGATAGCGTTGGTTCGACCTCTTTTTCACCTCAAAATACTTCCTTTCTCCTGGAGTGGCTTCTATATGCCATGTTTACAAAATGTGAAGCTTTTTAAGGACCAGAGGACCATAATTCATCAAAATGGCATGCAAAAAATTTAGGAAAATGATATGAACGTATTCTCATTTAAACACTTATCAGCTTCCAGCTCAACGACAACTAAGCAACCAGCTGGAACCAGGTTGGTAATAGTTATATTTCTTCTAGAATACCAGCCAGATAACATCTGTTGTTCTTCTAGAGGGTTTGAGTTAAAAAATAAATATAGATCTCTTTGAGTTGAAGAGAAAACGATCCGCTTTGAGCTGAAGAACCAATAAGTTGTTTTGGTTTGAGGAGTCCGATGAACTGCTGATAAGTGTTTTGATTACCATATTCTTGTGCCACTTTGGCACATCTATAGCATGAAATTAGATGATTTATAACTTTTCAGTACTTAATTCATGTTTATTTTACTTATTAGAATACACCAGAGATGATTTGAGGACATTTACAAAATCTGAAGCAATTTCGAGCAAGTTCAAGGAAAACAAGCTGAATTATACTAGTAAACGATTTAGTCTGAACTTCAGATGGAACCGCCTGGTAAAGGAAAAGTTCAAAACCCTTATCTTTAAGTCACCAGAAAAGCAGACGGGTTTAGAGACGACCGCAAGGGGACCCGTAAACCATGATTTCTATATCAGACGACCCCATGTAGTGTGAGAAATGGAACCGTCTACCTTTGAAGAATTATCAGGACATGAGCAGGTGGAACCGTCTACTACTCAGATGGAACCATTTGGCATAAACCTAGCTGAAAGGTTTAGTCATTTCCAAAACAAGTCCATATCTCTCCAGAATTGGGAGGACATATAAATAGACGGACCTAGGTTTTGGAAAGATATCTTAGGTTCTAGAGATATCCTTGGGGACTCTCCCATTGATCCACTATCACCTTCCACATCTAGGGCATCATCAGGAGCTTGGAGGCGAGCGCGAAGACATCTTTCCCAATAGCAAAACCTGGAAGGGGCTAGATCTATGGTCATCTCACAGCACCGAGAGTGGAGGAAGCGTTTACCATCTTTATGAATACTTTTGTCTCCATTGTTGTTTTATATTTGTTTTCTTCTTCTTCAATTGAAGGCTAACTTCCTAGGTATTCGGGCATGTGGACCCCTTGGAAATATGTTTAATATTTGATGATTGCATATTAATGTTAGTAGTTGCATCCTTCATTGAGATCTATTGAGTGTTATTCTTTGCATTGGTAATCTATGTTGCGACAGCCCGGATTGTCCAATGTGACACACCTAGGAAGAAGCGAACGCCTCCCCGTGTGTGGGCATACCTCAATAGAGGGGATTATGTATGCGCCGAGAGATCGGGCATTTAGGAACTGGAATCCCTAGTTATTCTTTCCCATAATCCTTCCAAGAAGTAGATTCCTTAGAACATCATGCAATGAGGGTACTGAGTTTAGTAATTCGCCTCGAGAGAGGGAGTGAAGGCATTCTAGGAATCCATGATCTAATTAGTTATAACTACCGACATTAATACTCCTCATTTATCTTTTGGAGAGTCCAAGAGGGAAATATCACCCGGATACCACTTTCTTGATTTATTGCCTCACATTTCATTACATTTCATCCTACTCCTTTTTTCTAGGATTAGATTAATATTAGCAATTACTAACACAAATCTTTGTTTATCTAGTTAATAGACGATTAGTAGTTCTAGTTTCTAGGCCCTGAGAATCGATATCCGACTCTTCAAAGTCCACTGTATTACTTGTCCTACCCGTGTACTTACGAAGCACGCATTAGGTATATCAACTGCCTTGGACCAAAGAATGAGTATACACTAAACTGATCAAGGGAATGGTTAGATTGCATAAGACCAAAGAATAGATAAGAGATCTCTAGCCGGAGAACGGATCGATTATCCGAAGCTGTAGAACGGATATATTATTCTGGACCGTGGAACGGGTTGAGAGGAATTTCGATCAGTATACGGGGAGCCATATGATCTGGATACGTAGGTGTCTGGATGAGAGTCACGTGTCTTACAATTTTTACCCCTATCAATACACACACACACACACACACACACACACACACACACACACACACACACACACATATATATATATATATAATGTAGTTTTGCCTTCAATTGACATCTTACAAACTTTTGAGTACAAACCCTAACTTTGGTATCACTTGTCTACTTAGGTTTAGATTCTAGCTAGGTAGCCCTTAGATAAAAAAAAAAAAAAAAATCAAAAAGTCGAATCCATTAGGGATGCCATACTGGAAAAAGAGAAAAAAAAATATGGAGAAACTCTCAAAATAAAACTGAAAAGTTGAATCCACTAGGGATGCCCTACTAGGCGAATGTAAATAGAAAGATAGTAGAAAGAGTTATAGCTATTGAAGAGTGAAAGCCGCTCTTAAGTAGTTAGATGGTGTGCATCACAAATGTGCACTTGAAGACCTACCAAGGGAAATGGCTACCCCATTGGTTTATGCAGCTACTATCCAAATAAGAGAGTTAACAGAGTTTGTTTTAGTGAATAAGGTCTAAACTAGCTTGGTCGGACTTGAGTCGGTAAGGGACACCATAGGAGGGGTTACACACGCGCGCGCGCAAACACACACACACACACACGTGCGCGCGTGGGAGGTATGAGTTTAAGGTGACAACTTATTTTTCTTAAAAATATTTATGTCACTTAGCACTTTGTTTTCCCGGACACCAGAGGGATTTCCAACTATTTTTAAGGTTGGAGCTCATAGCCCACCCCATTTGCCCCGAGCACCGCCGTGCTCCTGAAGAGCACGAGTGTGCTCTATCTGCCCGTGCTCAAGCCATGTTGATCTCAAGATTTCTGAAAAATACTCTAAATAGTGTCTCGAAGATTCCAGAGATAAGCACGGGCTAAACATAACCTAAGAACTCCCGTGCTTCGTAATTTTATTATCTATGAAAGCCCGTCCGATGCACCTTATAAGCGAACTTTTGGCAATTCTTCAACTAATGGCTAGGGTTTTAGAGGAGATCAAAGGCCACCACTCAAGGGCGCGTCGAGGCAAGGAGATTGACCATTTGGGGTACTAGATTTAAGGTGAGGAGACATAAATTTGGGGAGTCTATCGTCCGGGAGAAGAAAAGCATTGAGGGAGACTTCTTTGTTTTCATTAGTATTATTATTATCTTTCTCTTTGGATTTTGTGATGCAATTCTTTAGTATGAGAGGCTAAACCTTCATTGGTGTCTCATATTCTTAAACCATGGGATGAACTAGGGACTAATTTCCTTTTAATTTGTAGGCTTTTTTTTATTATTTTTGTGAACCATCTATGTGTGCTTAATGCTTGCAATTGCTAGTGCGAGAGCCCCAATTTGCATATATGAATTTCTTGATTTGTAGTGAGAATTTACTCATGCTAGACCTGGGCATAGATAGTAGGGGTTGAGTTCATACCTAGAGATAGGGTGTATGGTATGGTGTCACACTCTTTATATTAGGGTAAAACCTAATAATGGGAACCACATAACCGAATACAGTCATAGGGTGATTGGTATCGTCGTATGGGATTAGGGTTTGGCCGCCTAGAGATATAGGGGTTGCACTAATTAGGGTTCGTCACAGTCCAAGAACATATCAATTAGATAGCCAATACTAAGAAATTAGTTGCAAAGGAATTCTAGGGGATAGAGATCCGAGGTGCCATATTCTCTTTATTGATTTACCCTAGAATTGCCAATTGTTCACCTTAGTTTCTTTCTTTAGATTTCTTAGTTAATATTAAACCACCACCAAAATTTTTAGGCTAGATAATAGAATGCGAATCGGTACTACAAGCGTTAGTCCCTTTGGATTCGATTACCCTACCCTTTGGGTACTATATTACTTGATCCACCCAGTATACGTGTGGGAGTGATAACACACATCAATAACATAGCAACATAGGGTATTTCAAGTCGAGGCTTACGCATCTCTATTTCATTCTTAGTGAGGATCCTACTTAGGATTTTATACCTCATGTTTTTTACTTTTGCTGAGTTATATTATTATTAATAATGTAACACCCATCTCTTTACTGACAGATGTCACATCAGTCAGGTCAGGAGGGCATCCTGTGCCTAAGTCTGTAAACTTAACAATCTAATCACAATGAAGTACTCAAATAAAGTTAATATGACATAAGCAAATTCGGTTACACACCGGTAGTCATAATCACATCAGAGTCATAAAGAGTACAATATATAAAGTTTTGGGCAACTACGGCCCCAATTATATGGAAGAAAATAGATATAATGTCAAATACAAACAACAAGACTAGAAATAAGGATTAGGTACGCCAGAGCCAAATCTAGACTTCAATCCCCGCTCACGACAAGAGCTATCACTCGGATCTCTATCTAGATCCTGTAATAGAAAAACAATAACCGAAGGGACTGAGCTATACAAGCTCAGTGAGTAAAGGCAACTCCGCCAGATATTATACATACCTATCTCTCGATAGAAACTGTACTAAAATACTAGTACATGAACAAGTGTAAATATAAATCATAAGGGTCAGCACAAATATCTTATATCATGATAAGCATGCTAACACGATCAGAAATCCGAAGAAAGCACACAAGCAATCTCACATCATATCAAGCATATAATAAACAAGCAAATGTAATGGCCTCGTATCAAAACAAGCATGCACCCCTAGTTCGAATGTTTCCGAAAGGACTCCAACTCCCATCAAGGAATGGCGGTGTACATCTTCATGATCCTGATCACCGGGAACAACGGTATACATCTACATGAGCTCGGTACTTGACGACCAACTGTATATATCTACATGTGTACATCAAGTATCAATCTTGTATCTGATACGGGCTCTCACAAGAGACAGAAAGGGTTTTTTTTTTTTTTAAATGGCTTTTGCAAACATTTTGGTTTTAAAAAAAACGATTGAAAACAAAGTCCCTTTCTTAACCCGGTATCGTCTACTTAATATCTGGGCTCTATCCTGAGCCATGCTGGATCCCTCATACATAACTAACTAAGGTACAGCCTATGACACGTGAAATAATCATTATCTACCCCTTAGGGTTTCACTTTATCATTTCTCATACTCTTTAAAATTTAATCAATTAAACAAGCATGAAATCACTATGCCACTATAGCGATAAAATCCATCGACATCCACAAACTGATATAAAACTCCTAAGAATATGAAAAACCCATATCACAAAGAATACATGAATAAAGACTATACTTACGGAGATGTCCCCTCACCTGAAGTCCTTCGCAAATTCCTAGGTCTAGCTCGGTCCTGCTGAAGCTCCCAGGGACCTTTACCCTTTCCTAGAATTTATAATAATAACTAAGTAAATACGAAGTTCGTATTTTCCATAACTTAGTTCTATTGCTTTAGAATACTGAGATTATGAATACGGAAATCTTATTCTTAACTTAGACTCCTATTTAAACTCGAAGGAGCGTGTTAAAGACATTAAGCTCACTCAAAGCATGTTTCCTTACTTAACATGCATTTCATGCCTTCAAGACTCCTAGAATACCCCTAAGCATGATTAATTAGCAAGATTAATTAATCTAAAGTATGTGATACTTAAGCATGCTAATCATGAAAACTAATCATTTAAGCATGTTAACATGAACACTAATAGGGCATTTATACTTAGAATTTTCATGAAAAATTGGGCAGCACCTCCTTTGTTTATAGGGCTTCTGAAATTATACAATCAATCACCATAACTACAATTAAACTTGATCATGCTTTCCATATCATCATACAAGCAAATAACCCCTTTAACCCCCCTCTCCTTAATCCCCTTCTATATCACAGCCCTAACATTAATCACTTCTCGGAAATGGACCTAATTCATACTCCATCCCTGCAACATTTCATCTTTAATTATTATTAAGTTTCTCCACCAGCCCGAGGTTATACCTACAAACACTTAAAGCTTCAGATAATTGCGTCGCCTCTCTGATCTCGCCAGAATGGTGCGGCGGCGTTGCAGGAAACAGGGACGGGGAGGACAACTCGCGTGCAGGGCACAAGGGTGGGGCGGACAGCTCGCGTGCAGGTGGTTGCAAATGACGGGGCGTGACCGACGGCTCAACGATGGGGCGGCGTGACCAAAGGCAGGGCGGACGGCCAGATTGCGCGAGAAACAGTGGGGCGGCGGGGGAAAAGCGGACGACGGCGGCGCGAGGTCAGCACCGGGCGGCGGAGGCGCGAGTCGCGGCCGGGCGCACACGCCGGCAGTCAATGATAGGTGGCCGAGCTGCTCGAGGGCGCAGGTGGTGGATTTGAGAATCGAGAGAGAGTTGATTTTTCCTCTCTCTCTCTTTCTCATACTATATAAAGTAAAATCTAATTACTTTATAATTATCCTTTAAATTAAATAAGTTATCCTTATAATATACACTCTACTTTAATTAATTTAATTTATCTTTCCCCACTTTATGTCCCATCGCCCTTTAGTTAATATTAACTTTATAATAATTCATCGACCCAAATCCGGAAATACAGGGTCAACGATTCCAATCATCACGGGCGTACTGTAGTATCACGGGGTCTGTCTCTTGTCAGACTAGATCGGCGAATATCAGCTTTTGACTCGCTCGATCTACTTTATCGGAACTCTAACATTTGTTCGGTTCTCCTACTTCATTAATCTTGATTAATTAACACTTACGAAATCTCCCAATTAATTAACCGAGGTTATCTCAACCATCCACCTCTAACTATTCCAAATGTAAGTAGCCTGGCCAAATAAGGCCTTCCCTAGGCCCATTAGTTGCCAGGCTGGATTTAAATTTATTAATCCTCGATTTTCCTTTAATTGAGCTTTAAAATAATTAATTCATTTTTTGTGCTAATTAATCTCATTAGTTTTTGAGAATTTTCTGATTTATTTACTTAGAAGATTCAGGATGTTACAAATAATTTTAAAATATATCTGTTTCCGATTCTGTGTCTTGCGTACTTATAGGTCAACCCCATAAGTATGTAGTGTCTGTCGCGTGTTCAGGGCACGGGTCGGGTTTGAGGAGTAACAAGAATATCCTTTTCGAGGTGAGACTGAGTTAACGGGGTTGGTGCTCCATATTAGCCTTGATTACTGTGTCGCGATATTTGGCGAACACGTCATGTCGACTTTTGAGGCGTCTAGTCTGAAAAATTAGGATAGAGTGCATCTAAGGTGATCATGGGTGTGGCTCCCGATGTCCATGTGTCACTCATCCACAAAGGTGTCGATTTGTGAGGCATTCCGGGTTGTTAGATTATAACCGAGCATTTAGAGGATCATACTCACAAGTATAAATAGAGTCACCGATAGTTAGGGTTTTATCTAGTGACCTTCTGCTTCTCTGCAATTACTTCGAGAGAGTTCCTAGTTTCCTTCTTTACGATTCTTCTTCGTCCTCCCCCACTAAGGTAAAGGAAGTCACTTGATAAGTGTACAATTATACATATATTTTCATCATATTTGCACTTATCCTGTTGTTTCACATTAATTCCTCTATTTTTGTGCTTCTCTAGGTTTGTTTTGTTATTGATCAGGTAAAATAGGTACCCGAAGCAAAAGGAACGAGAAACAGGACAAACCACGACGAAACAAGCTGAAAAAGGGCTCCACAGAGATGTACACGGCCTAGGAAAAGTTTGGCACGGGCGTGAATAAGCTCATGCACATCTCTATACTCAAAAGGCATCAAAAATATTTGGCACGCCCATGCACCCACGGCCACAGCCTGTGAATGAGCTACAATATTCCGGAATTTATTCCAAGAGATCAAGGACTCTAAATCAAATCGTCACCATTCAGATTGAAGATGAAGGGGTTAGGAACATCCAGTTAAAATTTTATATTGATCCAAGTTGATTTGGTCACCCGATCGATCACTTGATGAAGATTGCGTAGACCTGAAATATTAGTCCTATTTATCCTGAATTTATCTCAAGATTATCTGTACCTACTCCAACTCAAACCAGAAGTTATCCAGAAGTGAAAGAATGATCATGCCTCATATTTCCATAATATATAAACCATATGGAGGAGTAGAATAGATCTATCTTTGGGCCGGGGCCAAAATCGATCATCCTTGGACGAGAGCTCAAGATCCGAACGTTAATCAGAGGAGTAGAAGAGATTGAAGGCGGAGAAGACATCAATAAAGGGAACCCTATTACTTAATTATGTCTTCTCCTATTTCCTTTGTTGATGTATTCATTAGCATAAGAGGCTAAACCTCTTCGGTGGTGTCTCAGACACATGAAACCTATGATTTCTTTTAGTAATTGAATTTATTATTTATTAGTTCCTTTCATGGATGGTTCTTGAGATTCTGTGTTTTGATTAATATAATTGTGCCGTGCATGAGCCATGGTCACATACCTTGCTATGTCTTGCAAAGCATGTTCGTGCTTAGGGTTTTGATTGCATGCCTCATCTATGCATAGATACATGTCTGTCTTAGTTAGGTACAACTAGATATAGGTAATAAATTCAATCTGCATGCCGAGAGATCGGATGTGGCGTCTAGATGGTGCAATTGTCGAACTCCTAAGAACCAACTAATAGAGAACTAATAATTATATTTGATTGCTAATAAAAGAAACCTAAGTAAATTGAGATCTGATGGGCCACGCCTAATCTCTGATTTCTCACAACCAACTGTTCGCCTTAGCTTTCATTAGGATCAACAACTCTCACAACCTTTTTCATAGTTTCATACTAGATAGCAAAGAATAGTTAGTACTAGATTCCAGTCCCTATGGATTCAACAACCCTACCTTGTGGGTACTTTATTACTTGAACAACCCTATATGCTTGTGGGTAGTTATCGCGCACTTTGCGCGTGCATCAAGTTTTTAGCATTCTTGGCGGGGACTGGCAATCGTAGGAATACTAGGATTTGTTACTCTAGTTATGTAGTCTAATTTACTTTTACTAGAATTCAAAAATTCAAAAAAAAAAAAAATCAAAAACTTTCTTGATTTTGGATCATCATTATCTTTTGTACCTAATTAAATACTCTTCATCAGATTAACAATGACTTTTCATTCAGGAGATCAGGGTTGCACTCAGTTCAATGCATCGCAGTATAGGCAAACATCATTGGAAGAAACCTTTGCGCATTACACTCATCTTAGTAAAATGGCATTGAGGGAGTTAGAATTTTGGGAGGTCAAGGAATTGGATTACAAGCAATTCGATGTGTCACCTAATAGGCAATCCTCATTGGAAGATTTCCTTGCGTATCACATTCATCCTATTGAAACAACATTGCGAGAATTGAAATCTTGGGAGGTCAAGGAATTGGATTTGGAGGAAGTAGTGTACAAGTCCAAAGTAAACACAGATCTATTCTTCAATGAGACAGTATGCCGTCCCCCATTGGTAGTTTACGAGGTACCTCCCGTCGAGCAAATCATGTTTAATTCAATGGACTCGGATGAGGGATGGGATGTGGAAAATAAGAAGGCCCAACAAGGCATCGAGACGAACTTGGAACAAATTCTGGATGTAAAAGAAATGGAGTATTTTGAGGGGGAAGTCGAGGAAGCCTTTGGAGAAGCCAACCCATGTGAAGATCTCAACAAGGAGACTTGGATACAATTGAGACCATCTATCTAGGAACCCTCAGAGTTTGAACAGAAGAAGATATTATAACACCTTGAGTATACTTTCCTAGAGCGAGATATGGAGGACCTCGTTGAGCTTAAACCGCAGTTTGGTAAGAACAATGAAGACAATTATCCTCCTCCTCCTTTCTCTCAAAGGGTACTGCCACATGAGGTGAATGAACAAGTTAAGGCCATGTTCTACGAAAAGAAAAAAAGTATGGCACTTTGCTCTATGAACCCTAACAAGGAACAAGAGTGTTTGATCAAATTCAGCACAGATGCCATTGTAACATATGAACCTCTGGATCAAAACTTTATTATTCAAGAAATCGATATATGACACAATAAATTAGTTGCAACACAAAGAGTCGACCGAAGATATCACTTAGTGTTGCTAAAACAATTGCTAGGGGTAATGCGAATTCAAAGGATATAATCTTCCATGTTCACTGAAAAGGTAGCCTTGAAAGATGCTGAGTTATATGCCGAGCCTATCAAGACTGTGAAGAAGCGGCGAAGAACATACAAAGGAGAAGGTCTTGAGAAGGATGCAGCGGCTCTGATCATTAAAGAGTTAGAATAACAAAAAGGTACATCAAGTTGATGACGTAAAACAAGCTCTTCTTGGGAGGCAATCCAAGCATGTTTAGTTTTTAATTAGTTTTTTTTAAGTTATTTAGGATTTTAGTTAAATATACATTAGTGGTGAATTTCATTAATTGGATGGTGTTCGTCGATTATGTGCATTTCAAAAAGTTTAACGACTAATCTTTTGTCTCTGGAGTCACTAACACACAGGTTCAGGGGGAATAAAGTGAAGAAAGGACTAATACAGTAAGACAGAGGTGTACACGGCCTCAGTAGAATTTGGCACGACCGTACCAAAGACAGTGCACCTCTCAGGATTTCCCCTCTCACAAGAATCACTACTGTGTATAGTCATGCATCTCGTTGGCACGGCTGTGCCAAGCGAGGCGACGAAAGAAATCACTCCAGGTTGGCATGGGCGTCCGCACTCCCATGTACACAACCGTACATCTCATGAGAAAATCAAAGCACAAGTTCGTGAATCACGTATAACAGTGCGAGATACCTAAACGGGTATGCATCGTTGGGCAGCAAAACTAGAGAGGCACACAAGGCATCTTCAACCCTGTTTTACACAAAGTCGGATTCCTACTTCAAGTTAGCGTCAAACCTACTTCAAGTGGTATCAAACTTTACTCATATAAAACCTGAAGGACTAGTAGGATCAAATATCGTGCCCCAAGCGCAGACTAGCCGCAGCCCCTACCGAGCCCCCGGCACACACGGAGCAGCCCTAACCCCTTATCCCTGCCTAATACCATCACTAACCTAGGCGGACCAAGATGCCGTCCTACTTTGGCTAGTGCACGCCATACAATTATCTTTGGACCGCCAGGGTATCGTGTACCCAACCCCACCACTACCATCAGCTCAGACCACAGGAGGCATGAGGGTGGCATCACGAAACAGAACTTTTAGAGAGGATATAGACGGAGGGGATATTGGAGATGACTC
>CM048821.1:37102413-37124913 GCA_026586065.1 Dioscorea zingiberensis | reverse complement strand
CTTATCATACTCGTGATCCTGGCCTCACCATTTTCAATGAAATTTATAGTGTGACGCTACTTCAACTTTTGAACGGAGAACATGGGGGATGCTTTGGAAATCCGCTCGGAATTACCCTGGCTTTCCTTTCCTTTGGGATGAATCTGTAAGAGGGAGAAAAGGGCCGTCGGAATTGGGTCTTTCGCCTGATTCAAATTCGATGCTTAAGTCAGAAAAGCGTAAGAAGGTGGTCTTAGATATGAGTTAGCTCTTTGTGTTGTCATTTTTCCGATCCCTCTTTTTTATTTTCGCTCTTCTTTTATAGCAAGTTAAAGGCGGTTTAGGAAAGCGGTGGAGTGAAGCGGTGAATGAGAAAATATCGCCTAAGGCGGTAAGAAAATATCTTCTAAGGCGGTAAGAAAGTATCACGCCTCTTGTGTAGGTGCTACGTAGGTAAGTAGAAAATATCTACCTACCGCAGAGGCACCACGCGTGTATAAGTAGAAAATATCTACCATCTTGTAGAGGCAAGTGGATAAGATCTATTTTGTAGAGGCGTTAGATACGGTCTTACCCCAAATTGCTATCACCTTCTTGCTTCTTGTATAATTTCGACGGACTTTCTCAGAGGGGTGAACCCTCCTTATTTGCCTGGACGGAATTTATGCTAATGACTTTGGTGGTGGTATTTGCCTTGTTGCTAAAAGAAATGTAGCCCTTTATGACAAATGGCCATTTAGGCAAATGACACGTGTTTTACCAAATATTTCCGTAACACTAGTCCCCAGAGTGTACTTGTTCAAAAATCTGGCGAGGAGTGAGTCAAATTGCACTTTTCGCTTGGTTCGAGAACAAGTATCTTCTGTAGCTGGCATGTCTATGTGGGTGTATGTTTCGTTTTAGTTACACGTGTTTTAATAGGTAACCGACACTTGTTGTGTTGTCTTTTTGTTGTCTTTAATCGAGGTAGATTTTTCTCCGGAATTTTCGTCTATAGTGTCACCAAGTTTTGCTATTTAAGGAACTAGCATGGATAGTGTTTTTATCCATTCTGCTGCTATCTTTGCTTTTTGTCTAAAATGGCTCAGCGTTTGTCCTTTTTTAAGTTTTTTACTTTTACCCAGTGTTCTCGTCACTTACGAATTCCAAGTTCGTTTCACGAACATTTATCGGAATTGAGGACTGGGGTTATCCAATTGGTAAGTCCGAACGGCTGTGTATGGCCATCAATGCTGGTTGTTGATAGGGGATTGGGTGAGATAAGCATTGAGGAAGGGTGGGAAACCTTCCATGTTGACCATGACGTAGAGGCAGGGGATCTTCTAATTATCACTTTAGCTATTACTTATGCAGGGGATGTGCGCTTTGAAGTTGAAATGTTTGGGAGCGACTCCTGCCGTAGAGAAGTGGGCCCCCATCTTCGCCCACGCGCTTTGCCGGGATTTCCTAGCGATAACGAGGACAGCGATGGTTGTGGAAGTCCGTGCGTCTCCTCCGAATCTTATCTGGGCGGGTCCTCGGACGGATCTGTGGATTGTTAACTGGGGAATTCCGACGGATAACATGTTTACCAGGGTTCGCCATGCTGCTTTGTTGTGTGCTTTTTTTAATAGTACCGTCATTGTAATATGAATAAAGTTTATTAATTTGCTCATAAAGTCTTCGATTTCTTCAAGAAGAAATGATCACTGGTGATCCTATGTTGGGATGTGTGCGTTTTGTCTCTTATGATGTGGGCTTTACGCACGCTCTTATTCCCCGAGATTGACACGTGTCTCCCATACTATTTAGCATTAAAGGGAGATAGTGGCGCGATGTGCGCGGTGTGCGCGTTTGTCAACATCATGATAAGCGTGGTTTTCTATGTGTCAGGTGGCGTTTGGTATGCTGACGTGGACGGGTTTTTGATTTTTTTGAGGAAAAGTGATGATGGATATCTGAACGGTCCAGATTTAGGAACCCTTGGTTAAACGGTTCGATTGGGATGTAGCTCCGGGATCTAACGGCCAGAGATTTATCCTCTTTACATATAAGCAGAATCGTACAGGCAAAAAAGGGCTTCACTTCAAAAGTCGAATTGCGTTTTTTGAAAATTTCTTCTTCTCTGGCGAGACTTGGTCTTAAGCTTTCTGTGTCTTTTTCTTGCTCTTTTCTCTTCTAAGGTAATGGCTAGTGCTACCTCTTCTTCCTCTAGTTCTTCTCACGGGTCTTTGATCCCTTCTCCGTCCAACCCCACAGTCTCCGTCGCGATTCCAGGTGAACCTAGGGATATTCCAGTCCAGGGTTCACGGGTTCATCCTGCTTCTAGGGCCATGGGTAGGGGGTCTGGTACGTTCATAAGTCTTCTTGGGCAGAAGGATGTAAATGACCTAGCAGAGAAATATGAGATAGATCTTTCTCTGTTTGAGGTTAGGGTTCCCTGTTCTGGGGAGAGGGCGAGTTCTCCCAGGGAAGGAGAGATAGCTATCTATCAAGATGCGTTATCGCGTGGCCTTAGGCTTCCTTTTTCTGATTTTGCTAAGGCGATTCTAGAGGAGTATCATCTGTGTCCTTCACAGCAGACTCTGAATTCTTGGAGATTACTGAATGGTTTTGTCATTGTTTTCAAAAATTACGGAGTAAGTCCGACCATCGGTTGGTTCCGTATGTTGTTTAGCCTATGTTTAGAGTCTAATGCCGATTGGTATTACTTCTCGGCTCGTTCCGGAAGAAAGTTTTTAGGGAAAGTTCCTTCTTCCATTAAGCGGTGGAAGAGTAAATTTTTCTTTGTCAAAAATAAATCTGAGTGGGATGTCCGAACCAAGTGGGAGGCTCCCCGAACGGATATCGTTTGTGAGGAAATGACGAAAGAAGAGGAGGTTCTTCTTAAGTCAATGACGGGGCTATCCAAAGTTTATATGGATGAGTTCTTGACCAAGGAAAACCTCATTAAATGTCGTTTAATAGTATCTGCTGGTAGGATTTATTCGTATATCTATCTTAGTTTGATCTTGAATCGCGATATCTAACATGATTCGGAATTTTATTTTGCAGAAAGTCCGATGGAGGACGAAGACTTGAGCTACATTAAGGGCCTCCTGGCTTCCTATGAAGGTGAAGTTCATCCGCCTTTACCTCGTGGGCGGAAGAAGAAGGAAGCGGCCTCTAGTAAAGGTGTTGATACCTCCAAGGAGGAGAAAAAGAAGAGGAAGAGAAAAGAGGTCGATTCTTCCAAGAAAGGGGGCAAAAGCAACCCCGCTACAGGGTCCTCACGGGAGAGGAGGACGAAGAGGAAGAATTTCGAGGACGCATCGAGTCCTGGAATTATGATTGAACAGACGAGTTCACTTGTGGAAGAGGCTCGTCCGGCTTTATCGCCAATTTCCGAAGGGCCCTCTTTTAGTCAACTAGAAGATATCCTCCTCAAGGAGGTAAGGATTTACTTCTTAAGGGTATCATTGTTCTGCAGTACTTTTTTAACTTAGGTTTTGTTTTACAGGCGGAGGCGGGAGAAGCGGCCCTCTTGGATAAACTGAGGGTGGCAGACTCAGTTTTAAGAGGACCGGCAACTCAAGGGAAGGAGTTGCCCTCTGAAGACATCCCTTTTCCGGATATTGCTTCTGTGAAAAATGTTTTGATGGCCATGCGGCCCGAATGTCTCTACTAAGCTACGGGAGCGAGGGAGGGAAGAGGCCACTTGCCGCCTTTTCCGATCACCATGCTTGTAAGGACCGCTCTCACATTTCTTTTGCTCCTAAACCTTGTATCGCTTATAACTCCTTTGTTATTTCAGAGATCAAGCGCGATTGGGCGGATCGAGTCGGCAATCTTTGTCAAGAGGACTTGGCAAAGATGGAAGCAAGTAGGGCAGAATTTGCCCAGCTAAACTCTAAGGTGGAGGCCTTGGAGGAAAAAGAAAAGAAGCAGCTCGCTATTATCCATACTTTTGAGAAGGATAAAGCCGAGCGGCTTCAACAGTTGGCCGCTATAGAAAAAGAGAAAAATGACTTAGCGGCCAAGCTGGCGAGTTCCGAGGGCTCTCTTCAGGCTGCTAAGGAGGATATCAAAAGACTACAGGACGATTCTAGCAGTTTGAAGGAGGAACTTAAATTTGCTCAAGATGAGCGCACTGACGCCCAATGGAGTCTAAAGTTGAAGGTTGCGGAACTCGCCGCCATTCAAGTTGAGTTAGAGGAACTCAAGGGGGAGCGTGACACACTCAAGGAAGACTTGGCTTCCAGACAGAGGACCCCTAAATCCGACTCGCAAGAGATGAAAGACCTAATTGATCGAGCGGATAAATTGGAGAAAGAGGTCGCTCGGCTTAGGGCGAAAGCTAAAGAAGGGGCCACCTGCATTTATTCTGTAGTGCAGCAGGTGGGTCACCATGTTCCTCCTGCGGACGTTTTATCTATGGGGCTTGCTGGAGTCTTGAAGAAATTTATGGAGCTAAAAGAGTTGCAACTTATAAAGACTCCAGAGGCTCCTGTCCCAGCCCCTTCCGAACCTCCAACCCAAGTTCCTCCAGAAGCGGCTGACCGCCCTGAGGGCCCTAGTTCTTAGGGATTTTTTTTTTTTTTTTTTTTTTTTTTTTAGGACATGTTCTTGTAAACACCTAGTTATTTTGGAATGTAATTTCAATTTGTATGAATGAAACACAAACCTTTTTCTTTGGTGAAGATTTATTTCCGAGCGATGGTTTTAACCATTTTAAGAAGTCCTTCGTCAGGTCTTTTTTCCTTCATTTGGCTTGTAGGTCAAGCTTCATAGCAGGTTCTTCTCTTCTTATTCCAATCTGGGGACTTTGATTTGTTGAGTAAGATCCTTGCCTTTGTAAATGAGATTGTTGCCTCATATTTCGATCGGGATTTTTGCCCCTTGTTTCTGGATGAGAGTTATCGTTTATCCTTGTAGGATAATTCTGACTCCTCTTTTAGGAATGGGATTTTCACCTCATTTTTGTAGAATGAGATTTTCACCTCATTTTTGTAAAAAGGGCTTAAGCTTTATTTCATGAAACATTTAGGAGACGATTACAGGATTCACTAATAGTAGCGTCGCAAGTGTTCAGCATGAAATGGACGCTTGAGTATTTTCCCTTCCATATTTACTGCATAATAGGCCTGCTCGGACAATTTTACGTATGACGTAAGAGCCTTCCCAATTAGGAGTTAGCTTCCCTGCTCGGCTTTTGTTTCCTCGAACTCATTTTCTCTTAAGACAAGGTCACGATTTGGAAGAAGACTCTTTTTACCCTTGTGTCATAGAACCTTTTTACTCTTTGGCGATAGATGGTCGCCTTTGTTTCGCAGCCTTCTTCGCTTCTTCAAGTAAGTCAAGTTCCGCTTCGGAGATTCTTCTCATTTTCTTCTCATGAGAAGATTTGCCGTGGTCCGTAGGGTAGGCATTCCTATTTCGCAGTGGATGATGTGCCTTCTGCCCCATAAGTTAGAGAGAACGGAGTTTCTCCTGTAGGGGTTCTTGTGGTTGTCCTGTAAGCCCAGAGGACGCTCGGAATTTCTTCAACCCAGTTAGTTCCTTTTTTAGAGACCCGGGTTTTGAGAGCTTGGAGCAAGGTGCGATTGGTTACCTCTACCTGGCCGTTGGCTTGGGGATGTGTCACAGAAGTTAATCTGGATTCGATTCCGAGCTCTGAACAAAAGCTTTTGAAAGCCTTGTTATCAAATTGTAGCACATTATCAGAAATGAAGACGACTGGAATTCCGAATCGACAGATAACCGTTTGCCATAAGAACCCCTGACAAGCTTTCTCCGTGATTTTGGCCAAGGGCTCAACTTCTACCCATTTGGTGAAGTAATCTATAGCCACTATCAAAAACTTCATTTGTCGAATTGAAGTGGGAAATGGCCCTAGGAGATCAACTCCCCAGATAGCAAACGGGTGAGGGCTAATAATTGGCATGAGCAGTGTTGGTGGTCGTCTTTGAATCTTGGAATGCCGTTAGCAAGCATCACATTTTCAGGCGAATGCCACTGCATCCCGAGTTAACGTTGGCCAGTAATAGCCCTGTCGCAGGACTTTGTAACTTAAGGCTTTGCCTCCTATATGTCCCCCTCCAATACCTTCATGAATTTCTTGAAGGATATAGTTTGCTTCTGTGGGACGCAGGCACCGTAAGAAGGGTTGTGTATAGGACCTCTTGTATAGATTTTCGCCAATGATGGTGTATTGAGCGGATTTGTAAGAGATCCGTCTGGCTTCTGTCTTGTTGGATGGTATAGGTCCACCTTGCAGGTAGTTTATGATGGGATCCATCCAACTTGACTCTTCTGCCGTACTTTGTACTTCTCCTTCTAATCCCTCAATAGTTTTTGTGGGAAGGTACTGTAGGTTGAAGGGAGATTCTGCATCGCCGTTGGTATGATGGCTTTTAGATAAAGCGTCCGCTTCTTCATTTTGTGTACGACAGATTTTTTCAATTTGGAAATGAGCGAAGTGGGGGACTATCTTCTTTACCACTGTTTGGTATTTGACCATGTTCTCCTCCTTTACTTCAAAGTTGCCAACGTATGGCTAACGACCAGCTGTGAGTCGGAATATACGTGTAGGCGTTGAATTCCGATCCCTCGGGCCAAACGCAATCCTGCGATGAGGGCTTCATATTCGGCCTCGTTGTTGGTTGCTCGGAATTGGAACTTAAGAACTGTTGCAATTTTCCACTTGGAAGGAGAATAAAGGACGAAGCCGGCTCCTGACCTTTCTTCAGTCACTGATCCATCAACATATAAGGACCATGGGATGCTAGGACTTTCTTCTGGATATTCTGGCGGGACTTCATCCTCATTTGCGGGAATGGTCAATTCCACAATAAAATCTGCCAGAACTTGAGCCTTGATTGCCGTACGGGGTTTATAGGCGAGATCAAACTCACCCAACTCTATTACCCATTTGGCTAGACGTCCGGAATTTTCAGGCTTATGGAGGATTTGCTTTAAGGGCTGATCCGTTAGCACCGTAACTTTGTGCGCTTGAAAGTAAGGCCTTAATCTTCGTGCGGATGTGATGAGAGCGAAAGCCAACTTTTCAAGCGGTAGTTATCTTGATTCCGCATCGTTAAGGATCTTACTTGTGCAATAGACTGGTTTCTGAACTCCTTTGTCTTCCCTTAAAAGTACTGCACTGACCGGTCGAGGAGCAGTAGCCAAGTAGACGTAGAGCTCTTCCCCTACTTGTGGCTTAGCTAGCAACTGAGGCGATCAGAGATAATCTTTGAGTTCTTGAAAGGCTTTCTCACATTCTTCTGTCCACTCCATTTTTGGTGTTTTTCGCAAGGCTTGGAAGAGTGGGAGGTTTTTCTCTCCGGCTTTAGAGATAAATCTCCCCAGAGCTGCTAGGCGTCCGTTAAGCAGTTGTATCTCTTGAAGGCTTTTGGGTGATCCCATGTCAAGGATGGCTTTGACCTTTTCCGGATTCGCTTCTATTCCTCTTTGGGCCAGTATAAATCCGAGAAATTTCCTTGACCGGACACCAAAAGCACATTTGTTCGGATTTAAGCGCATGTTGTAAGTCCGAAGTGACTGAAAGGCCTCTTTGTAAATCTGAGAGGTGTTCGTCGGCTTTTCGGCTCTTCACCAGAATGTCATCCACATAAGCTTCAACATTTCTGCCAAGTTGTTGTTTGAAAACCGTATTCATGAGCCTTTGGAAGGTGGCTCCGGCGTTCTTTAAACCGAATGACATTACCTTATAGCAATAAGTTCCTGTGCTTGTAATGAAGGATGTTTTTTCTTCGTCATCTTTGGCCATTCGGATTTGATTGTAGCCTGAGAAAGCATGTAAAAAACTCAGCATTTCTTGTCCCGCCATGAAATCAACCAAGCCATCAATTGAAGGTAGAGGGAATGGATCTTTGGGACAAGTTTTATTTAGGTTCGTGAAATCTACGCACATCCTCCATTTTCCGGATGGCTTTTTTACTAGAACCACATTGGCCAACCATTCTGGATAGTGCACTTCTCGGATAAGCCCGGCCTTTAAAAGGGTTTATACTTCTTCTTCTGTGGCCTTCTGCCTCTCTAGTGCGGAATTTCTCCGTTTCTGTTTGAAAGGCTTGAATGACAGATCTGTGTTGAGGTGGTGCTCAATGACATCACGTTTTACGCCTGGCATATCTTCTGATAACCAGGCGTAGAGATCAGAATTGGTCCTTAGTACCACCATGAGATTTTCTTGTTGTACTGTTGTTAGATCCGCACCAATCCGCACTGTGCGTTCCATCCTAGTTGTATCTAGAGGAACCGTAAGCAATTCTTCAACTAGTGTGGGTCAAAGTTCTTCATCTTCCCGTTCGGCTATTTTGTTGATCAACATGGCTTCCGAAATTTTTGTTTTGCCTCTGTCTAAAGCTTTTCCTTTGAGGGTTGCAACATAACATTGCCGCGCTAAGGGTTGATCTCCTCTTACCTCTCCACTACCACTCTTCGTCGGAAATTTGAGGAGAAGATGGTAAGTAGAAATTACAGCCTTCAAGGCGTTGAGGGTTGGTCTGCCAAGAATAACGTTGTAACTTGAAGCATAGCGTACGACTAGAAAATTTGTTGTCACTGTTGATGATCTAGGCGACTTTCCTATCAGAATCGCAAAGAGATCATTCCTTCCGTCAGATCACCTCCTAAAACCCTATTAAGGATGATTTTACGGGAAGCAAATTATCTGCATCATATCTCATTCGTTCGAAGGCACTTTAGAAGAGAATGTCAACCGAACTTCCACTATCTATCAGAACTCTCTTCATTTGGAAACTGGAAACCATGATGGCAATGCCTAAGGCGTCGTCATGGGGGTGGCGAACACTGCTGACGTCGTTATCATAAAAAATGATGGGAGCTGTAGGCCGTGATCTTTTTTGTGGCGTTTCCGTTTCCTGTGCAGCCCCCACTATTCGTGCATAGCTTTTCCGACCACACCCAGGACCACCACTGATAAATCCGACCATCTCCCCTTTTTCTTCTTCTTCTGGCTGTGAAATTTCGGGCCCCTCTTGGATATCAATGTTGATATACTGCTCCAATTGTCCCCTTCTAACGACATCTTCAATGGCGTTCATCAAATGGGTACATTTTTCCGTGGCATGTCCTTTAGTTTGATGAAACTTGCAATATCTTTTACTATTCTTTTGCCGCTCG
Source organism: Dioscorea zingiberensis (assembly GCA_026586065.1). NCBI lineage: Eukaryota > Viridiplantae > Streptophyta > Magnoliopsida > Dioscoreales > Dioscoreaceae > Dioscorea > Dioscorea zingiberensis. The sequence continues at coordinate 37,115,808 of CM048821.1, read as the reverse complement.
GGATTCTTTGCAGGTTTTGGCCATGTCAAGAGTTGTTGGTCCTGGATTTGCATGAGAATATGGCTTCTAGTCTGATTTAGTGGGGTATGATGGTCGTATCTGACAATTTTTTCTTCTTTTGAAGATTCTCTAGGTTGCAGCACATGTTGCTGGGGGCGTGTTGAGGTTTCCTATCCTCCCTTACTGTCCCTGCGTGACCCGCCTTCTTTTCGTATTTCCGAGGGCCTTCTGTTGACATTTTGATGGGTTTTTCCCTTTCGGAGTTCAACAAGGGCGCGCCGAGCATCTTCTTCCCAACCCGTATAGATTTCATCAGAATTGTTGTATTTCTGGGCATGGATCATGAGGGCGGGGATGGTTTTTGGTGGATCCAAGGTGAGGGAAAAACGAAAAGGGGATTCTAGCAAACCCTCCATCAGGAAGGTTACAGCCATGCGCGGAATAAGATCCGTAATGTTTGTTGTTTCGTCTATGAAACGGTTTAAATAGGCTTGGAGTGTTTCCCCCCCTCGTTGCTTAACACGCAGAAGGGTAGATGGAGTTTTCTTTTGCTTTGAGTAATTAGCAAAATAAGCTAGAAAGCTATCTGCTAGAACTTGAAAAGAAGGAATCGTGCTAGATGGAAGATCAACAAACCAGTCTTGCGCTTTTCCCTCTAAAGTGGCCGGAAAAGCTCGGCACATACGAGGGTCGGTAATTCCAAAAAGAAGCATCTTCGATCGGAAAGACTTCAAGTGGCAAGATGGATCAATTTTGCCCTAGTATGCAATCATTGCAGGTGGTCGAAAACTGTCAGGAACTTGCTCTTCCAATATTTCCTTGATGAAAGGCGAGCATATGTTAAAAACATGCCATTCGGATCTCTTGTTTCCCCGTGAAGGATCCCCGGCCGCGTTCTTTTACGGCGGTTGGAACAGATGGGCTATTCTGTTCAGTCCTTGTCTGCTCCGTTCTCATATGTCGTTCTGTTCTTGTGGCAGCTTGCTCTTGACGTCGAACGGAGGGGGGTTCCGAGCTAGCAGAGAAGGCAGTTCTCTCTCTTCTGTTTCCATGAGTGCGAGTCCTTGTCCTCCCTCTGCTTTCGGAATTGGCTGGTGGGGCTGTTGGCACACTTGGCGGAACTTGTGCGGGAGAAAGTAACGGATGGGTTAATGTATGAACAGTTTGAGCTAACCGTTCCAATTGCTGCTCCATGTTCAGGTAAAACTCCGGGATGGGTTCTTGGGGTGGGGCGGTAGGATTTTTCGATGGAGATAAGATAGGTGGATTATTTAACGGAATCTCCTCATGCCCTCGGACTTCGCCAGGTCCTTCGGGATTACTTGGCGCTCCTTGTTCTTGAATCCGTTTTGACCTTCTGGTAGTAATCATTTAGCTTTTTGTAAGGGTCCCCACGGACGGCGCCAAACTGTTGATGCCAAAAACTGGTCCACCTCACGCTTTGGCTATTGTGGCCTCGTGATCTGGTCTCAGCCCTCGACAAACGGTTGAAATTTATAGTTGGTGTGGACGCTTACTTCAACTTTTGAACGGAGAACATGGAGGATGCTTTGGAAATCCGCTCGGAATTACCCTGGCTTTCCTTTCCTTTGGGATGAATCTGTAAGAGGGAGAAAAGGGCCGTCGGAATTGGGCCTTTCTGCCCGGATTCAGCTCCGATGCTTAAGTCTGGAAAAACTGTAAGAAGGCGGTCTTAGACATGAGTTAGCTCTTTTGTGTGGTCATTTTTTCCGATCCCCCTCTTTTTTTATTATCGCTCTTCTTTTATAGCAAGTTAAAGGCGGTTTAGGAAAGGCGGTGGAGTGAGGCGGTGAATGAGAAAATATCGTCTAAGGCGGTAAGAAAATATCTTCTAAGGCGGTAAGAAAGTATCTGCCTACTGTGTAGGTGCTACGTAGGTAAGTAAAAAATATCTACCTACCGTGTAGGCACCACGTGTATAAGTAGAAAATATCTGCCTACTGTAGTGGCAAGTGGAGAAGATCTATTTACTGTAGAGGCGTTAGATACGGTCTTACCCAGCTGGCTATCACCTTCTTGCTTCTTGTATAATTTCGACGGACTTTCTGTAGGGGTGAACCCTCCTAATTTGCCGGACGGAATTTATGCTAATGACTTTGGTGGTGACTGACTGTCTTGTGGCTAAAAGAAATATAGCCCTTTATGACAGGTGGCCATTTAGGCAGGCGACACGTGTTTTACCAAATATTTCCTAACATATCCTAATACTAATATAATTTAAATTAACTTTAAGTAGATCTTGTTTATCCTAATCCCATCTATATATGTATATATTTATATAGGGGTAAAAATTGTAGGACATGTGGCATTCATTCGAACAACCACGTGTCCAGATTATAATGTTTCCTATCTTATCAGATCAGACTCCTCTCAACCCACTCCGCCGCTCAAAATGATATGCTTGTTCTATAATAGAACACAACCAATCCATTCATCGGCTTTCAATAGTTCAACTGTTTAATTGTTTAACAATTTTGAATATTCATCCCTTGGTCTAAGGAGGTATACCAGCTCATTGACTCAGGACCATTTGTCACCTCTTCGGTTCATAATACACCATCTGTTCTTCGACATAAGGAATGCCACCCCTGTTCTTCGGTTTCAATCTTCTAGAAGGAATATAGTTGTTGCCAGGCCGACATTCTAGAAGAATTACAGCTGTCAACAGCTCAAGTCCAGCCGGCGGCTTGGCTGGCGCTTAGCTGAATATCTAGCTGGTGCTTAGCTGGACACTTAGCTGGCAAACACTTGGCTAAATTGAAGGCTTGCGCCCCAAGAAACCATAGCCATTAAAAGCAAGAGCTACAGTTCATTTGGACATTCCAATTTTAGGCGTCAAAGCTCTGCTCCGTTGGAGACTAAATCTCATCTCCACTTAAGATCTGAGCTCCTTCTCCATTTCTCTTCCAAGATCTTGATTGGTCTTCTCTCAATCTGTAAGAATGTTTGTAATCATCTTGTTGATAGTGAAATTTTTCTCTCTTGTTGTTTTTCCCCCAATTCTTAGTAAATATGCCTCTCTTCTCTTTTGTGCTTGTGATTTGATTGATTTTCTCTTGAGACGGCCACACAAATCAAATAAATTCAATTGCTAAAGTGAAATTAGGGTTTCTCCCTAATTTAGCACTAATATATATATAATTTGATATAGTCAGGCCGACCGCATCACTGTGCAGGTAAGGTCACCTCATTTTGAGGCATTTGGAGTGTTTTTTTTTTTTCAAATCCAACCGTATGGATGGAAAGAACAATGAAAAATAATATAACATGTTGATTTCATACAATTTGGTGATGTGATAAATATTCATCTTAAAGGGTGAAATTTTATAGAAATCTTATCGGTTCAGAATTTCACCCTTTAAAATGAATGATTATCACCTCCCCAAATTGTATGAAAATTGACATGTTATCTTATTTTTCAATCCATCCATACGGTTGAATTTGGAAAAAATACTTCCCAAAAGCCTCGAAATGAGGCAAGCGTAAAAGAATAAATGAGAGGCCGATCAGACTGTATCATGACTCTATATATATACGGGCATGATACAATAAGGCCGGCCGGATTACTGTTCTGGTAAGGTCGCCTCCCATTTTAGCCCTTGGAGCATGTTTTAAGGATTTCCAATCGTATGGATGGAAAGAACATCGAAAAATAAACCAGCATGTCAATTTTCATACAATTTGGAAACTTGTAGGGTCTTCATCTTAATGGGTGAAAATTTATAAAATCCTACCGGTTCAGAATTTCACTCGTTAAGATGAAGACCCTACAAGTTCCCAAATTGTATGAAAATTGGCATGCTAGCTTATTTTTAGATGTTCTTTCCATCCATACGGTTGGATTTCATCAAAATACTGTGCAAGTGAGTCAAATAAAGGCGACCGCACTTGCACAATGATTATATATATATATATATATATATATATATATATATATATATAGAGAGAGAGAGAGAGAGAGAGAGAGAGAGAGAGAGAGTGGTGATATTATATAGTCGATCGGATGCACTGTGAATTCTCGGTCGCCTCCTATTTGGTGCCCAGGAGCATGTTTGGAGGATTTTCAACGTACGGATAGGAAGATCATCGAAAAATAAGCTAGCATATCTATTTTCATACAGTTTGGTTACCGTTTGGTCCTCCCACTTAATGGTTGAAATTCTGGACCGTTCCAATTTCTATAAAATTAGAACTCTTAAGTGGGAGGATCAAACGGTTACCAAATTGTATGAAAATAGACATGCTAGCTTATTTTTCGATGATCTTTCCATCCGTACGGTTGGAAATCCTTCTAACATGCTCCAGGGGGCCAAATAGGACGTGACCGTGAATGTACAGTGTTCCAGTTGACTATATAATATCACATATGTGTGTGTATATATATATATATATATATATATATATATATATATATATATATATATATATATATATGTGGGATCGAAAATACGTGCCTGGCATCGTGAAGACACCAAATGATATATCGAAGCACAAATGTCATATTTGTTTGTTTGTGGGTTCTTCAATTCCTAATAGAGGCAAGCCTCTATTATTAATTACCCACAAGATCATTTGAACCTCCGATTAAGGGCAAAAGAACAAGTGGAGGCAACAAAAGTACTTCATTTATTTGCATAACCTGAATTTCATTACATATCATAGGATATATATTTATTTATTTATTTATTTATTTATTCATTTATTTAAGTGACGCCGCCGCCTTGTATGCCTCGCCGCCGCCCTTTGAATTCCTGTTGTAGTGTCGTCGCGTCATGGTCACTAATAGCTCATGAGTTTTCAGTAGTCTGACCCGCATTATGACTGAAAATTGTACTATATGGGCTATCGATATGGGCCGCACCATATATGGGTAGAAAGCCTTGGATGTCTAATTTCCGATGCCATGAATTTAATCTCGATCGGAGTTTTCTAGCAAAGGTTATCAGTGCCTAAATGAAGGGGTGTCGAGCTGGCTGAATTTAAGGAATTGGCTTCGTTCTCTCGAAATCTGCTATTAACTGGGCCTCTGATAAGAGATGTGCCATACATGGTTGGAAAGCTCTGGAAATCTAGTTTCCAATGCCGCAAATTTTGCCTCGATTGGAGTTCTCTAGCAAAAGTTATTAGCGCTTGAACGAGAGGTTGTCGAGCTGACAGTTCTACAGGAATTTGTCTTTATTTCCATTAAAAACTGTACCAACTGGGCTATTACTAGGCATGGTACCATACATGATTGGAAAGCTCTGGGAGTCTAGTTTCCAATGCCGCATATTTTGTCCCGATCAGAGTTTCCTAGCAAAAGTTATTGGTGCTTGAGCGAAGAGTGGTCGAGCTAGCAAAACTGCAAAGAGTCGGCTCTCTTCTCCATCAAAACTGTACCAACTGGGCTACCGATAGGAGTTGTACAATCCATAATTGGAAATCTCTGGAAGTCTAGTTTTCGATGCAGAAAATTTCTTCTCGATCAGAGTTTCCTATCAAAAGTTATTGCCGTTTGAATAAAGGGTAGTCAGATTTCAGAAAATGACTTCCTTCTCTCTTTTTCTTGTTTTGCAGCCGAATTCTTCATTTTTATCCCTTGATTCTTTTTTAGTACTATGCCTAGCATTTATGAGTTCTTCACTCCGGGAAATATGTCTTTGCTAGTAGTCTTCATCAAAGAATGCAATAACTGGAGAATTCTACAAGCACACATCCTTTGACATAGCAAGCAGGCTATCAAACAAACTGCTACAAAAGGTCGTTATATTTCTGGATGAGTTTCCAAGTCTTTTGCCTCGCCTTTCTAAAATTTTCCATCGAGGATTGATAGAAGAGCTGCCCCCAGCAGTAAAGCTTCAAATGTTCTTTCAAATCCTTCTAAAACTGTTTTTCTAACATCTTCAATGTAGTCTTACACTAGAGAAAGAAATTGCCATAAAGAACCCAACTGCATTGTAGAGAACATCAAGATTTTTATTTTTTTATTTTTTTTTATTCCCGGGCTTGAATAGGCTTATATGCCATAATTTATTTGCTGATGGAAAAGCAAGAGGATGAAGGCATCTTCTGAACTCTCCAACATTAGATGTTCGCATGAATCCCTCCACACTTTGAATCATAGCCATCTTGTCACCCTCATCATCATAGGACAGATTATGATGAACGACTGAATCCAAGGGGAACCATAACTCTCCAGCAATGACGTCATGTTATTGCTTCACTTCAGCAAGCAAAGCAGGCCAGGATTCCAATTCAATCTTTTGCCATGACAATAGCAGGCCAAACATTGGTTGGCGTTGATCTGGAAGTACTCGCTTGCATCCCAAATAGAATCTTAGAGAAAGGGCGTTCAAGGGCATTCCCAAAAGCAGGATGGTCTGACCACTCATCAAGATACAACCTGGCCTGTTCTTGAATTGAATTTATAAGCATGGTTTGATTGACAAGGTAATCCCAAAGTGTTTTTTTTTTTTTTTATACATAAAGCAAGTGCTCTACCAAGAGTTTGCCATCAAAAGTAGAAGATCGCAGAGACTGAAGATCTTTAATCATCATGTAATCAGTGATGCGATGTCTAACAGGTTGTTCATCTGGCTCACAGTGTGTAAGAGCTCCATTTGGATCCAATTCAAGAAGTTGACATTGGTCATTCTTTAGAATGTCTTCAAGCATGACTGAACGAGGTCGGAACTTATAATATTTTCTTCCTTGTCTTTTTTTTGAGACTTCATGTCAAACTATATATAGACTTGCAAAGAGATCCAATGTCATCTTCAAGAACAGAAAAGGAACAGCTATCCATGAGGAGAGAACTACAAACAACGTGGGCTACATAAACTAGAACAATGTGATACATCATAATTTGCTGCTGTCTAAAAGAAACAACTTTTTTATGATTTATTCCCTGAATTAACTTCTTCAGCAAATCAACACCAATTATTTGATTGGTCTCAAGTGCATACATTTCAAAGCAATAAGCTTAGGCACCATATCATTGCAATTCAATATTACTTTCTCCACAATCTGCTCTATAGACACCATGAGCCCAGTATAATTTCCAAGGTTGTGATGGCCAACATGCTCATGGTTGCCAATACAAAGCACATGTACCAAAGAATAACATCCTTTTCTACAAGAAATTTAGCAAAGAATAAAGATCCAACACGCAAATGACATAGCTTCAACAAATTTACACTCAAGATCAAGAACACAACAAATAAATAAGACAACAATAGTGTCAGCAGCAACTTCTTCCCTTGTTTCTGCAGCAAAACAGCAACAACAAATCTTCATTAACAGCTTCATTAGCATCATTCTTCACAGCAACGAGGCGCAGCAGATCAACGGCAGCAGCGACAGTCTTTTTAGCAGCAACAACGGCGGTGGCAACAATAGATCAGCAACCATAGCTCAACGGCTCCATCAACGATAGATCAGCAACAATAAAATCAGCAACCATAGCTCGACGGCTTCAGCAACCATAGATCAGCAAAAGTAGATCAACAACCATAGCTCGACGGCTTCAACACCCGGGGCGGGCAGACCTCCAGTCAATCAGCAACCAACAGTCGCTTGTACGGGCAACAACAGAGGAGACAACGGCATGGTGGCGCGGCTGGCTGGAGGGGCTTCAGATCTGGGCAGTTGTGCAGAGAGGAGGGAGCGCCGGATCAAGGCCGGGCCGCAGCGGCAGGTGTCCATGGCACGCGTCTGCTGGGTTAGTAGGGGCGCTGCCAGGCTACTACCGGAGCAGGCTCGCATGCATTTCTTCCTTTTTCTTTTTGTCTTTCTTCCCCCTTTTCTTTCTCACAGAGAGCCCCTTTTAAAAGCCTTCTTCTTATCTCCACCACGAGAAACCCTCCCGTGAAATCCTAACTCCCGTAGGATAGGATCAAATCAACTTTAAAATTTAAAAATCAATTATATATTACTTTTTAATTATATTTTAAAATGAATTTGCCTCGTGATATGCTTTTTTTTGGACATCTAGGGATTTGTGTTTTCCCATACCGCCTTGGATTCGGTACCCTCATGATGCCTCCGGATTTGTATTTGGGTATCCCGAAATTTGCATTTTTTCTCTGGTCGCCTCAAGATCTATTCTTTGGTGAGGTTGCCTCAAGATTTGCATTTTATTATTATTTTATTTTATTTTATTTATTTATTTTTTAGACACAAACAATATATATATATAAGGCCTGATAAGGTCAGGCCGGCCGGAACACTCTTTTGGTCAGGTCGCCTCCATTTGACCCACTTGCATAGTATTTTGAGGAAATCCAACCATATGGATGGAAAAAACATAGAAAAATAAGCTAGCATGTCAATTTTTATACAATTTGGGAACTTGTAGGGTCTTTATCTTAACCGGTGAAATTCTGAACCAGTAGGATTTCTAAAAATTTTCACCCATTGAGATGAATACCCAACAAGTTCCCAAATTATATGAAAATTGACATGCTGGCGTATTTTTTGATGTTCTTTCCATCCATACGGTTGGAAATCCTTAAAACATGCTCCAAGGCAAAATCGGAGGTGACCTGACCGAAACAGTGTTCCGGCCAGCCTGACCTCATCAGGCCTGATATATATATATATATATATATTAAAGTCTTAATTAGACTATGACCCTATTATCTATCTTAAATAAGCTAAAATTTGATGAGATTAGGATTTCAAATCAATAAATAAGCAATTAAATAAATAATAATAAAATAAAAAATGCTATGGGGAATAATCGGGCCGTACTCATGGAACAATCCAAGGGCTTCAGGGTAATGGACCACTCATGACCAGTTGGTCATTATTCATTTGCGTGGAAGAAGATTCCTTCATAAGGCTGTTGTAAGGGAAAACGTGCAGGCACCGGTGCCAAGGATTCTCCGCGACTCGTCTGCAGAGGGGCACGCACCTATGCTGAGGATTCCCCCATTACCTATCTACAGAGAGGTGCATACCTGCACCAGTGTTAGAGGCAGCACTCCACAACTAACCGCTTGATGGCAACCCGTGAGGCATAAAAGGGAAGAAGAAATTGAAAGAAAGGGGCTTTTTCCCAAGAGGACTCATCTTCAACCTCTGACTCTCTCTTCCTCCTCTCCTCTCATAAAGAAAACCTATCTCTCTGTTTTCTTTATCATGACACTTAAAAACTCTCTCCCTAAACTCTCTTCCTCCTCCTCCTCTATCTTCTCCCACTGACATGATCGTTGGAGAGTCTGGAGATCAATCCCTGGACTTCCCTTATAGGGACAGAAGGCACATCAATGAGACACCAACTGCCTCTCGCAACGGTAACATTCTCGAGGTTCAAGACCAGCTCAAGCCGTCTTTCCCTTTTCTTCATCATTAACTAGTGGAAGCGAGTATCCCTACCCCTCTCTCTCTCTCTCTCTCTCTCTCTCTCTCTCTCTCTCTCTCTCTCTCTCTCTAAGTTGATCAAACCGAAGTACTGATCTCGAGGACCCTGCTAAGGAGAACACTCAAAGATTCAAACCACCACAGTTCTAGAGTTATGCGCTCTAAATAAGAGCAACACTAACATCTTGATGAATATTGAAGGCTCCAAGATTTAAGAATTATGCTCATGATCCGCCGAGCTTCTTTTTTGTCGCTGGCAAAGTACCTCTTGTCACTTAATCACAGATCGGGTCAAGCCAACTCGACTCTTCTTGGATCTCTTGGACTTTCTTTTTTTGTTGACCATCAATACTTCTACTAAAGAGGCACTATTGGTTGATGGGCTGAGTTCAGTCAATACATGGAGAGCATGCATGCTTTGAAAGGAAGTCGGCCTCTTGATTATCTGAATGAGGAATTTTTGTTATTTGGAACTCCCTAAACTTCGAGGCAAGCTCCTTTACCGCGGCCTTGTACTTGGCCATGTTTCCATCTCCGATTTCAAACTCCTCATTATTTGTCTGACAACTAGCTAAGAGTCTATGCAAGCATGTAGGCTCTAGACCTCAATACTCACGGCTACTTGCATTCCGACAATCAGTACCTAATATTCGACCTCATTGTTGGTCACCTTTAAATCGAACTTGAGGGAAGTGGACGTCATCTATCCCTTGGGAAACTTGAGAATTAGACCGACTTTATACTCATTTCTTGTGTTCAACTCATCCACATACAAAATCCCTAAATTGAGTAGCGCAACTTGGCTAGCTTTCTCCTCAGAGCTAAGATAGGTATTGTTATTTGGGACACTAAGCTCTATGTTGAAGTCTACAAGGTCTTGAGCTTTAATAGATCCGGGGCTTGTAGTCTATGTCGAACTTGTTGAGCTCTATTTTCCACTTAGTCAGCCTTCCAGATATCTTGGGTCAATACAAGACTTGCTCCAGAGGATGGTCGGTGAGAACCATGATTCAATGGGTTTAGAAGTAAGGCCTTAGTTGGCGAGCCGAGGTGGTCAGGGCATACACCAACTTCTCTATTAGGGTCTCATTCAGTACCTTACTAGTATAGTATGTAGGCTTCTAAATCCCTTCTTCTTCCTTTTGAAGGACCGAGCTAATTGCATGTGTAGTGGATGCTAGGTATGCATAGAGCTCATCTCCATGTTTTGGTTTGGTCAGCAGAGGAGGAAAGCTCAGGTATTCCTTCAACTGCTAGAAGGCACTCTCACACTCATCAATCCATTTAACCATGGGAGCTTTCCGGAGAGCTCAGTTAAAAGGAGCACTCTTATCTCCCAACCTCCAGATGAATTGTCCCAGGATGGCTAACCTCCCATTCAACTGTTGGATGTCTTTGATTGTCTTGGGGGAGTTAATTACCAAGATGTCCTTGATCTTCTTGGGATTTGCTTCAATCTATCTCTGGGTTAGCATGAATCTGAGGAACTTCCCTAATAGAACTCTAAAGTCGCACTTACTCGGGTTAAGCGCATTCTATGTTCTCAGAGTACTCTAAAGGTCTCTTCCGGGTCAGTGGTATGTTGATCGACTTTCTCATTTTTTACCAACATATAGTCAACATATGCCTCGACGTTTCTTCCAATCTGTTTATGAAACTCTTTATTCACTAGTCATTGGAAAGTCACGCCGACATTCTTCAGTCCTAAGGGTATAACTCGTTAGCAGTATGTCCCTTTATCTATGACGAAGAAGGTCTTTTCTTCATTTGACCTCACAATCTTGATCTGATTATACCCCGAGAAGGCATACAGGAAACTTAACATCTTATAATTAGTTGTGGAATTGACCAGCTTATTGATCATAGGGAGAGGAAAACTATCTTTTAGACATGTTTTGTTGAGGTCCATGAAGTTAATGCAAACCCACTATTTACCGCTAGCTTTCTTTGCCAAGACTACATTGGCGAGCTATTCTGAGTAGTAGACTTCTCGGATGAATCCCACTTTGAGCAGCTTGTTGATTTCTTCTTCGTTAGCTTGCTGTGCTCGGGGGCGAAGTGACTTCGATTATGAATGATGGCCTTGAAGGAAGTGTCTACATTCTTATGGTGTTCCATGAGTCTCCTATCTACCCCCGATAACTCTTCAGCTGTCTAGGTGAAGACATATTCATTTTCTCATAGGGACATAATAATTTCATCCCTCTATTCACCCCACAGCTCTACATCAAGCTGAATAATGCGATTTGTTTTGTCTTATGTCAGTGGTACTATGACTAGATCTTCTACAGGGGCTGCTCTTTGGGATGACACATCCTTAGTTTCTCTTGCCTCTCAATCGCCAGGGACTCATACATTTTTCCTCATAGCAGGGTGATGTAACATTGACGAGCAGTCGACTAAGCTACTCTTAGTTCCCCATAAGCATGCTCAGTTGGGAACTTCATCAACAAATGGTAGGTTGAGATAATCTCTCTCAGGGCATTCAGTGTCAGCCTACCAAGAATGACATTATAACTATATGGGCATTTAATCACAAGGATGTTTACCATCATTGTTGATTGTCGAGGGAAGCTACCTACAGCGAGTGAGAGGGTGACCATTCCCTCTTGTTATATTTCTCCTCTACTAAAGCCGACCAGTGGCGACTAGACAGGCATCAGCCTCTCTGGTCCAAGACCCATCTTCTCATATGCATCCAAGAAGATGACGTCGGTTGAGCTCCCACTATTGATGAGAAGTCATCAGACTTCAAAATTGGCAAGCCTCACAGTGACCACCAAGGCGTCATTATGAGGGTAATAGGCTCCCTTAAATTTAGTGATCGTCACAATGACCACCAGTGTGTCTCCTCCGCTTTTTGGGCCTCAAACAATATAATGAATGACCCCCGCTAGGTGTCGTTTCCCTTTCGAGAAGGACAGACCTTCCTTTTGCAGGTCTCATCGTAGGTATTGAGAGAGATGACCTTGCCGGATCAAATCCTCTATCTCGTCCTTAAGTTGATCTTGCCTCTTGTGGTATTGAGAGAGTCGTACTTGCAAAACTGAGCTGATTCCCTCTTTCTACCGACTTCTTAGGGTTGGAACATTTGTTCCTTGGGTTGCTTCAAAGGTTCTTGATTCTGATTTCACTCCTTCATGGGCTTCTCGTACCTAGTTTGCTCTCGCCTAGCCCCCTAGATCTCCCCGGCATTTATATACTTCTTAGTTTTGCTGAGGATCTCAGCCAAGCCTTTTGGTTGTTCTTGAAAAGAGAGAATTAGATCAAAACGAGATCGGTGCAAACCTTCCATCAGTGTGGCCACAATGAAGGCCTGGTTGAGGTTAGGTACCTAGAACATTTCCATATTGAAACGGTGAATGTAACTATAAAGGCTCTCTCCTTCATATTGTTTGATCCCCATCAGTATTACCAAGGTCTTCCTCTATATCTTGTTGCTGATAAAGTGAGTGGCAAAGAGCTCACTCAGCTCTTCTAATGAAGAGATGATCTCCAGGGGCAGCTGGTGAACCACATCTGCACTACACTCAGCAAAGTGACTAGGAACGCCTAGCATATGATGTCATCCAAAGCTCAGTGGAGTAACATCATGACCTTAAAGGATTCCAGGTGGTCAACCAGATTCAAGATGTCGTAGTAGGTCTCGATTGAGGGCATCCAAAATCCGACCAGGACTAGGGCCTCAAGGATTACAAGAATGAAATGAGAGATTATTTGGGCAACATACCTTGGTCGTTCCCTAGTTTCTTGGGACACGACCTTGAGACGAGGTCGGGGAGTCCTTGGGTTGAGGTTGAGGCTGTGGCAGTCTAGTGTTGCTCGATGATAGAACAACTTCCTATTCCCTTGTGGCACGGGCCTTGCCTTCACGCTTCAAGGTGCATGTAATTGAGTTTCATCCCGCCTTAAAAGAGTCCCCCATGGCGTTTCTTAGCTGTGGTGGAAGCTGGGATGTTTGCTGCTCCACTAATCGGAGCACTCGGGTGAGTGCCTTAATCTTCTCTTCAAGAAATAGTATTGCGAGTCTTG